>JACEVL010000159.1:2389730-2523306 GCA_020284085.1 Aporrectodea caliginosa
CAGAATGGCCTGGTACGTTTGGTTGTCGTATGCGATGCTGAACGACTCCTGCTTCGCCATCTGTTTCAGTGTACAGAACTCCAGGTAAATCTCACGCAGTGCGTAGCGCTACTTAAAAGGCGATATATAATTATATATAATATATATATATATATATTAAGTTTATTGATACATAGATACGTAGTGCACTCTTAAAAAAGACACAGATGTGGCTAGAAATAGAACGATAGCAGATAAGAAAAGACTCTCTAGTGTCAATGGCCGCTTATTGCGATGGCCGCCAAATGGTTTTGTATCGATACTTCAAAAGCCTACCTACACTACAGTAATGGCTGGTCATCGTCCATAGTTACAACTCATACAAAGTAGCATTCTGTTGGCTAGTTAGATATCTAGACACTCAATATAGGCGCCTACTATTGCTACTACGTCAGTGTTTGCATGTGCTTCTCATATACATGTATACGTACATTCAGTTTCTCCTTTACTGACATCATATCCGTGTTCTCAACGCTACCAATGACGACATCCGCAACGATGCTTCCTCTCACGTACTGAAGAGAAAGATAGAAAAACGGCGTTGAAAGGATGAAAAGCATTTGTTGTTGTTAGTTAACATAAACGCTCATGAGTCATGAGAGTAATTGACAACAGTTTCCCTCTTTTGAAACTGCTGTCAGGTGATAAATAATTAGCAGAAAAGTGAAAACGCTGCATTTTTCATTATGTCTCAGTGATCTGAGACTGTTATTGACCTCATCACGACTTGGTTCTTATGCGCCATCATTTGATGCTTTGTGAAAAATACACTATCAAAATTGCTAATTAATAATTTCAGAATTAAATACTGTATTCTCGCATTTTGCCCTAGCAACCAATTGAATTTCAAGTACTGCAGAGGCTATCGCTTATGAAAATTGGTTGAGACTGATTTTCGTAGCAATATCAAGAAGACAATGCAGATGGTTTAAAATGGAAGTAATTTCAAGATAGATCGCTTTGCTTCACTTACCTTTCTAACTGTAACCAGTGATTCGTCAATGCCCAAGAGATTCGACAATTGTTGGCTCACTTGCCTGTTTGGTTAGCAATGAAATAAACAAAAAGTTGATCACGGCCAGGAAAATCAACTTACTTCTATATACAGTATTTCACTAGGTCTACTCTTATTGCAGAGAAGTGGAATATTTTGCTACAACAACGCAGGGCGCAGTAAAGCACAATTTACACGATACAATACAATTAATACAACGCCATAACTTTACTTTACAATGGATTATGGCAAGTAGGCTAAATGTCATGACATGCAGTATTGTATTGTATTATATTTGAAAACTTGTAAAGCGCCTCTAACGATGTAAGCTATTCAGACGCGCTGTCAGCGTGGCAGCCCCGATGGAATAGGAATTCCGAAAGCCTTTAAGCCAATACTGTGTAGAATAGCCGAAAAGAATACAATAATTATACGGCCTACCACTGACGTTGAAGTTGAAAGTATTCTCAAAAGGTGCATAAATACAGCTAGCTTGCTAGCAGAAAACATCAGCAGAAAACTTCTCGTCTGCCATTTCAATCTCGCACAGTAATGACATGACATTTGACTGAGTTGTTTTCTGACAGCCATTTGCTTTTGAATCACAAAGCAGCGATAGCCACTACGCTTGCGGTAGAATGTTGACAGATAGACGCCGGTCGCGGCCGCTGCTTATGTTGTATGATATGGATGATGTCATTTGGTTTCTAGGTCTTACTGCTTGAATCGCCATCCATCTCCCGGTTGGATGACGTTGAAATCGGCTTCCATTCTCAGTGTTTCCTTCGTCTGATTTCCAGGGTCTGGAAGATGAACAGTTTATACTTTACATTAATGAACACGTCTTCCGATTTTAACATACTTGGTTTGACTTACGTAATTTATCAGTAACACTATTCAATCAGGCTAATTTAATTATATTGCATTTTTATTGTATTCATTTTAAACATTCGAAAAAACAAATAATACTTAGGCTCATTTTTGCACAATATTAATTCGTTCCTTCAACTTATTTGTTGAAAATGTGGCTCAATTTAATTTATCATTGGATTCGTTTTAAACATTCGATCACAAAGACTAATATTAATAATATTTAAGCTCATTTTCACAATATTAATTCGTTCTTTTAATTACTATTGAAATATGGCTTCATACAAAAGTCATTAGACATTAAGTAAGTAAGTAAGTAAGTAAGAATGTTCTTTATTGAACGCAAGCAAACGCTCAGCGCTTTACATACAAAGTCAGAAATAATTTATGTACACAGAAAACGATAATTATAAGAAAATTAGGTCAACTAGAAAATATATGTCTAACTGTACAACATCCTAGCTAAGAAACCACGCCTGGTAAGGGAATCAAGTCTAGGGAGAACACGGTTATGTGAGCGTGGGCGCAGGTCATGACCAGTGCAATTGACAGAGGGAGAAGGTCGTGGAGGGTGTGGCTAGTATTTGTTAAGATGTTTCTAAATAGGTCTATATCAGCTTTTTGCAAAGCTCCTCAAAGGTGGGGAAAGATTTAGGTAGGAAACCCAGGCGTACCAACTTGCGGACCAGCGCGCTCAGAGAGTCAAGTTCCTGCTTACTGGCGAAACCCAACCATACTTGGGAACAGTATAGCATGCGGTTGATAGTGGTAGCCCTGACCACATCATGAAGCCTGACCCCTGAAAGCCCATGTGAGATCAAAATACGATGGGCATAGAGAGATTGCTTGGCCCGAATGCAAAGTCTTTGAACATACGGGGGAAAACATTGGTATTGATGTCTACTTTTAGGGCTACGTACAGCAGTTGATCTGCATCGATGATCTGTTCGTCGTAGGGTTTCCAAATGCATCCACACACCAACAGTCGTATTCGGAGCATTGGATCGGCTTAAATCCACCGAGCGAGTCGCAGTTCAGCTGAGGCATCTTGTCGAGGTTGTTCCCGAAGGTAATCTGGTACGCCTTCTGCAGACCATCGCAAGGCCGGATCCGGTCTGTTCAAGAGAAAACATTTGGTCAAGTATCATTGTCCAGTCAATAAATGTCTCGATTTACAGTAACGTATTGTATTAACACAGCGCGTTTTAAGAGAGAGAGAGAGAGAGAGAGAGAGAGAGAGAGAGAGAGAGAGAGAGAGAGAGAGAGAGAGAGAGAGACAGAGAGACAGAGAGACAGAGAGACAGAGAGACAGAGAGACAGAGAGACAGAGAGACAGAGAGACAGAGAGAGAGAGACAGAGAGACAGAGAGAGAGACAGAGAGAGAGAAAGAGAGAGAGAGAGAGACAGAAATTAAACTGCGCTTTGCATCCTAAAGCCACCATCAAGAATGACTTTCACATTACGATGCAATTTAATAAATTGTACGTATAATATGTAGTGTAAAGCGTTGTTTTCGAAGTTCCTCGCGTAAACATTATCATGTAGTAATATTTTCGTTTATTGAAAAAAATCCGGTTGACACACCGCAACCGGTTACAGTGTACAATGGTATATAAACATAGGTTGTTAGTCAGTTACCCTGCTGCCGATTAGTTAGAATGTGGTAGGGGGGGTACTTACCGACACAGACTGCCGTCGGTGTGCAAAGGCCGCTGCTTTCTGGGCAGAAGAGACGCGTCTGACAGGCCGCATCTTGGCATCGAACACCCTACAACGTTAAGAAACAAACGATAATTAAATCGACCTCAGCAGAGACAAATAGAGTTAAGTGCCAGGATAGTAGTAAGGACTGCGAATATTTGCCACCAACAGTTGATGATGCTATCTATCTTTGTTATAACACAACGTCGTTAATTAAACAGCAACTAACGAGATTTGGCCATTTGAGCTTGGACTTGGTTCCTCTGAGGTGGCTGTTTTAGCAGGTGTAACTCTTTTTTGGTTGTGGAGCACTGTAGGCTACATGCTCAGATCAACTGGAAAGTATTTTAATATTATTCGTGACTTAGATATACTTTCATAAATAATTTACAGTGAATTTAATAAGCTCGTGTATGCTTCATCTGAAAGCAGCCTAACTGAAACAATTAGGGACTAATTATTATGCTATTAGCTGAATAAGTTTTGCAGAAATAAATAAAGGAACTTACAGCGCACGGATCCATGCGGCAGTTGCATGAAGGACAACCGTGGACGTCGGGCTGAGTACCATAGAAGCAGGGACCCATGCACATCGGCATTGGACAGTCTGGAAAACCATCATCATCCACAATTTCAGTTACGAACAAGCTAATATATCTACTAATAAAATAGTCATCGCTAAGGAAAGACCATGACAGGTCAGTGCATATCTGTCATGTGTACACCTTGGAAACGACATGAAATGCATGAATTTTGTCACTGCAAGGTTTGTTAGTAAAGTGATAATGCAATTCAATCGTGTTTTAGGCAGGAAAACCAGTCCATCACTAAGATTCACCATTCGTTGTCCATCTATGTCCATTAGTTCCCTCTTTTGAGCGACTAATCGTGTCTCCAATTCAAGTGTTCACATTCATTCATTCATTCATTCAAAATGTCCGGTTTTTGGATTGCTATTGTCGTGTTCGCACTTCAGTCAAAAGCTTCTCCAAATCCAGGACAGCACCTCTGAGGCCTTTAGCTGACATGTTCGTGTTATAAATAACTGACTGCTTTATTTGCCTAATTTTACCTAACCTTACAATTGGGTTCGAGATTTCTGCTCCACCTGCGCCCCCTAGTCAACTCAGCTATAATGACTACACTGACCGTACACTTTCGGTGGGAAGATGAGACGGCGAGGGAGAGGACTGGCCAACCGCCCTCATATGCCGAGGCTAAGAAAATGAACTCGCTAGTACTACATGCACATAGCGGCCTCAAGATTCTCAGGTATGCTTTAGGCCATGAGTAGGCCTATATAGTGCTAACTTAAGGGACTATTCTTCTTTTTCTAGTTCATGCTTATCTACTGTAGCAACTGGTTATAAATTGCCTATATCCCAGTAACGTTATAGGATATACTACGCGGAGTGTTACAACATTTAAGCTGCGCGTTATGCAACGTCTTTCTACGTTACACAATACGATACATTGCCACGATAGCACGCTGCATTCCCTGGACCACGAAGACATAGGAGTCTGGTGTGTTTTCTCCGCTATCTGTCTGGGGTCTGGGAATTTGTTGTCCGCATGTATTATTTCAATGATCAATGCTACTACATCGCGTATGACGATGCATGGTAATGCAGGCGTCTTGTGGTTAGATATTCGTCAATTCAATTGCACATGGCTGTCACGTTGAATGTCCCTTGCAACAAAGGTTCAGTTATAATGATATGACGTTGTTAACTATAACATCTATTATACTGTTCAACAGAATCTATTCTTACCCATGCACTGTGCATAATATGAACCGTTTTCAAATGGAGACGCCACACACTTCTGATAGGTCCGGCAAGAAACATTCTACAAGTTGAATAATAAAACTGAATTAAGCAACATTAAAATACAAAGCCTTCTGCAAGAGAAGTTTATCAAAATAATTCTAAGTAAATAATAATAATAATAATGATGATGATGATGAATGATGATGGTGATGGTGATGACGATGACGATGACGACGACGACGATGATGATGATGAAGCAGAAGGTTTTAAATCGGTATCAAATTATTGGTATCAGACTTTCTAACTTGACGATGTCTGAGCCGTGTACGAATATGAAATTATCTTTTCGATTGAGAAATGAATTTAAGCCTAATTGGCTGAAGCATCAAAAGCCACCAGCAATACGAAACTAACCTGGAGTCTAAACACGACTATAATCTAATACTGAGACTAGATAAATTAACGGAAAGTCTTGCGCCGAGAAATCACGGAACGAACGCAATTAGTCTACTTACCGCACACGGGTTAGCATTGCATCTGCATAATGGGCATCCACGTGCATCTCTGACATTTCCAAATTCACAGAACATCGAGCAGACTGGTCCGCAAATTGCAGGTTCTGTTTAAACAGACAATCGCTTAATTGTAAGAACTGAAATTAAGAAAGCATAGGCTACCAGAACTTTGTCATTGCACTGAGTAATGTTGGTTTTCGTCTTTGAAGCTGTAAACTGTAGCATCTATTAGAACTAGCATCGATTAGAACTAGCATATGTTAGAACTAGCATCTGTTAGAACAAGCATCTGTTAGAACAGGCATCTGTTAGAACTAGCATATGTTAGAACTAGCATCGATTAGAAATAGCATCTATAAGAACTATCATAGATCTAGTGAAACTAGCATCTGTTAGAACTAGCATCTAGTAGAACTAGCATCTAGTAGAACTAGCATCTAGTAGAACTAGCATGTAGTAGAACTATAGCATCTGTTAGAACTAGCATCTAGTAGAACTAGCAACTATTAGAACAGAAGGCAACACAGAACATGTTGCTATAGTATGTCTAGGCTATGCAATATATAGGCCCTAATGACTGCTATATACATGTATTGTAGCATTATTTGAAAGGCGCATGAACTTTTGCCTATGCGCGTGATTTGCAAACGGACTACTTTTGCCTTAGTAACGAGCCTTTTTGGCTTGCCTTAGCAACCAGTCTCTTGCCTTAGTAACGGGCCTTTTTGGCTTGCCTTAGCAACCAGTCTCTTGCCTTAGTAACGGGCCTTTTGGCTTGCCTTAGCAACCAGCCTCTTGCCTTAGTAACGGGCCTTTTTGGCTTGCCTTAGCAACCAGCCTCTTGCCTTAGTAACGGACAATTTGTCGTCCTCTGTGCCTATATATAGAGACGCCTGTTGCGTGTAAGGTGAGCGAGTGTGTGAGTTGGTTCCGAAGTCAGTTAAAGTTCAGTTAATGAGAGTTAAGCCAGAGTTGTAGTGTTTAAGCTGTTCGACATTAATAAAACAATCTGCTGTGTTGATCCGTGTCGTTGCCGTCTTCCTAGTTAACCTAGTGTTAGGCATCGTCGGTGGCACCGTTAAGTCCTTTGCCCGACGGGAAAGGCCGAGTCCAGCGAACGGACGAAGAACAGGGAAGACTCCGAAGAGCTATCCTGGTGAACATTAAAGAGAGAGATACCGGACTCCCGCCCCACGGCAGTCGTATTCGCCACAGTATCATCGTTATCATACACAAATAGTACCAATCGATGATCGCTTCAAGTGAAAGCAAAGTCGTATTTAATTGCAGAAGACAATTCGAAATTGGAAAAGTCGTAGAAGCCAGAAGTCAAGCAGCGGAGGATAAGCAAGATCTGAAAGAGATGAGTTTCCTATTTAGTTTGGAATCAACTATATAACAGAAAGCACATAACCAGGCATTGAATATATTCCACAGCTTTAGACAGACCATCGAAAATGCTCAAGAGCCCATCACTGTCTTGATGCAAGGCAAAACTAAATGAGCAGTTTATAAAAGCATAACCTATATGGAAGAACAAGAGTACTGTATTTTACGAAATACTGTCATGGGCTAATTCACTATCTATATGGGCTTCATTAATTTCACTGAGAGTATTTTGATCATATTGTTCGATAATCATCTCACTTTCAAATTCAAATGTATTACCCGAGGCTGAAATACATGAATCCAATGTTTGCTGCATTGGCAGGTCACGCTCAGGCGTCTTTTGATCGACCTGTTGTGTCGGTAAAACTAAGACCGATGAGTCCGTTCGGCTAAAAAACGTTTCCAATCCATTACAATGTTTTGCTGAGTCACTGAGCTTGCGACTTTCACTCGCCTGTCTTTTCTGCGATCTGGACTTGTGTTTTCTATATGACTTACTCAAATTTCAACGCTGCTAGCTCATCCGAATATAGGCCTAAGTGAATTTTTGAACTCAATATTATTTATAGGGCCTACAACCACTTTCTAAATTTAAAGTTTTAACTGTTGAGCAACGTAAACACGTTAAATTCAGTCAAAACACCGAGATAACTAGGGAATGTAAACTCGAGGCCTTTTTTCGAAACCCGAGTTTCGGGTTTGACGGCCGTAAAAACCCGGATAACCCGGGTTTGGACGGGTTTACAAGTGTTACATGATAAGTATTATTAATGCACTAATTCTTGCGATAAGAACAGCGCCGTCGTATGCAGCTACAAAGTCCACAGTTCTCCAATTATAGTCAAGAATTTGCATAAAAAAACTTTAGGAAAATCGTCATAGAAGTTCTTTTATATAAGCAGCGTTTTTTTCCATAAAAAAAATGTCGGAACTGAACAAATTCAGAACAATTATGAAAGACATTGGAAGGGTTGAGATGGGCTAAAATTTAATTTAAAACACATTAAATATCAATAAACACTAAAAAAGCGTAAATTAAATTAAAGTAACTAAATAATTTTTATTAGAAATTTAAGTTGAATAAATTCAAAACGCCGTTCTGAAGCTTTCTGTCTGATAAAAGCATTGCATATAAAAAATTGTCAAGTCTCACTTTAAATCGTCTACATCACAGCTTTAGGCCTTGTCACTGGCAACCCTGGGTCTGACTTAAAATGTGCGCAATAAACACATTGTGTCCAGAGTCTTATCACTCAACCGGGAACACGAATCTTCGTACATAGGAGCGCAGCAGAAAACGCCCTCTCTGCCGCGATAGATCTATGTCGGAGGAACAGAGAGAACTCGGACCTCCTTCGGAGTACTCTCTTGGACAACCAACTGACTCGACGCAGCGCTCATGAATATCCTGGTGCCCTGCATTTGGCTTTCGAGTGGCGCTTTAGATGTTTGGAGATAATGATTACGATTACGAGAATATACGAGTAGGCACAAGCTGTAGGCACTGGCCCCGTAGGCTACTCAGTGGTTAAAGTGGTTTGGGTGAGCAGTGGGAACTCCGAAGAAGAGTTTTATTAGAAGGCATTTGTGATCATGGTTCCATTGCATGATGAGCAAGCAAAACAAATTCGCGAGGAGTGGGAACGCCGTTTCCACAGTTCCCACGCCACTTTAAACACTGCCCGTACTCCAGTGCTCTCATATATAGTCTACTGCAATTTCGGTTTTAATAGCAGCAGCCAACGACTTCTTCACTGAGCTCTTAGCGAAACTTCTTAATTTGTACTGAGTTTAAAATGGAAGCGTTCATCGTAAGTGTCCATTTCTTTCTGTGGGCTGTGTACAGTAAGATTGGCTGATTCGCCGTAACTGTCTTCCGTTGCTGCCTTGCCGACAGTAGACTAGTGGCATCAGCTTCAGGAGCTGTTTCACATAAAAACAGATGTAGTTAATAACTTTTGACACTCCTGCTTTTACGGCTTGCAATGCCCGACGTCACGAAGGATCTAGCCTTATCTCCATGATATAGCACTAGCTTCTTGATGGAGTTCGCAGATTTTGGAGGATCACTGTCTATCAATATCCTGCGCATGTCCTCTGATACAGTAAACACTCTAAATGGCCGCCCATGACACGCAGTCATCCTGGCGATAGTTGCTGCAGTGGCGTACCGTAGGGGGGCAGAGGGGGCGAGTCGCCCCGGGCAGCACTTGAGCAGGGGCGGCAAAATAGGGTTGAAGTAAAATAAAGACAAAGAAGGAAGGAAAGGAAGAAAAATAACACAGCATGTAGTGGCGTAATGAGAGGCGGGGGGCGCAGGAGAGGGCGGCTTCTGACAATTATAGTATAATAGTAGTGGAAAAGCAAAAAAAAAGGTCATCAGAAATTTTGGCGGAAGGAATAAAGAAAATTATCCGGAAATTTCCGAAATTAAGTGGCAAAGGGCGAATTTTTCGGCCGGCGCCCCGGGCGGCATGTAAGCTCGGTACGCCACTGAGTTGCTGCGAGCGTTTTGTCATTATTTTGCTTTCAGAAGATAATTAGTCATAGTTACATTCGTTACGTTACTCTGTAATCCAATTTTGCAGAACCAGAACTTACTGAAGTAGATGCTGCGTGTGAGCCATCCGGCCTGTGCTTACGCTTAGACTAGGAGGCCTACCATCTTTGGCTTCGTCAGAACGACAAGGGTCATCAACGTCTTTATGCTTGGACCGGAATTCACAGCGTGAACGACGGTGTATATGACGCTTTTCAACCCATCAAACCCGGGTTTCAATTGAGTTCAAACCCGGTTTTGGGTTTCCAAAAAAGCCTGGTAACCCGGGTACCATAAACCCGGGTTTGCATTCCCTAGAGCTAACCATATAGGTAAATATCTAAGTGCGTCTAAATGATGTGACGCCACGGATTGCACATCTCACTGGGTGCATGCACAGTCCACAGATCTATGGAATGCGGGTGCATGTTAAGTGCTGTTGTGGCGGGTCAGTAAGCAAGCAAACAGTGTAAGCAAGCATTAGTTAACACAGTGAATTAAATCAATATAATCACTAGTGCTTCCTTACACTTAATAATTTTACAGAAATTTGAAGTGAGACTGAGCATACGACATTTAGCAAATAGCAGCAAAACTCGGCGCAGGGGTTCTCGGTGCGCCGCACCATTTGCACCTACGGTCAAAACGGCCCTGATCTTAAGAGGAAAACTGAATCGAGAAGACGAAAAAAGACACACAAAAAACACGAAAAAAGGAGCAAGAAAGGACAGCGCCGTGCATAATGAGATAAACAAACAGAAATATACAAAAGACGGACATTCAGACATGTATACGCACAGTTATGTACAGACAGACAGACAGACAATTTTATACTGATACACATAAGTAGCCTACTGAATAAAAGCGAGCAGAAAATGAAATGAAGACCGTTTCTGTAGTTAAGGCTGCCCTATGATGCATGTTCTTTTCATTGCATGTTTTACCTGTTGTCGATGGACCATTTGTTCCAGATTGTGTAGGGACTTGTGTTGGCAGTGTGGTTGTCGGATCTGTAAGGCAACATTGATTCTGAATTATAATGAAAGGCAAAACCAAAAATGGTCTTTGTGTACAACTGACATCATTCTATACAGGACGCTTTCGTTGTGGAGAACGAGAATTA
This sequence comes from Aporrectodea caliginosa, assembly GCA_020284085.1. Taxonomy (NCBI): domain Eukaryota; kingdom Metazoa; phylum Annelida; class Clitellata; order Crassiclitellata; family Lumbricidae; genus Aporrectodea; species Aporrectodea caliginosa. Next base: position 2,400,671 of record JACEVL010000159.1, read on the forward strand.
TATAGCGCCTCTTCAGAAAGAAATACTCAGATATAAATATTCCCATATGGGCTTCATATGTCATACCAGCATGCCCACACAGAACCCATATAATTATAGGACCAGTATTCCCATAGTGGACCCATATGGAGACCATCGACATGTACCGGACGAGACCATGTATGTGTTATTTGTTACAATAACGTTATGCAGGCTTAAGAAATACACACGAGCTATAGACAGCATTGGTACCGTTAAGTTTGCGAGACATGAATTACACATGACACATATCACAGTGGCACAACGCGGGCCACTTATGCATCAGTGAACGTTACTGTCTGGGATGATCCAGATAATTTGAATCTTGGCATTTCAAAGTCATTTAAGCATTAAGGAGTGCGCAAATAGCACTTACTTTCCCAATACAAATTTAATCATTTGACATTTTGGCGAACAAAGTACTGGAAACATCATTGATCATAACCAACACAAAAGCAAATTGTCTTTCGACATGGTTGACGACAGTGACATTGTACAGGGTTCACGAGTTCATTAAGTCCTGAAGTGGTGGCTTAAAGAGTATAACACTTCTCGTCACAGTTTTTTACGAGGTTTTTCTTACCTGCACACTCTGAGACGTATTGGTATCTGCCGTTGAACTGCTCTTTAGGTCTGCAATCTTGTGTGCTTGGGCAGGGAACGTTCTGTAACATGAAACCCACATGTACACAACTAGAATAAAGAGGTCAAACTATCAGGGGTACCTTGAAGTGGAGATTGATCTAATGGTCGGGGCTCGGGTAAATAATTTATGTCGTACCTTGGAATCGTGGTACCATCACAGTATGTTACGTCTGTTACATCTGTTACGTCTGTTACTTCAGTTACGTCTGTTACTTCAGTTACGACTGTTACTTCAGTTACGTCTGTTACTTCAGTTACGTCTGTTACATCTCTTACGTCTGTTACTTCTATTACGTCTATTATATGTAACGTCTGTTACGCCTGTAGAGCGCGGCACAATCTGTCATGTTAAGTTTACGAGACATGGATCACACATGACACGAATCTCAACATTGGAAACGTCAACTGACATGCTTCATGACATTGATTTAACAGTGTTACTTGACACGAAATACAGTTACTGTCACGTCACTTGCTAAACATTAACGTTACAGACTCGTGACACTGACAACGTTACCTGACAGGGTTGGTAACACTGACACATGTCGCATTCTGTCGTCAGGTTTTTCGCCAAACCATAGGGACAGGCCATCCTGCACGTCATTGTCTCTCGACACATCGCTACAGAACAAAGCAACAAAAAAATAGAACACTCTGCGTCTGCATAATTAATTATTTATGTTAGAGAGACTGCGCAACTGTTCAGAAAATAATAATAATAATAATAATAATAATAATAATAATAATCATAATAATAATAATAATAATAATAATAATAGTAATAATAGTAATAATAATAATAAAGATAATAATAGTAATAATAATAATAATAATAATAATAATAATAATAATAATAATAATAATAATAGTAATAATAATAAAGATAATAATAGTAATAATAATAATAATAATAATAATAATAATAATAATAATAATAATAATAATAATAATAATAATAATAATAATTTCGCAGATACATGCAAAACATTTATAGGCCTACATAACAAACAAACATCACTCACTGCATTTGCTCAGATAGACTCGTTCAGGAATGAATCCAGTGTAGAGCAGAGACTTATCCGGCACGCAAGTCTCTCCGTTCGAACACGTGTGGTTCTGTACAAAAAGAGAACCATGTCTAGGCTATAGGTTGTATTATACGGTGCCACACAGGAAGTTTTATAAAAACGTACGTCAAGAATAGAAGTCAGCATAGCATCTCTATTTTCATTCTTAGGATCTCAATCGAGTGTTTCGAAAGAGTGCAAGGGCATCCATAGGAAGAAACTGATAATAACAAGCTCCCTATCTTTATAAAGAAAGTAACACATGTGAGTAAAATTTCTACCCATAGACTTTTGGCATTTCGTTGGCAGACACTTCTACAGAGGTCTGAGTAGCACTGCATTCAACATCTTTACTTTAAAGTATATGTAAACAAAACAATGCAGAAGACTACAAGGCACATAACTGTGAGTGCTAACGAGCAGCGTTCTCTATCTGGGGCTAGATAAATGCGCATAACTAGGGTTGAGACTATGGAATTACATGAAGTGAGGTATTTTGTTCCGATTCATTTACCTCGATTGCGTTCTAACCCAAATTAAGCGTCTACAGCTCATACAAACTCACTAGCCCGAACTGTCACTAGGACACCCAAAGCATCATCACATCACTGCCATTTTTAAATCACTCCACTGGCTAAAGATCTTTGAGCGCATCTACTTCAGTCTTATTGCTGACCTACAACTCACTACAATACTCCCAGCCAAAGTACCTGCGCGAACGCTTCACCATCCAGCCACCCCGCACTACCAGTGGCGTAAATCATGGGGGGACAGAGGGGTACAGTCCCCCCAAAGTTTTGACTTAAGCCCTGTTGTCCCCCAAAATCCGGCCCTCGTAGGTACTCTGTCCCCCCCCAAAGTTATGTATAGATTTTCGCCTCTGCGCACTACCCGATGCTCCTCCTATCTTAGGCCTACTACCACCCCCCGTCCCCATACACTATTCGCCTCAAGTTCTCCCACCGATCCATATTCCACACTGCACCTCAACTCTGGAACGACCTTACCCTATATTCCACTTATTCTCAATCCCTCCACCAATGCTGTCACTCACTCACCATCATCTGCCTCAGGCTCCTCTACTTATCACCCCACAAGTTTTCACTCCAAATTGAAGTCTCACCTATACAAGAATTTCTACCCTAATCCACCCGATCCTCCGCCTTCGAAGCGTTTTCGTCCTCAATGAACCCCACTTTATCAGCTCCTCTGCCTCCTCTTTCTGGTCTCTCTGGCAACCGGACTTAGTTCTCTACTTGATATCGATCTCCAGACAACCTCTCTCATGCGATGCAGCGCTCGTGAATAAGCTAGTGCCCGGCGCTTAGCTTCAGAGTGGCGCTCTGGAAATTGTTGAGTTTACGATTATGATTATGACCTTTGTGCATTAGACATGGGCGCAATAGAAGTTACTAACTAGATGACCTAATTACTAATTAACAAACCTGGCACGGATCGTAGCACTGGCAAATCTTGCATCCAGCGGAATCCTTCACATAACCGAATTCGCATGACATCTTGCATTCCCTCATAGACGGACAGCGAACTGAAAGGTAAGACAACAAAGATGAAGATGATACTTTGACAAATTCTTTGGAAGCAATATTCAAATAATTAAAGTAACTTATTTAACGCAATCATTTAGTTTGTTAGCGCCTATATTAATGCGTTGCGATTATCATGTAGCGCCTTTAAAGTCTCCAATCAAAATTGAAGTCCAGCGTCTTCAATCCTCCGCCTTCCAAACTTTCTTCCCCTCAACGAAGCCCGCTTTGCCAGCTCTTCTATCTCCATTCCCTGTTCCATCTAGGATGCGCTTGTGAATAAGATATTGCCCTGTGTTTAACTTTAGAATAACACTTTAGACATTTTGAGATTACGACTACAATTACTAAAATGATCTGACTCGATATAAGCAATACTCTGCACTGCAAAACAAGCAAGGTTCTTACCAGTGCAGAATCCAGTTGGTGGCACACTCATTGTGACGGCGCACTCCTCGTTGGCGGCACAGGTTACGCTCTGGAAATAGAAATTACGAGTAACTTACGGTTAGAGTAACAGATTTTGTGGCTTAAATGTCTCAGCATTAACCTATAATTATGAAGCTTTTTTGCACTATAAGAAATAATTATAAAACAAAAATGTTTTTTGATTGTGTTGTTGAAAGCATGCAATTTGAAGTAGTCTGTCTTCGACTTAACATTAAATTTAGAACTTCTAAATTGATAAACACTCATCGTGCTATAAGCGAGCGCCAAACATTCTGTAACTTGTCAATTGTAAGTTACGTGTTCATCTTGCTTTCGTTATAACTAGTGGAAATGACATTGTATAGGCCTATAACCTTGTAAAAAGGGTTTTAAACGAATGATCCATCGTGCAGTATATGGCGCACAATGTCGCTGTCGTTACGCTAACTCATTTCAGCGATGAACTACTTTGGCTCGGCACACACCGCATGCGCTAGTAGAATGGTTCTTAACATTGACGTAATACGGTACTTCAAGAAGATCTAAACTCTGGCATTATATGGCTCGTAGAGTGGACTTAAATATTCGCATGACATGATGATTAGTATTGCTCTAATACCTGGCATGGGTCCAGACATTGGCAGACGTCGCAACCGTCAGCACCTTTAGCTAAGCCATAGGTACAGTTCATCGAGTTGCAGCTGATCTGACGAGTACACTTGGCTAGAAAACAGTGAAATAGCCGTTTCATTTACAACGTATAATAACTTATCCGTATTTAAAAAATGCACAACTGTCGTATTAAATAATATTACGGCGTAAAGTAATTTTCAGTTTTGTAGCTCAAGGAAAGACAGCTGATGTGGTGAAATGTAAACCAAGAACTTCTATAGAGCCATTGTTATACTGCTCAATGTGTAATGTAATGTAATCAAAGATTTATATTGCGCCTCTTCAAGACAAACTCGTCAGAGGCGCTCAAGGAATCAGTCGAGGGTTGCTACCTGTACTAAGCAAACTCGTTGTTCAGGCAAATTCCAAGGTGAGTGCGGTAGTCAGTAATGAAAGGAAGCCGAGAAGATATGGAAACAGCTTACAGAGGAAATGAGTTGATGCAAAGATGAGTTTTTAGTCAAGAGCTGAAGACAAGAACAGACTTTGAACAAATGTTTGCTGGAGACATCCAGAGATATGGGCAGCAACAGAAAAGGTGCGGCTGCCAAGAGATATCCTCGTCCACGGAATAGTCAGATTTGGACATGCTGGGCAGTAGAATGCATTGAACCTTTGATAAAATTCATTAATAAGTGAACCAGACAGGAAGGAAGAGAAAACAGTATGTTGTAAGCATAAGCTAATTAGACAATTATCGTTTGCAAACTTAAATGACTGCATGCATGGTTACTCTTTCTGCGTTAATAAGCAAGTAAAGTTTAGTATTTGGCCTTCGACATTAGATATCTGAATAAAACTTTTTAAAGCCTTTGAAGAGTACCGGAAGTTTTAATTGCAAGCAAAGACTTTTAATTGTCAGCCTATCAAACGTGTAGAATCAAGATAGGATATATTCTGTCCAATGTTCCATAAGGGCCACGTTTACTGGGCCCACATTGGGCCATAGATGGCCACCAGGAAGGCCAGTTTGCCACCAGTGGAGCAAACTGAGCCCTGTAGGAACGACCCAATGAACGTGGATATCTGTTCAACTGACCTGCCTACAATTCACTCCTGAGGTTCACAAGTGCGCCACTTGACCCTACAGGTGCTTAATTGTGCAATCTGCAGAGAATGCATATTAATCGGGAATCTGTCTACCATGATAAGGTGAATAGATCTACACTGAATAGGTAGAGACGACTTACGTTTGCAAACTGCCTTGTATGATATCCAGCACATATCACCTTCGCAGTCGCCTGGAGCAGCCTCTCGTTCACAGGTCTGGTGGGTCGAGTTACACGTCATCCTCTAAGAGACGAAAGAGAAGAAGAAGAAGTAGAAGAAATATAGACTAAACAGTTTCACAATAAAGCTAGAAAATCTACATGTTTAAAATTATCGTTAACTTTAAAATAGATGGGACAGTTTCTCTGAAAGAATAAGGCCTGTAGATATTATTTCAACGGAGGATAAAATTTCTTCTCCCCGTAGACTTTGCTTTAGAATATAGTAACCAGCTGATTCAGTTGAATAAGCTGGTTCCCTGCGCTTGGCTTTCGAGTGGCGCTATAGACGTTCGGAGTTTACGATTACTATTATGACGATTACGATTACTTACCAGACATGGATCATCGCAATCACATGTGTAGCATCCGTTTGCATCTTTCCCATTTCCGTATGGACAGATCTGAGGGCAAAGTGGACGAGGTGGACAACTGATGCTTCCTACAACACCACATACAGAGCATAGATTAGATAAACAGGTTGTTAGCGAACACAAGTGGGGCATCTAGGGAAACAAAAGAGGAGAAGCTGAAAAAGAAAAAGAGATGACAAAGAATTAGTGAACAGCAAAAATGCATAGCAGGCCATACAGACAGACAGACAGACAGACAGACAGATATACTGGTAGGGTATATAAACCACACGAGACATAAAATACTGAAACAGATTAAGTAAGAGTATTGAACAGCAGCGAACAGACGCTGGAAGAGAGGAACGTCGTTGTTGCTAAGGCTGCACTTTCAGAATACTGTATCCAGATAGTGCATACTGTATCTAGATCAAGTATACTCTACCCAAATCGAGCATAATGTACCAAAATCTAGTATACTGTACCAAAATCAAGTATACTGTGCCCAAACTGAGTATACTGTACCCAGATCGAGTAGCCAGATCTAGTATACTGTATCCAGATCGAGTATAGGCCTACTGTACCCAAATCGAGCATACTTTATACTCTTTGAGTATACTATACCCAGATCCAGTATACTGTATCCAGATAGACTACGCTGTACCGAGATTAATTATACTGAAGACGCTTTGAGTATAATTGTATATGCCTACTTGTAGTTGATGGTGCTGTAGGAACTGTGGTTGTCGTTTCTGAAAATCAACAATAATTGTTTTGAATTTTGATGTGAAGCAAACCATAAAATTTCCTTTGTATAACAAAAGTCTGCAACTAATAGAATCAGTGACCGAACTTACAGAATTTTAAGTCAATAAGTCATTTTCGATCAAAAGATGCCGTGACAGAGATCCGGAGTATTTTAAACAGGTTCATTTCAAAGTTACAAAGAACAAGAATGACATATCTGTAGCATTTATAAACTGTTTATAAATAAATTTTAACCATCATTTGAGTAAACTAGCCAGCAATCTTGTTGCATATACTTTAGGCTTTTCAGTCAATGCTCACCAACGCATACTCCTCGGAATCTGACGTTTGGCGGACAGTCTGAATCCGTGGAACAGTCACTCTCAAACACTTGGCAGGCGCTGTTCGCGGTACAGTTGATGCCCTGAAAAAATTATTAATTAATTGTAATTACCCGTGTGAAGCCTGAATCTGTACATGTGGGAGGAAATATTTTTGCAGACCCTAATACTGACATTGGAAATGATTTGCGGAAATTAAACGAATCACTCTAGTTTTGTGCACGGTGTGGTCATTCAATTGCGATTGTCTTTGCATGCACAATAACTGAACTGTATAAAAAGTTATTGTTTTTGCTGTTGCTGCTCATGATGATGACGACGAGTACAGAGAAAAAGAGGAGAAGGAAGAGGAGAAGGAGGAGGAGAAGGAGGAGGAGGAGGAGGCAGAAGAAGAAGAAGTTGAGGAACAATAACAAGAAGAAAGAGGAGGACAATAGCAGTCGAGTAAGCTAATTCCGAGAGGCAGCCATTATGCATTCGAGGCATATGTATAGCGACGTCATTTTCTTAGCATCGGCATACGAGGGTAGATGGCCAGTCATCTCTTCGCCTCACGAATTTCTCAGAATTGGAGAACGTTCATTCAATAATAGTCCTACCTCGCAGGGTTCGTAACAGCGGCATACAGGACATCCATCAGGTTTTTTCAACATCAAATAGGGACAGCGCATCATGCACAAAAGACACGGATGTGGTGCAGTGGTCGATGATGCAACAGCTGCTGCTGATGTGGGAGCCGGGGAAGATGTAGTTAACTCTTTAGCTACACAAAAAATATCATGTCTCAATTATGCATACATCGTCACATTGAAACGGTACATTCCATTCATAAAGTTTTTGTTTGTTTCTTTCATTGTTGCCTGTTTTTTAGTTGTCAGTTTATTGTATTTTTACTATAGGACTACTATAACTGTATCAAGAATTAGAATTCTTAGAATTGGAATTGTTTGCTGTTAGTTATTTCTTAATTCATTAGACATCAGGCGAAGGTATATATAGATTAACCGCGTTGCAAATTGAAGCTCAGAGGTTTTATATAGTGTTGGAGGTTTAGCTCTGCAAGACAAGAGCTAGGGCATTCAGCAAACTTGTCATCAACTGGACGCAATTAATTAATTAATTAATTTATTAATTTATTAATTATGTCTATTTGTTTTTGTATAATTATGCTGTCGGATTCTGAGTTTGAAGTTGCCAATCATGATTCATGCTAGTCTAAACACATCACAGGTCTACTTCAATTAAAGTATCATCAACATGAAGGACAGTTATTAGGCTTCTTGTCTGTCGCTTTTCATATGTAATTGCTAATTAATTAATATTAATTTAAATTACGACAATTAATGTAGCATTGTCAGTATCAAGCCACTTCTAGAGTGCTTTAAAATGTCAACTCTTAACGCAAATGCCAAAACTGAAGGAAACACTCGAACTCTGAATACAGCGTAATGGTCTCGTAATCGTAACCGTAACTGCTAATTTATTTAGCGCCTTTTAAATACAATTTCTCAGAGGTACTCCCGTTCTGAGAAGCCAAGACCACGGTCGATTGCTATTGTCTTCAACTGCTGGCGCAGCAGAGACAAAGAAAAGTCAAGAAGCTTTTGTCCTATTAAGTTGCGTGGTTCTATAGAATCAGAGGCCGATCACGTATTGCGTGTATGTCTAAGTTCTGCGTCGTCTAGGACTGATAGATGATTGTAACGTTTATTTAATTGTCTGAATAGTTGTTACGACCCGAAATTGACAGAACTTACGGACGCAATATCCGATGAATGAATTTGCACAACGTTCGTCGTTCATTGGACAGTCAATCGCCATTCGGAGACACGTCTCATTGGCTGTACAATTCTATATACGAAACAAAACTTATTCTATACATACAATACAATACAATACAATACAAGTGATTTTGATAATGCCCCTCACAAAGTCCATGATGATGATGATCATGATCATAATTATGATCATGATGATGATGAATGATGATGAATAGTGATGAATGATGATGAATGATGATCGTGATAATGATGTTGATGAAATTTTTTCGTAATCGCTCTTAAATCGTTTAGGCTAGTATAGACAGCGCTTTTATGAGCTATAATATATGTAAATGGGGGCCGAAATGGGGCAGCAAGCGTCTCAAAAAAGCCTCTGCTGCTGAATTGCCCACCACGCCACCTTCTCTTGGTACCCCTGTTGGAAACAAGGTGCATGATGGACGACCTAGTCCTCGCCGGTAGATGCGAGTACCCAGAGGGGAAGATCCCGAAGGACGGATGATGGAACTCATCAAGACGTCAACTCAAGAGAGATGGTGTCTCGAGAAAAACACCGACAGGAAGGACTCGGGAGACCGCCTCTCTATATATATCCCGAGTATTTGAAAGTTTAAGTCATTATATGTCTAGATAGATTATACATTATTATACATAAAGATGCGTCATTATGCCTGAAGTACATATATTAATTATTGAATGTATATGACACTCGCAATCTATCTATAGATATTATCTAATGTATGTGAATGAATGAAAGAATAAAATGAGATTAACGTACCAGACGTCAACTAGTGTATATATATAGGGAATGCGAGTATAACATACTTTGCACGGATCCCGACATGAGCAGATCTCGCATCCCTTCGAATCCTTTTCAAATCCATGAATGCAGTACATCCTGCAAGTGGGCGGACAGTCGCTAGGGGCAGCAGTTGTCCGTGGCTCATCTAATGCAAGGCAAACCAACAGTTAATAGATAATCCTATATTTATCAGTTCTAAGGTTCGTGCATTCGTAGTCATACTATAGGAAACGTAGACTGAGACAGAGTGCATGGTTGCATTCTGCAATATATAAGCCAAGGCCTATACTAATGTCTTTATCGCTCTCGTCGTCATAGTTGCAATGTATTGTATTGTAATTTTATGTATGTACACATGCATGTAAGTTAGTAAGTAAGTATGTATGCATAAATGTATGTGTGTACGTTATCATGTAGGCTACGTATGCATGTACGTATGTATAATGCATGTAGGTGCGTAAGTATATTGACAACTTACTGTCTTCTTAATTTATCGTTTGTATGTTATTGTATTTTATTGTAGTGTGGTCTGTATACGTGTTGTGATGTCATAAGAAGAATTTTTACAGGTTAAAAGGTTCCATGGTTACATACTGCTGACTACAGTAACACAACATAAGCAAGAGTAGCAGCATTTTTAAATACATGAAAGTTAAATTGACTGTGCACTTCTTTTGAAAATGAAATTGTCTTGATCAGAACCGGTCTACATACCTGTGGTAGACGAAAGATATGGACTTGGTTCTGAAACAGAGAACATAACGATGCACAACAACGAGAATATCAAATGTACTAGCAAGTGGGAAGAACAATACTGCAGGAGAGCTGATCGATCGAGCAATCAGTAAGCTCTTCAAGAAATGACTGCTCCTCCTCGGTCACTGTCTTTTTCAGCTCAGCTAAGTTAATCGATGCAATATAGTTTTATTCAGTCGCGCATGTATGTCTATATAATCTGCTCCTGTTATAATCTATTTCAAATATTTATGTAACATTTGTATACAGTGTAGTGCAAGTGCGCTAGGCAGATGCAAATAAAAGTTATTTACTTACTTAGTTACTTTCAATTCGATTCAATTCAGTTTATTTCCTGAACCAACATAGTGCAATTATGGCAGTAAAGGTAGTAATAAAAGTGGTTACTTACTTTTCGATGTAAAGTGATACATTGTAAAAAAATGCGACTATGATCTGATGATCTACTATAGCGGTCACTAGAAACTGGTTTGTAGCCTACTACTATATTGTACGTGAAGCCTTTGTTTCTCCGTTCATGAGTGACTTTATAATCTGCTCCTGTCTAGTTTATTTAAAAATGTATGTTCACGTAATCGTTTATACAGTGTAATGCATGTGCGCAAGTAATGCAAGTAAAGGCTACTTACTTATTCACTTGCTTCATAAAACGAGGTGCTTATGCCTTATTATGCTTTCGCACGTGGTTGAATCGCACTATGAGTCATCGGTTAGTGCAGAAGTAAGTGTAGCTATCGAAGTTAACGGAATCGTCGCTCACTGTCGTTTCGTCATAGTTTCGTCACCGATGAATCTTACTGTGCATTGTTTTGCTAACTGATGTAATATTTTCGTTCGTAATGACACTTGTCATCATAAAAAGCTAGCGCAGAGAGCGCCTCTGAGTAGATATCTTGAAGAGACGCTATATAATTTCTCAGAACGAATGAATGAATGAATGAATGAATGAATGATACGACTCAGACCTCTTTTTAAATTCGCATGAGCGACGTTTTCATAATGTTTAAGTTTTACTATTCTTGTAAGTTAATGAATGTGTCAGGATATTTCAGAACTTGCTTACCGATGCACGTTCTCGTAAAGGGATCACGACAGGCTTCACTATCTGCACAATCGGACTTACGACTCAAACACCTCGTGGTGCCGGGACATTGGAAACCCTGAAAATGTCAATGAAACAATGTCATAGTACATGCTCAGCTCTCTCTTGCAAGACCCGAATGCTTAGGTGCACAGTTATTGGTAGAAATAACCCTGCCAAGATGGAGCCCATGTATATACGACCTAATGCCGATGGAAATGTTGGCGGAGAACCAAGTGAAAGACAGTCACAGTGCAATGTCAGTGCATGTAGTCAGTGGGGATTACATTTGGAGGTGACAGAACATAGTTGTATCTGTATGATTTTGATGTTCTTCTATTAGGCTGACTTGACCTTGTGCCAGTTTTACAACTTCTCACCAAGTCTCCTCTTATCACAACAGTGGCAGATGCATATGTCTCTCGTTATCGTCATGGTATCCATGAGGTAACTGGTTGGCTGGTCTTCCTGTGATTGTGTTTATGGGTGCATGTTGTATGTGTATAAGTATGTATATTTGTGTATGTGTGTTGGTGTGTGTGTACACGTGTGTGTATATGTGTATGTTTATTTATGTACTAGCTGTTGTCCGTCCTAAGACAGTAAAGACATTTGTTGATCACTGTGCTGTCGTAGGCTCACTGTGTTCTCTTCTGCTCACTGTGTTCTCTTCTGCTCACTGTGTTCTCTTCTGCTCACTGTGTTCTCTTTGAAATCGAGCGCCCCTGACGAAGAATTTAATATACTGAAGAAGAAAAGAAATCTTGCGACCTCTCGCGGTGACTGCTCGCTGGCCGCGCCAGTCTCGAGCGACTCCGAACGGTGACTAATGCGCGAAACCTTTCGACCTCTATGTATGTGTGTTGACCTACCTCGCATGGATCCAGGCACTGGCAGACGGAGCATCCATCGTTGTCCGTCTTCAGGCCATAGGGACAGTTCTGGACGGATCGACAGTCCAACTCTGGACATGCGCTGTCCTTACAAAGAGCCTCGCAGATCGGTTTCGTCTGGAAGTTGTTGTTGTTGCCCTGGCAACCGCCGAATGTGAAGGAACTGCAGGCGTTGGATGATTGGTTGTAGAACCATCGAGTGGAGTTGGCCTGGCACGACAGTCCGTAGTCAGGGGCATCGAAACAGAGAGACGACTTTGGAGATTGAGAGATTGGGTTAGGAGCACGAGTCGACGCACCTATGGGCATACAAGCAATTGATCAAAGATACAGCTGTCAAATAATGTAATGTAATTAGTTATTTATATAGCGCCGCTCACAGCCGTGGCCATTCAGTAGCGCTCCCAGTGCGAAAACCCCCGAGAGAAGAAATAGGTTTTAAGGAAAGAGAGAGAGAGATGAAGACCATGATCTATAGCTATACATGTATACATGCATACATACAAATGTACATGCATGCATACATGCGTACATAATGATATTATAATATTGTTGCATATGAACTAGATCATTCAGATGATATGGAACTCACTGTAGCATTCGCCGTAGTACATGCCAGTCGCGTTGTTTCTCATCACTTGGCACCGATCCGGACAACTCAACGTCTGCAATGTCAGAAATTGATTGGCATCCATCAATATAAGGCGGATCCACCAACACAAAGCTCATACTATGATTCGCATATCGCATGAACCACGGCTAGTTCGGCATCAGTTAAACAGAGTCCACAATATAGCCATGCACTATAATAATATTATTGTAAATGTGATTTTTTTATAGTATTGAACACCTATGCCAATGCTAACTTTAAATTATGCCACTTTTTAAAATTATCACTTTGTCGGTTACAGCATGTAATGAGTTCACTAATGTTGACCATCATGAAACAGAACAGTTATGCCTTATGGTGTGCAATGGAAGGAAATGTAATGTAATGTATTAATTTAATTTCATGCAACGTAATAGAACATTGACAATTTATATAGCCTAGAGGAGTAAGTACGTATATTCTTTATTAATCTAGATCAGGCATAGCAGATAATTAGACTATTAGTCATTTGTTTTTCTTTCTAACTATCTGTACTAAGTTGCGGTTTGTCAACTTAACGTTTCAATAAAAGAAATATATATATAAACCAATTGAATCACTGCACTCTGGTATAGATACGTCTTAATTATAATCAATAATTGCAATATGAGTACAACATTCTAATTAGAATGAAATAGGAGATGAGTATACTGTATACTACAGATAGCAGTTGTTCTTAAAGTGTGATCTGCGAGCTTGAGTCAGCTGGTCCGCGGGGAGAGTGAGTACGCAAATATTTCCGCGACGTCCTTCCATATATGCAGCATGACACTAAGACCTCCTTGCCGTCTGATCTTCCATCTGACAGTATACAGTCAATTTACTACTCTGCAAGGGGACGCAATTGGAGCATAACTCTGAAACAACTTCTTTCCCTGACGGGACATATTTTAACCTCTTTGTGTTGACAGTCCAGCATGCTAAACATACACTAAACTCTTGCTCACAACACCTTTCGAAGCAAAGTGGCTGTAAAAGTTCGGTAAATACGTTCTGGCCTGTTTTTCCTACTATGGCCTGCTATTATACCAGTTATAGTGTCGGTGACGTGCTGTTTATGTTGCAGCTAAATGTTTTTACCTCTCCGGGCATATTTACTCATTTCTGATTTAAACAGGCGTTAGCCCGTAAGACGTAGAGGGTCCACCGTCCGTTTTGGTCCTGGCAAAGTGGGCCCTGGGGCCAAAGCCTTTGAGATCCACTGGTCCATAGCACTGCATATTAGCATAACCATAAACTGTGCACATTTACTGGACCATGGTAGATGCTTTATTGAATTCAATTCATATAAGCTTAGGCCTATATTTTTGGCCTTTTATCGCATGTGCAAATAGCTACATAGACACGGCAACCCTGTTGTTTCATACTGTTGTTCCTTGTGGGTTTACCAATTGACTCTCATGTTGTATTAATATGGATGAATCTAGTGCGCATTTTTGGTTTTAGGATCAACAGAGTGTAAGAATTTTAAGTCCTGTCAGATGCTAGGACAATTTCTCAGTTAAAGATTTTCAATGACGTTGAGAGCTATCAAGGGCAGCGAGCGAAACAAATGTCCTACCTGGCATGGATCGTAGCATTCGCACGTGTCACATCCGTCTCTCCCTTTGACTCTTCCGTAGAAACAGATCATTCCAGCACAGGCAGATGGACATGCTTTACACTGACAGATTGGACATCCGGTCGTATTGTCTGTCATCCATCCTCTCGGACAACTCAGAGTGCAGTTCGGCATGTTTTCGCAGATGATATCTAAATTTATAAAAGACATAATCATATACGACAATAGAAAGACAGAGGAAGAATAAGAGCACGATGTGATAGGCTATACTGTCCATGGGTACATAAAGAAAAACCGAGGAAGAACAAGAGGCTAGCTACCCAAGCGGACATAGAGCTCTAGACAGCTACTTTGCCTGACAGGAATTTGAATCCCCCAACGCTGTGTTAACAGTCCAGCCTGCTAACCACTAGACAATAGCGCATAGCACCTTACGAAGTAAAATGATTGTTAAAATATAACTGAGTTTGCTGTTTAAACTAATCCATGTTGCTAGCATTTAGAACTTTGGTTTAGAGTCCATCATCAATCGAGGTCTCCATTTAAATAGGCCTCCATTTGATTTTCCTACCTGCAGCACGTCTTGTCGACCTAGGCCAACAGTCCGCTTACAGACCTACATTTCATTAAAGAAAATTAATGTTGTTAAAAATAACCTAGTAAACTGTAAGTGATGCTGAATCTGCATAATTTAAAAGTTAATGACATGACTGGCAGCATCGTAAAATCTATAATCAAATCTTTAATCGTTCTTAGTAAGAAACGTTCGCTGGTAAACTTTCATTGGAGATTTTGATCGAGAAGAAATTGTTTCCTGATATAGCTAGTTCGAGGGGTAGTTGTTCGCGGAGAAATTGTTAAAAGAGAAAATGCATTTGAGATGATGGTACCTGGTTTTCCGATGCAAGCAGGAGCGAGAGGACAGTTTGTGCCGTTTGGACAGGATCCAGGGACCATTCGACATTCCTGGTCGTCAGGACATCCCGTGGTCTAGCAGAAGAATTACAACACATTCATTCAAATAACATTCCCATTATGCACAATTTATAACACAATTACCAACATTATGATATTAAGGTAGGACAAAAACAGTAAACTCTTAAAGTCTGATGCACTCGAATGAGTATTGAGTAGGCCCCTATCCTTAGAACTCGGCTGGTGTTGGTAAGTTAAGAAACAATACATACTACCGGAATTGATCTTCTTACTCGGTCTAATAATAATATGCTATCAAGGGGGTAAAGTGTAATTGCAGTAAAAAACCCTGAAAAGTGTAATTTTATTATTATTGCTATAACAATTGCAGAGAACCAAAGCAATTGCTTGATTTATATCACAAAAACAACATAAATGGTTTTGTCAAATATATTTATTTTGAATAATATAACAAAAACGGCATTACAATACATGTAAAATAATAATAATGTTAATAGAAAAGCGTAAATTACACTATAAGTGGTTACTAGCGGAAATTTTTCATCACAGTCAGAAATTATCTATGATACCCGAACGTTAAAATATTGTCCAGGGCTCTATACTGGCCGACAGAGAAGCCACCTACCGAGTCCTAAGTACAACGCAACACTACTACTATTTTTTAAGATACGTCAAATGAAAGGTGTAATCTTATTATTACACCATACAAAATATTACACTTTAAGCGGAAATTTTCACCACGCATTTTACACTTTACCCCTGATTCATACTTATAATAATAATAATAATAATAATAATAATAATGATAATGATAATGATAATGATAATAATAATAATAATAATAATAATAATAATAATAATAATAATAATAATAATAACAATAACAATAACAATAACAATAATAATAATAAATATCGGTCATTGGGGCATTGGTATCGTTGAGTGACCGAATGTGAACGTGTATGAGAAAGCAGAATACTTTCTGAGCAGTTTCTTTGGTGGACTTAAAAACACTAAAATTCTCCTGCACTTCGAATTGGAGGGCCATCGGTTCATACCTTGTGTGTACGTCAACTGCGCTTTACAGAGCCAGTAGACCAGATTAGATCAAATTAAACCTGCACGTTTTTTCAACCTAAGTCTACAGTCCGCTGACATTTCACTAAAGTACATTAATGCTCGATCACATAAGGATAAGCTCATGAGAAATTCGTTGGTAAACAAGATTGTATGGACTCAAAGGACTGGAATTCAACTGTACTATAGAAAATTCGTGCAACATCGGTAAATACCTTGGCTTAGGCCACTGCACGACGCAGTAAAAAGTCAATAAGCAATATTATATTGATTTGAACTCGGTGGTCGAATCTCCAATTTTTTTAATCGAAAGCCTAATTCTATCTGACGAAACTATGAACGATACTCGCTATTCGCTATTTGAAAAACACATAAAATGTATGAAACAAGAATCGTAGGTGGATTACAGTAACAGAAGCACATTTAGGTGACGGGTCTCCTCTTTTAGGTGGCGGATGTCATAGTTTAGGTTCCGGATCTCAGATCCGGCGAGATCCGGCTGAAATTAACCACTGACTGAAGTCTACAGTCTGCAAATTACTACGTACAATACAGCAATACAATACAATTAGAAATTTATAGCGCGCTTTAACAAGACAAGTCTTGCACGAAAGAGCGTTTGCGCAGCGTTCTTAGTAACGTACAATCTAAGCTGGTAAGCACACGTTCACATTCAGTCACTCAACGATACCAATGCCCCAATGACCTATATTTATTATTATTATTATTATTATTATTATTATTATTATTATTATTATTATTATTATTATTATTATTATTATTATTATTATTATTATTATTATTATTATTATTATTATTATTATTATTATTATTATTATTATAAGATATTCGTTGGTGTACAGACCCAGCAGTCGGTGTCACAGGTGCATGTGTGGCAGCCATATTGGTCGACGGTGATCTGACAGGACGAATTACACTGGACGTCCGGACAAACGCTTCCGGACCTGGAACACCTGGCGAGACATTCGTCCCTCGTCTGGAAGTTGTTTCCATTTCCACCACATCCGCCGTAGGTGAAAGTGGAGCATGCGCGATGCATGGGGCTGTAATACCAAACGACGAAGCCTCCTCGACAGCGTCCCGTCTCTGCAGGCAGACTACAGACATCTTCTGCGGTCGTTGACGATGGGGTTGACGTCGACAGGACGGTCATGTTGGCATCTGCAGGATGGTCAACGATCACAGAAAAGAACTGAATTAGTTTTATGGCTATGTCTATCTAATTGAACCTGTCATCCACCAACATAAGGCACTGTGAGGCTATTGCTATCGATCTTGGCAAGCTGAGCGCGACCACCAAGACTGGGTCTTATATCAATGTATGTATGTGTGTATGACTGTATGTATGTGTATATATGTATGTATGTAGAAAGGTAGCAGGTAGGTAGGTAAGTATGTATATAGGTAGATAGAAGGTAGGTAAGTAGGCAAGTGTGTATACAGGTAGATAGGAGGTATGTATGCACTTATGTATGACATTGTATGTAGGTGGAGTGATATTCTTACCAGTGAGTCCTTCGTCGAAGCAGCTGAGAACCGTTTGGCTGCTGGAGATGACGCACTGAGTGATGGCATGTGGGTTGGACATGTCAAATGTGTCGTTACCAGAACACAGGTAGAGACACGATTCACTGATGCCTCTCTGGTTGCAGCAGGTCATGTGACTACGACCACCTGTAAGAACATCCAACTGTATACAGGACACCAATCCATCAAATCGCTTCAATAGGCACAATACTGCCTCCCATGATGTGTTTGGATGCAGAGCATTGAATCTTTATACGGGTTTATGAGTTCTAATTTTAAAGGTTTATCAAAAGCTTGATGTCTCCATTTCCGATAACGACAGCATCTTGTCTGACCTTTGAGTTCAAATCAGAACCTATCTCGAGCTCAGCGCTCGTGAATAAGCTGATACCATGCGCCTGACTTTCTATTGGCGCTTCGTAAGTTTGGAGATTACGATTACGATTTATTAAGCGCTTTTGACGGGGCTTGTTACAAGACTAAACTCATCTGGCTCTGAATAAGAACGGTGCCAACAATAACGGCACGATCGTTCTTGGTTTCTTAAACTGATATCCTAATTGCTTTAAGTTAAAAAATAAAAGGCTTAACTTTTCTAATTGTTTAAATGTGATTCTTGCCTACGGTAGAGGGAGCCAGAAAGAGTCTCACCGGAAGCACAGTGAAGGAAAGCCCCGAGGTACTGGAAACATCCAGAAAGTGTCTCCAGGTTCGAATAGAGGAGTGTGATATTCGTTGAACAGACGCTCAAGCAGGACTCGCTCATACCAGCACTGTTACAGCATTCTACAAAGAAAGCCTTGATATATTAATCAAAAATTATTATTATTAATTAAGTAATAATTCCTTGTAATAATTATTATAATAACAATAAATACAAAGACAGTAATATCGTCTTTAAATAATCAATCAGGAAGGGTGAAGTATTTTCTTATTTGCTAACGCTTACTTCACATGATCCTAAGGTATTGCGGTTTAAAAAATATCTGGGATAATTATTCGTAAACATGACAGCAGTTGGACGCCAGTTGAAAGAAAATAAAGAGGAGGAAACACTCTTAGCCGGTTCTATGATCCGAACAGCAAGAAAGAATTCGTGAGATCCTATGACAACTTTGCATATTGGCTCAGTCAAAAGTCCCGTATATCCGCAGATTGTAGGCTGCGGTGAGAAATGTTTGTTAATATACAATAATTATATTCACAAATGTTCAACACAGCAGACATATGCACGCATACACAAGGTTAGTGGTTGAAGGTAGGTAGAGTGTTCGTTATTCTGAATTCAGCAGAAAGTCAACGCAGATGACCGAGCATTATTGAGTCTGTATGAGGATATGCGCACTGCAGTGACCAGGCTAGCCAATGAATTTTGGATGCGACGAGCCTGTCGAGCACAAAACCGGAGTTATCTGAAAAATTGAATTTGCATAATCGTGGAGAGCGCAGACAAGAGTGCAGAGTTTGATCTGTAACTTGTCCTTGGTAAGAGAAGAAAGGAAAACGAATCAGGAACCTGCAGCCCAGCTACAGATATCGACTGGTATCTTGAAGCATTATTATAGCGTCGCTATTATAGAAGTCATTAGGCCTATAATGGAATAGACGAGATACTCATTCAGATAAACACTTTTAGAAAAAGGGCAAAAAACAAAATTCGAAATTTATTGATAGCACTTGCGCTGACTACTGACGCTGAAAAGTACCCGAAAAGTTGCTGGCTACTTAAGATACTATTATAATCGTTAATGATATTACTTTACATTACAGAAAAGAGATGAATCAATCATTTCAGGAAAACGTCAGTTATAAGGAAACTTACGAAGCAAGGTATCTTGGCCATCACCGCGTTCTCCTCTCGCATTAGTCGTAGACATTTGTGGAGCTGGAGACTGAGTTGTTGCCGATGAATCTGCAAAATAAAATATTAAATTTTAATAATAATAATAATTATAATTATAATAATAGTAATATTCATAACAAAATTTTGATCTTGACGAGCTATAGCCGTCACATAATGTTTTCTTCAGATCATTTTTGAACTCCTGAGGGATCGTATTATGTGCCTCGGGGCAAAAAAATAAGGAGACCAGCAAGCAATCGGTTAATAATAATGAATCACTGAAATACTTATTTATTGTATGAAATTAGGTATTGGGAATATACAATAATAAGCTACATAAATCATCGAATAAATAGCTACATGTCAGAAATGAGTTCGCGTCGCGTGCGAGAGGCTGCCAAAGGGCGTTTGCAAAGGTAACAATACCACAAATATTCATATAATACATATATATACACATACAAGTATTTATATACATACACACATATACATATATATACACATACATACATACATACATACATACATACATACATACATACATACATACATACATACATGCATACATATATACATACATACACACATACATGCACAGTTGCATACATACATACACATGCAGATACATACATACATGCATGCATATACACACAAATACACATGAATATCCCATATATACATGCACGTACATAAATATATCCGTATGTGTGTGTATAATACACTCGTATATAACATAATACATAAAACCAGCGGAGGACATAAATGTGCATCTTTTTTGCCTGCTGTGTTACTTGCATCCATAAGCATAAATCCGTCAGCCCGACCTTCCCATCTGGAAAAACGCTAAACGCCGGACTACTGCTGCTATAATAACTCCCTGGCTCTCTTTCCCATCCTCCTGTCTGCACTCATCCCTCCGTACCTCCCACGCGATTACGTTATGGCCTCAACGACTACAACAGCTTTCATCTGGGACATGATCTGAAGTCGTTGCCTGTCAACATCCGGCACCAAACTGTCTTCGTAGCAGGCATTTTATTATGTCTGCTGTAGGGCCTAATTGGATACATGCTGAAGCAAGTTGGTGAAAATGTTTATGATGGAAAAGTCTTGCGATGGAAGAGTCTGAACGCAGGATGCAGTTATTGCAGAACTAACAGTTCACATGGGATGAAGCGTATTACTCCGCAGAGTTTCGGACTACTTTCTGCATCGCTGATGTTTTCAGCGGATGTATTTGACGTAAGGAGGTAGGCATTGCGTCTCTCAGAAGTTAAGCCGACGTCGAAATTGAGGGTCATTTTCTCATCAGTTCAGAAATGTTTTCTCTCAGAATTTTCCGCATTGCCGCTGGATGTTTTGCCAATGATGTGACGATGTACGCCACTCAGAGACGACTTCAGGCGATGCCGAAATTAATGAGCACTTTCCAATAGCAGCAGAAGTGTTTTTTTCCAATTACGTAAGCAAGAAATTTCTTTCTGTTGAATGGTTCGTGTGAGAAGTCCCGCTGACTCAGAAACCGCTATACTGTATTCAATTACGCGTGACATTCTTTTTGATGAGATAGGCCTATTATTTATGCCTATAAGGCCTTAATACGCCTTAGCCGGAGGGAAATTGCAAACTCCCACTCACGACTCACGACTCAGCCTGGTTTCTCCCACTTACAGCCTGATCTATCCCACTTACAGCTCAGCATGCTCTCGCCCACTAAGTTCTCTCGCTGCGGATGAATAGTTCGAGAAAAAATCGGTCTCGCAAATGTTGAATAACTCAGAAAGATTTCGGAGTCGGTGAGTTACTTCAGATAAACACTTTCAATAAGTTGTTTGTAGAAAGGTCTGCTGGCTCGAAAATCTGACGATTTCAAGTGTAGCCATGGATTTTGCGTCTTCCATGGGAACCACTGGACTCCCTGTCGCCACTGTTGAGGCGGGATCTATGGAAGGTGTCGTCAACAGTCAACTGTTTACATTCGAAGTAAGTACATCAGATGATGTTGTAACGTTGTAATGTTCTCATTCTAACTCTAAGTCATCGCAGTCTATTATTCAATTCATCAGAAGTTCAGTCTTCTGGAATGCTTCCAAATTGATCTTCTTCAAAAACTCTCGCTCTGTTAGGTCTGCACATTGTCCTGTGTAGAGGAGCATTATTCACTTACTAAACTCTCGGTGGAAATGAATGAGTTCGTAAGTAGCAAATAGATGAACTTCGATCTCACACTGCTTGATGTTACAAAGGTGTCTGGCAGTCTAGCTTTAATCCTAACCATAAGTTTCGCATAGACGAAATCTGACTCTTTGGTAACTGCATAATTATGTCAATTTACTTAAGACAAATTTCCATCCCTGTTATTGGCCTACCATCGTATGCCTATAATTATGTCTAACGAATACAATAATTAAGGCGGATATCTGCACACATATATAGTTAATATAATAATAATAATAATAATAATAATAATAATAATAATTATTATTATTATTATTATTATTATTATACTAAATGCAGATGTGATTTTATTGTCTCCTGGTATCATTTTAATTGCCTGAGGGATCATAGTTATCTCGAGTAAAAGAACAAAATAATAAAAATAATACTAATACTAGTTGTTATTACTACATCTATTGTTTAATTATCATTATTATAGGCCTAATTATAGCTGTTTTTGCAGTCTGGGCTTTCATGGACTCGCTCAGGAACGTTGGGATAAGCTGCAAGAAATTATATTTATTAGATTCATATTCTGAATCGATCGATTCTTATTTCTTATAATTATCTTGTTGCTACTGGTTACGGATTCCAGGCGGTAGGCTATTCCAGGTCATCCAGCTGCTGCGAGACCACGTGACTCGTATCTTCAGCTGAGATTCCGCCATGCCAAACCCTGCCTCTTTTGCGGTCGCTGACCTCACGGTGACCTGCATATACAGCCAGCAACGAAAACTGGACGACATGGCTGAAGATGTATGAAGAAGTTTCGCTGTGTCTGGAATAGCTTAACGCTTGGCCTCTGCTATCGATGCCAGAACAGGACTTAACACAGCAGTGGTACTCATCCACGTGACTGAGCGAGACCGTGACAGCCCAGGCTGTATGGGCCTGGAATCTAAAGTGTTTGTAAGACATCATCAACAACAACAACTACGGCAACGGCAACAACAACAACAATAACAACGACAACAACAACAACAATAATAATAATAGTAATAGTAATAATAATAATGGCTGAAAATGTGGAGGTCGCAAATGACGCTTGTTGTGCAATGAAGAAATCGGGCGTCCACTATTCATTGAGGTTACCTAGGTAATTTGGCGGACAACTGGCGATTTCATCTCATTACTTCTATAGTGTCTTTCCATTCTATAAAATAAGGTATGATAACAGCAGGAACTGGTTGCTGAAAGGCCTAAACGCATATACTTGCTAGGAAACAAGATACAGTGTGGTCTACAAGCAGACAGCCTTTTCGCTGCCATAAAAGTTGCACTGCCTTTCCAGTTGTATGTCTAGGCTATATTTAGTGAACTCTATTGCCCGGCAAACTGTCTGTAAGTAATGTAGAAAATTACTATTTGCTCTTTTTATCGGACATTTCTGTTAAGATTGCAGCTTCTAGATGAAATCTCGGAGATAACAGAAGTTTCAGGACAGGTCGAACTCCGGGGAAATCTATTCTTGACGAAGGAAGGAGGAGGTATCATCTGATCCAGAATATACACTAAGCAGCCTTTTACAGATCGCCATGCAGAACAGAAAGCGAGTTCAAAGGTGTTTCACATTCTATCGATCAACGATGGATTCGTTTTACTCCAATACGGGTGTACATGGCATGCAGGCCAAAAGTCCTGATCTTCTGCTGAATCCTATCAACAGCAGTCTGCACTATTTAGATCTCGGATTAGTTATAACTGACTTTTTAATTTTCCGTCGTATTGAATAGTCTTTCAGTCCAGTTCAATTTTTCAGAAGACCTTGATATTTTTAATAAATATATTTTGCACAGATGTTGCGTTTACGACTGTTGCTTTCTAAAATATACGATTTTACAATCCACAAATACAAGAGCGTTTGTAAAATACAAAACTCGGGTTATGCTGCAGATATTAATTTCCGATTCATCTTTACTACAAAAATAGATTGTCTGAATCGTCTCAGAGTCTGGCATTGCCATGGAAACACTTTAAGTGCGCCGAAAAAACAGGTTGACAGAAACGGTACCTGGCTTCTGTCGATGAACGAGAGGAATTTCTGTGTGAGTTACCTGATGCCAGGCATTTGTAAAGTGTAGTCATTGTTTTCTGTATCTTTTGGATGAATCCCGTTTCCTGTGTAGGAGCAAATCAAACGGGTTGCTCACTGGAAATATACGGAAGACTTCTTTGTCTGTATTAACTTCATCTCCGTCTCCGAGTTGAGAAACATGCTTTGTAATTTTCATGAATTGCACTAAAGTAGTGTCTCGGATCATTCACATAACGCTCTCGAACCATTTCTAATGTTGTCAGCACTGTCGACCCAGAGTGTTTTCAACGTATGGTTATCAAAGAGGTCAGTCGATGTCGGTCGACCTTCGAAGGTCCTTTGAACTTCGGAGGCATAGTTGAGCTGAGTTGAACTGAGTTGAGTTGAGTCCAAATGAAACTGAGTTGACCAGATTCATTCAGAGCTGATGTAGGTAGCCTAATTCTCACCATCGTTATTTCGGGATTCATTCTAACGCCCAGATGTTTAATTTTAATGCTCATATACCTTCGACTGTTGGCAACTGTAGTGATCTTCACTTACGAAAGCGTACAAGTAAAACTATGATAATAATAATAATAAAAAAGCTTCGTCCGATTATGACATAAGGTCTAAACGTAGCACGTCCTGTTCGACTAATAAGTGAATATTTCTAATTAAATACAACGTGCTGCTTTCTCTCTAAGACATCTTTCGATGTATAGTATCGACTGCAAAGGTCAAAATCATGCGCAACGTCCATCTACGATAGCGAATGTTTCCAGTACAAAATGTCTGCACTAATGGATAGTCTACATTGCAGCTTATTGGTTTAGGGAAACAAGAAGCATGCATAACAGTTCGTCGCTGTAAGGCACAATGAAGACAGAATATAATGGATAAATTAAATAATTATGTCTATCATTTCAAAGTTACAAAAGATAAGTCATGGGGCAAGCACCTTATTACTACAATGTTTAAGTCGTGACTAATATAATATCTGGTAGTATGATGCATTTTGTCTTAATATCACACTTCATAGGGCAAAGACTACGAATGATGAATCATCTACAAATAGCCGAGCCATAGAATAAGTAACATAGGAATAACTTGGCTGGTCAGTTGGGTCAGTCCTATGGACATCGACTTCAAGTGACGATGACCACCACCGTTCCCAGCCTGGTCCTTACCAACGCAGTAGGGCATTGGACCGTCCCTGCATTCCTCTCCTGCTGGACAGTCGTCAGCTGACATCACGCAGTGCTGGCCCTCCGGACAGTTGCGATCCTGTTGAAGAAAGTAACATACACGATCAGACAACTACTGTCTGTCTGTGTTTCTGTCTGTGTGTTTGTCTGTCTGTGTGTTTGTCTGTCTGTGTGGTTGTCTGTCTGTCTGTGTGTTTGCTTGCTTGTTGGTCTGCATGTTTTATCGTCTCGTTGATTGTCTGTTTGACTATTGGTGCATGTGCTTCAGTCAAAAGGTCTAAGACTATAGTTGACTAAGCTCTGAAATAAAAGTACCAGTTCCATACCTTACTCTATCCGTGCCTTAACCTACATTACCTAATCGTAACCGTAAACTTTAAACTTTAAAGCGTCGCTCGAAAGCCACGCGCAGGGCACCAGCTTATTGACGAGCGTCCTTGTGACGTTCTCAGAAGCCATATACATGCACACACATACCTTACCACTTACATTACATTACTTTTACCTATAATACCCTGCCTTACCTTGCCGCGCTTTTCCTAACCATACGTTACCTCACCTTACCTTTGTGTCACAGTGATTCTACGGGCTGTGCATCATCAGCTATAGTTATTGAAACAGCGTTCCTCTCACCTGGCATGGGTCGTAACATTCGCACGTTCGACATCCATTCCTATCGTTCTGATATCCAAAGCGACAATTGACTGCAGCGCTGCAGGTGACCGTCTGGCAGGGCTGTCTCGTCACTAAACGAAAACAAGCGTCCTATATATTCAGCCCATTGAAGAGGAAAAAACAAGTAACATTCTTATTTTTCAAAATTCGACTATCAATTTGCTCTCAGTGGTAATAATTATGACAGTTTTAGGGAAACTGCGGATCTTCCGTTTAAATCTGAATAAACTTTAAAATCGCAGATTCTAAAATCTTGAAAATGCAATGGCAAATAGATTTTCCAGAACTTCGCACATTTTAGAACTGCCATTACGTGGTTACACATCGATATGCCATTTAAAAAACAGCAATTTAGATGCAGAAATAGCCTGCCACCTTTTAAAATTTATTCTCACAGCGTTGCAATTAAAATTCATTACCAAACTACCATTTCAAACTACCACTAAACAACTACTATTCCAAACTACCACTAAACAACTACTATTCCAAACTGCCACTAAACAACTACTATTCCAAAATGCCACTAAACAACTACTATTCCAAACTGCCACTAAACAACTACTATTCCAAAATGCCAATAAACAACTACTATTCCAAACTACCACTAAACAACTACTATTCCAAAATGCCACTAAACAACTACTATTCCAAAATGCCACTAAACAACTACTATTCCAAAATGCCACTAAACAACTACTATTCCAAAATGCCAATAAACAACTACTATTCCAAAATGCCACTAAACAACTACTATTCCAAAATGCCAATAAACAACTACTATTCCAAAATGCCACTAAACAACTACTATTCCAAAATGCCAATAAACAACTACTATTCCAAAATGCCACTAAACAACTACTATTCCAAAATGCCAATAAACAACTACTATTCCAAAATGCCAATAAACAACTACTATTCCAAAATGCCAATTACTCACTACAAATTCAAACTACCGTTTCACAAGCGCCAATCAACAACATAGGTCTAGTTTCAAGAGTGTACAAATAGGCCTACGACGAGAAATGTGCCATAATTAATCAGGATACCTTTTACGACGCACTGTCCAACGTATGTACCAGTTGTGGTGTTTCGTGTAGGCTGACACTCCTGTCCTTCTGGGCAGTTGAAGCCCTTAAAATAAAAAAAACAAGTTTCACATAATTATTCACCATGGTTTCCTCCTTCAATAGTCTTTCCTAGAATGCGAGATGTATTACTCTGCCTAGGTTTAGGCAACAGTTCAATACGCTCTATACGACTGTTATTGACTGTTGAATTCGTGTACAAAACCTTTACTATCGTCCTCGGCTGTGCTACGGCCCTGCATAGAAGTTCATTATTATTATTATTATTATTATTATTATTATTATTATTATTATTATTATTATTATTATTATTATTATTATTATTATTATTATTATTATTATTATTATTATTATTATTATTACTATTATTATTATTATTATTATTATTATTATTATTATCATTATTATTACTATTATTATTATTATTATTATTATTATTATTATTATTATTATTATTATTATTATTATTATTATTATTATTATTATTATTTATTATTATTATTATTATTATTACTAGTACTACTACTACTACTACTACTACTACTACTACTACTACTACTACTACTACTACTACTACTACTACTACTACTACTACTACTACTACTACTACTACTACTAGTCTACTACTACTACTACTACTACTACTACTACTATACTACTACTACTACTACTACTACTACTACTACTACTACTACTACTACTACTACTACTACTACTACTACTACTACTACTACTACTACTACTACTACTACTACTACTACTACTACCATTACTACTACTGCTGCTGCTACTGCTACTACTACTACTACTACTAATACTACTACTATTATTATTATTATTACATGGGCTACAGTATGAAAACTAGGGATAAGGCTTAGTTCGAGTATGGTCTGTACACACGCTATTGAAAGAGGTTCTGTGTGTGGTGACTTACGAAGCATGGTTCGTTGCAACCGCACATGATGCATCCGTCCGTATCTCTCGCTTTTCCATAGAAACAGATCATTCCAGTGCATGGATCCGGATCACAGACTCTGCACTGACATCTCAGACATCCGTGTTCGTCCTTCACCCGTCCGTTCGAACAGTTCAGAGTACAGTACTCAGGATAACACACTGGCGCTACAAAAAGCACACAAATCCATTAAAGCAAATGGTTAACTAATTAATTAATCTGACTCAACTGGAATAAGCTTTATAGGATGCTATTGCAATGAGTGATTAAAATCAAAATCTTAATCTGCAGTGTAATATACATTTCTCTACACAAAATATCCAACAAGTCTTACAGTTATACTGCGTTAGATGCTAGCGCACTTTGTACTGTTTCCTTACAGCTGCTGCAGGACGCTTATACGAAACTCTGGCTATACTGAGTGATATTAATATAACGTGTTGTTCGTGGCAGATTGTATTGTATTGTTTCTGGGCATTTATAAAGCGCCACTAGCAGTAATGACTATTCAGAGGATTCAGATGGAGACTTACTGTTTCTATCGACAGACGGCGTTGTTGGCAGCTCTGAAATATCTGTAACCACAATAACAAAATTGAATGAGTCAGTTCGGTAACTGCTTAGTCAACTCTAAGACAACAATGACAACAACAAGACATTGTCATTATTATAATAAAAAATTATCATTCCAATTAATACACTAATTTTAACTCGCGCGAGGTCACACAGAAGGGCGAATCTGAGGCGGGATTCCGATGTGATCACCATCATTGTCGTCGTCATCATCGTCATCATTATTATCTTTATCATTATCAATATTTGTTTTAATTCGAAGTAGAAATGATCCTTCAGGAATAAAATGTATTATTATTTTATTATTATTATTATTATTATTATTATTATTATTATTATTATTATTATTAGTAGTAGTAGTAGTAGTAGTAGTAGTAGTAGTAGTAGTAGTAGTAGTAGTAGTAGTAGTAGTAGTAGTAGTAGTAGTAGTAGTAGTAGTAGTAGTAGTAGTAGTATCATCATCATCATCATCATTATCATCATCATCATCATCATTGTTGTTGTTGTTGTGCTGCTGCTGTTGCTACAATAGCAACAGCACTTAGTCACATTTAAGACACACTTTATTGTTGATATCGATGTGCAGTGGGCCTTACCTGTGCAGCGTGGCATCGGTGCGTCTCGGCATTCGGCTCCCTCTGGACAGTCGTTTGCAGGCATGATGCACCGTTGGTTCGCAGGACAATCGATTCTCTGAAGGAAAAACAACGCAACGGATAAACTAAGGGTTTCAAAAATAAGAAACTGCTTCTTAGACTCTCGTCTACAGGCTAAATGTTATTACGCAAAGCAATGCAATTGGTTTCTTCAACAGTGTGTGTGGTTTCTAACAGAAACACCTACATGAGAGGCACTTCTGCTCTTCATTCGACGACTATAATAGGTCAAGTGCATCTTCTCTTGCAGGTGATCTGTGCTTATATTAAGTTCATGGAATGTGGTACTTACTTCTTCTGTATATATTGGACGACACTAATATATCACAAAAATGCATCGTCGCTTATAATTACTGGCCTGTGCTTATACACATAAATGGTGTTTTGAATCGGAAACTGTCGCTCTCACCTCACAAGGATCGTAACACTGGCACCCCATCTGACAACCGTCATCGTCGAGCTTGTAACCAAGGCTACAGTTTGCGGAGCATTTGTAAATGGCACACGGTGGTCTGGTCACTGAAGAATAGACAAAATCAAGAACGTCACTGCAGTGTATTTAAGCCCATACGTACTCGTTTGACAATAGGAATCGTATGCACGGTTCATTTTTAATGGAAGACATCATAATCGCATAATTATAGCGCCACGTCAAAAGAAACCAATCAGAAGCACTCCAAGTCTAACAGAATGAAACCACGATGAAACAGAATGGTCTTCAAGAGGAAAATAGACAACGAGAGCCTGAGGAATTGGTTCGCATGTGGAGAGATCATGACTGTGCCACCGTTGTTCGAGATTCAACATATTGATGATCGGTAGTATGCGAATAGGCATCCTAGTCCCTAATCTAGCAGATGTGTACGAATACGAACGATATTGCGACCGATACAGGAGAGGGTGTGATTTGAATGCCTAAGGGCGAAGAGAATGAGAGTCTGGTTAGGTGTTCAACAGTCTATCAAGTTTAGGCGTATTTAGTGAAGCTCTGAATGTAACAGTGTTATGGACATTATGAGTATGAATTGAAGCGATCATCGATTGAGGCTTTGCGTATTGTGATAAAGACCCTATGGAAGTCATTAGATTATATTGGATTGGAGCAGATTAGATTAGATTAGAATAGATTAGATTAGATTAGATTAGATTGGATGGGAACAGATTAGATTGGATTAGATCCTAGTTTAGGTTAGCTTAGCACAGGTTAGATTAGATTAGATTTGACTGGACAGGACTGGAGTAGATTAGATTAGATCCTAGTTTAAGTTAGCTCAGGATAGATTAGGTTATAAGAGTAATACAGAACAATTTTCTTTGACTCTTGAATAGACAACGCTGAGAATATTTGAACACTTTTTCAACATAGACTACTTTCGACCGTAGTCCGATATGAGCTGATATTCGCCAGAGCTTAACGCACATCAAGATCCCTTAATCTTCGTCTCTGCAGATACAGCAGAAGGGTGGTCTTTGGGAAACAGCCCACATACATAGAAGCACATGTATGCAATTATGCACATCTCATAGCATGTGCACGCCTATCTGTCTCTCTGGTTAAATTAAACCCTGTGTATATCAAAGTAGAAATAAATCAGCGCCAAGACCAAGTGTAGCCTGTCTAATGGAAACCAGACACCATGCTGCATAATAGAGAGAATAACCAGGGCATGATGGTAGAACAGGGTATTCAAGACATAGTCATTGCATAGACCACACACATTGCCTATACGTCAGACAAATGTAACTATAGCAACATACCTGTTGCAACACAGTGTCCGTAGTATGTATTTGTCGTTGTATTCTTTGTCGGTTCGCAGCTGTATCCGTCCGAACATGTTACACCCTGGAAAATTAAAATAATCGTCCTTCAAATATTTATCAGAGATATCGTTTAGTACAGATTCGCTGGAACAAAAAACCGAAATTTCATAGGTTCGAGTTATCAGATGTAAAAATGTGGTCATATTGAATGTCAAAAATCCCTAGTTATGTAATCTGAAGACTTCTTCTGTGTGACCGTTGTCATGATGCACAGGAAATCAATCAAGTGTCGATACACTTCAAGTGAAAAAGCAAACATTATAATCCGTTGAAAAAGCTCTGCCGAAATAGAACAGGTCAAGGAAATCAAGAGTCAATCCATGGTGGGTAATTAGGCCCTATATATGTATGCATGTATACATGTAGACTCTATGTATGTATGTATGTGTGTATGTAGGCCCTATGTATATATGTATGTATAATTGTATGTGTGTATGTGTGCATGTGTGTATTTATGTATCTTGTATGTATGTGTTTAGAATATAATGCGTCTTTGTGATGACTTACGTAACAAGGTTCGATGCATCCACACATGATGCATCCGTTCTGGTCTCTCGCTTTGCCATAGAGACAAATCAGTCCTGCACATGGATCCGGCTCGCATACTGGCGCTACAAAAAAACCAAATAGCCCAGAGATATAACGACCTCCTATTCGATCGTATCACTAATATTTCACTTACATCAGCTCACTTACATCATTGAATGATGGACCGGAGACACAATGAGCGGTCAAGAAAATTAGCTGTGAATATTTTATTTGTTCGAACGGTACTGAACTGGACTGGAATGTTCTCATATTAACTGGATTTGATTTGACGATCGATTCGATTTTATACCATGTAAAATGGTCTGGTAAAGTGTCATTTGACAAACTGGAAGCATCCATAATATGTGTCTTCTCTGCTCTAAGCTACACTACATCGTGACTTGACGTAACGTCGTCGTATGTTTGTTTGCAATGGTTATAATATGATCAAATCTACGTGACTTCTATAGCGCCATTATCTTAATCTCAATTCATCAGTCAATGATCGCTGCAAGTGAAAACGAAGTCAAATCAACAGCGAGGTTGAATTTCAATAGGTAATATGGTTTTGCACAGCATATAGAATGGTTTTGCACAGCAAATAAGACTTGGAATGGTTTGGCTCAGCAAATAAGACTTAGAATGGTTTGGCTCAGCAAATAAGACTTAGAATGGTTTGGCACAGCAAATAAGACTTAGAATGGTTTGGCTCAGCAAATAAGACTTAGAATGGTTTGGCACAGCAAATAAGACTTAGAATGGTTTGGCTCAGTAAATAAGACTTAGAATGGTTTGCTCAGTAAATAAGACTTAGAATGGTTTGGCTCAGTAAATAAGACTTAGAATGGTTTCGCTCAGCAAATAAGACTTAGAATGGTTTCGCTCAGCAAATAAGACTTAGAATGGTTTCGCTCAGCAAATAAGACTTAGAATGGTTTGGCTCAGCAAATAAGACTTAGAATGGTTTGGCTCAGCAAATAAGACTTAGAATGGTTTTGCACAGCAAATAAGACTTAGAATGGTTTCGCTCAGCAAATAAGACTTAGAATGGTTTCGCTCAGCAAATAAGACTTAGAATGGTTTGGCTCAGTAAATAAGACTTAGAATGGTTTCGCTCAGCAAATAAGACTTAGAATGGTTTCGCTCAGCAAATAAGACTTAGAATGGTTTCGCTCAGCAAATAAGACTTAGAATGGTTTGGCACAGAGTACAGACACATAGAATGCGACGACACAAACACTGTACTGTCGTTGAATTGAAGCTAGAAAGGCTCTTTAGAACAGTTGACGAAATATCTGATGGCTGAGTAAAAAGTCACGATTCGACTGTGTTTTGCGAGTGACGCAAGGACAAAAATACGGCACTGGATTTTGATATCACGTAAAACGGTTTCTGGCTTTCAACGCCAATTGTCGTCTTCGGTATATTTATACGCTTACGCACTATTTCCCCTCTCACGTCGTCTTCACGGATCAGCGAACGCAAATAGAAATTGCGTCACGGATCACTGATTCGCAATCATGCCCGATTCGAACGTCCACGACTACATGACACATCGGTTCATCGAGTTAAAAGCGTCCATTTGTCATTCGAATGAGTTGGCCCAACTAAACCCTTAAGCTATGAAAGCACTTTAAACACTCATAAGCTGTTTACGATGTGCGTTGCAACCAACAGTCCTATCATTGTGTAATGCTTTTATATAATAAGCTATCGAGGGTGAAGCAATGCGAGCTGATGTAACGTAGTTTAATGTAATAAAAGTAGAAGTAGCTGGCTACCGACGATGCTATAATTATTGTATTGTATTGTACCTGGGCATTTATTGCCAAAATCTCAGCCCGAATTGATGGGGGAAGATTATTCCACAAGGAAGGACCCACAGTTGCAATGGCGCGACGCTGAGCAATGGTTGACCTGGTCCGGGGGTCAAAGAGGTCAAATATATCACTAGTGCTAAGAGACCGGAGAGAGAGAGAGAGAGAGAGACAGACAGACAGACAGACAGACAGACAGACAGACAGACAGACAGACAGACAGACAGACAATACAATAATTATAGCATCGTCTGTCTGTCTGACAGACAGACAGACAGAGACAGAGAGAGACAGAGAGAGAGAGAGAGAGAGAGAGAGAGAGAGAGAGAGAGAGAGAGAGAGAGAGAGAGAGAGAGAGAGAGAGAGAGAGAGCAGAGTCCGGTTTACGGATGAGATCACCCAGGTACTTTGGAGCCTGACCATGGTGAGCTCTAGAGACCATAATGGAGTATCTTATGTTGGATACGAGCCTGAATAAGGGGCCAATGCAATTAATTCGTCATGAAAGTCGAGATATGAGAGAAACGAGGGAGGCGTCACAGGCGTGCAATCAGTCTGGCAGCAGAATTATAAATGGTCGTAATTACAATTACAATTAAAGCTTGTGGCGTCTCTATGACGCCCATGTCTGTCCAGAAAGCTGAGTAACAGCTTTACGATGGTAAAGGTACTTGCAAATTTATATACCGCCACTTCAAGAGATATTCATCACAGGCGCTCCAAACAAAGCGAAAGCGGTGAGTTAACTGCAGCCAATTTAAGATATGAACCCTATTAAACTTTTCTGTAGCAACTGTTTATTAGTAAGTACTATGAATTATTATAATGAGAACTTCTTAAATGTGAGTAAATTTCTAGCAGAATGATAGGGCATTGGACTCACTTGAATCGACGCAGCTGGGTACTGGATAGCAGGGTGCACGGAAGCACTGGACCTCAATCAATCGACACACTTGGTTGGCTGGACAGGTCATATTCTGGAACAGAAATTTAGTCATGCGTCGATTTTGTCGTAACTGTTAAGCCTACAGTACTGTACATAAAATAGCACCTCTTGAAAACTCAAACAACAATTACACTTTGACTGCAATTAGAAAGTGTTTGTAAAGTGCACAGACACATGGAATGGTTTGGCACAGACACGTGTTTTTTATTTGTGATTGAAACTCTTCATTTGTATAGAGTCAGGATTCTGTTAGAAGTTAAGGGCGACTGATTCTTTTGGTGATAGATGATAGAAGTCAGATAAGTGTTTATAATTAATCAGTATCAATTGTCTGTTAAAGTTTATTTAATGAGTAACAATTTTCAAATTTTATAGCAAAAGCCTTTCTAAACGGACGACAGAAGCATTCTGACTTTCTAGAAACAGTTAAGCGACTTAATTACGCTCTTTCATTAGCAATAATTTAATTATAGTAATAAAGAAATAAAAATTCACACCCTTGAATTAATATTTATTTGATACACTTAACTACACTCTTTAGCCTATATTAGGTCAATAATTCACATTGACGTAATGATGCTATGTGATTTTTGCGTGATCGGCCACTGTGTAATGCTATTTCATTATGCAATGCAATGCGGTAACTTGCCATGCAATGCAATGGTACGCTGCATCGCATGGCAAGTTCAGCTGTGCTAAATTATATCATGTAATGTATTGTAACGCGAGATTGAGAATTGCTGCGCAGTTGTGCAGTTACGTGGTAATGCGATGTAATGTAATGCTATTTAACACAGAGTAGGTCATAATCGAGGCACTAATTAGGCCTGGGTGCCTTCGCGCCAGAAATAGATCTTAAAAACACGATCCTTTGATTCCTAAGGCAGATAACAGAACAACAGAGCAGTTCTTTCTATTGTGAATCACACAACAACAACGGGCTCACAAGAAGAAGAAGAAGCAAGTAGGAGGCTACGTCAAAGAAGCTCAGATGCCATCGTTGAAGCAGAACGAAAGTCGTAACTCTGTTTAACAGTTACACGAAGACCTCGGCTGCATTTGACGTGTTTTGGATCGAGAGTGCGTTGACACTGAGAGCGGAGTTGTTTAGGGTGACGCAGACGACGCCAATGCGATCGTTAATTATTGTTATTGCGAAAGGCTCAGTAGACGACAGTTTCAAGAGTCCACTGTCGACTGGGGTGCTGAACGTTTGTCTGTCTGTTTGTCTGCCTCTCCGTGTGTGTTTTGCTGCCTTTGTGAGTTTGACGAAGTAAGATAGATGTTTATCGTAGCTACTTAAAGTGTTTGTCAACTGTAATGGATGTTGTTTCTAAGTTGCAAGTACGAAGAGGTTGTACGTATAGCTGCAAGTAGTCCTGGTTCTCGGAAAATAATTTTAAATCTTAAACTTCAAAATCAATCCCTGTTCCATAGTGTAGCAATCGCTTTTGCGTAGCTACAAGTAGCTCTAGTTCTCAGAAGATTTTAAATATTAAACTTTAAAATCTATTCTTTTTCCATATAGGTCTAGCAGTCGTTCAACTATCTCTTCGGGGTGACTTAGTATGGTTCCTTCAAGGCTGAGAACAGTTCTTGGCAAGCGAGATCTTACCCCACTGCGAGCTCAGGTCTAAGGAACCATCCATCTAATGTTCTCTCTCTCTCTCTCTCTCTCTCTCTCTCTCTCTCTCTCTCTCTCTCTCTCTCTTAAATCTTTGATGTATCAGTTCAAATTTGATTCAAGACCGAGTCTTCTGGTTATTATCATCATCATCGACGCAGCGCTCGCGAATAAGCTGATGCCCTGCGCTTGGCTTTTGAGTGGCGCTCTAGAAGTTTGGAATTTACGATTACGATTACGTCGTCAACAGCAACAAGCGATCTCATCGTCATTATCATCATATACAGCATCATCATTGTCGTTGCTACTGTGTCATCATTATCATCATCGACATCTTCGGTTTCATAATTGAGCCCTTTTAGAATAACAGTGGACCAAGTCCTTATTTAATCCTATGGACTTGGTCCTCTGTTATTCTAAGGGGCTCAATTATCATCATTAAGATCATCATCGTCGTTGTCGTCATCATTGTCACCATCATCATTGTTATCATCATCATCATCATCATCATCATCATCACCATCATCAACAACAACAGCAACAGCAACAACAACAACAACAACGACAACAACATATTCGTCATCATTATAATTATCAGTATCGTCATCGTTTTCGCTGTAGTCATCGTCATCGTCATAATCATCATCACCATCGTTAAATCTTCATAATCCCCGTCGTCGTTGTCGTCATCATCATGAATCGTTATAACCAACATCATCATCAACATCAACATCATCATAATCATTATGAACATGCGGAATTATATGAGAATAAAAGCAAGAAACTTAAAGGGCAAACGAACTCGTGACAACTATCGACAATCGACATTTTGTCTTACCTGGCATCCATTGTTCTCAGGAGTTGTTGGACCTGCAGAAAAATTAATATCAAAATATCTTACAGATCTAATTTATTACTGCTTTATTCGTCGTAGCATATCATACATTTCCCAGCTTCGTCTTCATGTGGTCAACTACAATCCTAAAATCCTACAAGACTCTCCGCGTTTCAAGGCAATTACTTAGCCAAGTAAGTAGGTATATTCCTTAATATAGCCAGCTGCCAATCAGTCGTCCACGCTGTTGGCCTATAAGCAATCAGTGGGCATTTTGACTCTGGATGTTTGTGGGTCAGTCTGTCTGTTTGCTTATATGTCTGTAATCTGTATGTATGTCAGTCTCTCCATCTGATTTTTGTCTGTCTGCCTATTGGTCCGTCTGTCCGTCTATCTGTTTGTCTTTCAGTCAGTAAGTCAGTGAGTCTGTCTGTCTGACTCGTGCGAATGAACCTATCTATAGGATTATGAAGACTTATGTTTTATGACCTATGGAAGACTTTAGACTTTAGATTCGATTAAATGATTAGTCTACTATGATTGCAATGTAAGCCTATGACTAAGCAGTACAGCTGAGTATCTTGATAGATAGACATACCTTGAGCTGATGCATAGCAGAGCATCAGACTGGCTGCAAGGAGTGTCTCTAGGAAGATGTTTTTCAGAGCCATCGTTCCTTCTCTGTTTCTTCCTCTACTTCTCGCAATCGTCTTCTTTTCCTTCGTTATAAGAGTCTTCCTCTTCTCTGTAGAATTATGTTAACACAAACAGAACATGTAGAATCAGCGGCTACCTGAGTGACCAACATCAACTGACTGTACATTGCCTATAGAAACGGAAACGCCCTTCCATGGCACAATGAGCTCACCATTTTTAGCAGATCAACATCGGCTTCGTTTAATCAATGCGCTGCGTAGGCTACCTGTGTGCAAACAGTCGTCATTAACACCTGATCAGCTGGTATTAAGTTAATAGGCCTACACATATAGCCTACACGAGACATATATTGTACTGAATTGTATTGTATTGTATTTATGGCAGTTGGGTTGACCAAGTTTACAGTTGGACATGCCAGAATATAACCTGATCTCATGTAATGGAGTCTTAAACGAACGCTTTACAACGCCACTGTTACTAATGTACAACGTTCGTTTCTAAGTAACACCAAACAATTGTGCTAGAATCGTGTCTTGTCAAAGCCCAGCAATGTGATTTGATTAGAATAACCTAATCTAACCTAATCCAATGAAATCTCACCCAATCTAATCTAATCTAATCTAATCTAATCGAATCTCGTCCAATCTAATCTAATCTGATGTTCTGATCTGATCTAATATGAGCTGATGATGCCTATATGATGGTTTAATGATACGCTATGGATCGGCCAATTAAGTGAATCCATCCATTGCCTTTGATTACAATCCAATGAAGATAGAAATGAATCCGTCAACAGCTAGGGAGATGGCGCTAGGAGCTCTTTATGGGTTCTGTTGATTGAAGAACCAGCATCTCCTGCATGGTGGCATCTGCGCAACTGATACACGCCTCTGTGTGCTGGTGCATCTCTATGAACTGGCAGACAGTAAAAAGTATAAGTCAGTAACACCGGGCACTTGGTGTGTGGCTCTACCTCCCGTGAAGCATTGTGCAAACTTGCTGCCAGCTCCAAAAGTCCAAACACCCCTTCTACCTTCCGAAATACTAGTCCCACATATGCCTACAATCAGCCGAAATGCAAGGTTCTTATAGGTCTAGTGTGAACCTAAATTATAATAGTAGGCTTATATAGACCTAACGTTTGATACATTATGATTGCACAACAAATTTAAGAAGGCGTATGCAACGAACAGCGAATTCAGTAGATTCTATGGCAAGCACCTTTGTGCACAAGGCTAGTGTTCGAGGTCGCTGTTAATGTTAAAATGGGAGGAATTGGAACCATTGTTTCTTCACATGAACACTTGAGTACAGTTAAAGCATTAGCAGTAATTGGCGTCCACACTTTTAACACAGTTTAACCCTTACACATCTTAAAGTTTGAAAGCTCACTGTTGAGAGAGATCGGATTTCTTTTTGCAGTTCGACTACAGGTATAGTTCAAATGAAGTAGACCCGTCTTAGCATCTCCTCTGCCTCGTCTCTCTCTCCCTCTGCCCCATCACCCTCTCCCTTTGCCTCCTCTCTTTCCTTCTGCCCCTCTTCCTCCCTCTGCCTCTCCCCTCTGCCTCCTCTGCCTCCCTCTGCCCTCTCTTCCCTCTGCCTTTCTCCCTCTTCCTCTACCTCCTCTCTCTCTCTTTCTCTTTCTTTGTCTCTCTCTGTCTCTCTCTCCCGCCTCTGTCTCCTCTCCCTCGTCTCTCCCTAGCAACCGAACTCGGATAACCACTGGACATCTCTGTACACATCTCTGATGCCTTAGAGCAAAGCCAGTGGTTAAATTCAGTCGGATTTGAGACCCGCAATCTGAACCATGAGATCCACCACTTAAAAGAGTAGACCCTTCACCAAAATGTGTTTCTGCTACAATAATCGACCATATGCACATTGTTTCACACATTTCATGCTTAAGCCAATAGCAAATAGAGAATATATCGGTTATAGATTCGCCAGTTAGACTTCAGTCTAAGTTTTGTAAACATTTGGAGATCCGGGACCTCTGGATAAGCAATTTAATCACTGAGTAGAGCTTTAGAATTTATGTTAGAGTTTACGATTACGATTACGAGTGGATGAAACTCAGTATACCAACGTTGGCAAGCAGAGCTTGAGAAATCCTACGCGTAAGTTCCTCGCGAAGTTCGTAAAATAGAATAGGAAGCCTGATTATCTTGCTCAGAGGGTCGGGTTCTATCATGATTCATCAGCTGAGCTCGCGCTCCAGGGTTAGACAAAGCAGTAACTCAATTGTGTATAATTACACCTGCATTGCACACAGAGTAAATGTCTTCCGAAACGTTTAAAACCCACCTGTTTTCCTGTGTTCTGCTATATTCTTTATAGCTAACTCCTGCTACCATCAAAAAACATCACTCATCTTAGACTTGACTCCGAGGAGGTTAACGATGAAAGATACTTTCCACTGAAGCGCAGTAAATATGATCCAACGCTGACCCATATAGATTATATTTTCGGCCACTGCAACCCAGCCTCGACACAGTGTCAATATAATTATGGTACCTATTATATGTCTGTATATTATACACTTTGCCTATATATTATATATATACACTTACATTCTTCATATATGCGTATGTATATATATATATATGCCTGCATGTATGCATTTATGTGGGAATGTATGAATGCATGTACGTGGAATGTGCATCTATGACATTGTATGTCTACGCACGTGTGTGGGCCTATACGTATGTATGTATGTATGTATGTATGTATGTATGCATGCATGCATGTATGTATGTATGTATGTATGTATGTATGTATGTATGTATGTATGTATGTATGTATGCATGTATGTATGTATGTATGTATGTATGTATTTATGTATGTATGCATGCATGCATGTATGTATGTATGTATGTATGTATGTATGTATATATGTATGTATGCATGCATGTATAGTGTATGTATGTATGTATATATGTGCTGATATAAATCTTACGTATACATAGTGTGTGTGTTAATATGCGTTTGTGTGAACGTGTTAGGCATAGTAGTAATAATATTTAACGTGTTAACGAACACAGGCGGTGACTTATATATTTTGTGTTCTTAATTCGAAGCAGCAATAATTATTGTTTAGTACACGGGTGGTCTTGACTGCCATATACCACTGTTTATGATGACAGAAAACGAGAGTTGTGCCTCTCTACTTTCATCCAGCACATCAGTAGGTCTACATGTAGCTCTGATGTAGGTCTACGGCAGCCCTAAGCCCAAATTGATTACCTTGCGTTGCCAACCAGCTTAGACCTTAGCTCACACACATAACCACATAATACACACATACACATACAGATATATAAACATACGCACACATACACATGCGCATATATGAATATGCACACAGACATAGAGACACACACGCTACGTCCTATGCAGATACATAATTCTAATCGGATCGAAGTCGTGCATGGAGATATTTAAGATTCCGATGAAGTCATAAAAGTCGGCAATAAAAGTTGAACTAACGTATCGATCGATCGATCGATCGATCGATCAAGAGATGCTTTCGCTTCTTCAGAAGCCTCTCTAAGAACTCAGCAAACCAGAACAATCGATTGACCGACGATTAAAAATGGACTTTCCAGTGTTACTTGCAGAACTAATAAAGGACGTGACGTTCAGATTTTGACCCAAATATCTTCATCTTTGTTGGGTCTATACAAGAGCATTGAAACCAGGTTTTATCGTCGGAAATTATATTCACTCGTCAGCAGTCGGCAAGTTGACCGAATCTCATCCAAATTCTATTGAGGCGTTATAAATTTTCATCCAACTTCTACTGCGCTGTTATTTATTGTCATCCAACTTCCATTGCGCCAATTCAATGTCATCCAATTTCTACTGCACCGTAATTGATTCTTATCCACCTTCTATTGAGCCGTGGTTAATTTTCATCCAACTTCTACTGCGATGTAATTTTATTGTCATAATATTATGTCCAATATTCCTACGTCATTATTATATACAAATAAAAAACTAATTTCTGCCGTTAAAACCGGGTTTTACCGTAAGAGCCATATTGTGATAGATCTAGTTAAATCCTCCTATTGCTTTCGTTCGTATTTAAATATATTTCAATCGAGAAATTTAGAGTGCACGTGTTCAGTGCAGTATAAGTAGCCTAAGGGAAAAGGCGTTCTGTCAATAAACGAGGCGGTTGATTCGGTGTGTTCACTCCGAAAAGGTTAATCCTGTGCTTTCATTAGAACACTTAAATATCACGACATCACTCCTATTGTCAAATCTCTTCACTGGCTTGATGTACCTAAACGAATTAAATATGAAGATTTTATGGAGTAATTCATCACTAATCACCAATTCAGTTGAAGAATCATTAACGATTTGCCACAAATTGGTACATTACGTTTTGAGAACACCACTGATTCACTTAATTATTTTTAATATTGATGGCGAGATTGACTCAGTCTATGTCACTAATTGCCCTGGTACGAGCAAACATTATTTCTGAGAATGTAGTGCCTAAGCCTACAGCCCACAATCTCACACGCAAGCCAACACGAAGCTATAGCGAGCATAGCCTACGTACGGTTGACTGGCTTGCAAAATATTGTAAATAGTTTCTTGTAATTTGATAAGGTGGGAAAACATAATTAGTTTTTAAAAATCGGAAAATAAAATACCACCAAGGAGGACAATTTAATTTTTATATGTTCTCAAATTGCCTATACAGGCTTATGCAAACTTCGCACACCGTGAAATTTAAAATTTTTAAACATGAAATGTAGGCTAGTTTTAACCAATTAAATGTTTTAATTTTTATGAAAAATGTACAGTGCCTACAAGTATTTTTGCTGTGTTTGTTCTTTTCTAGTCAATTATTCTCAAAGTTGCCTAGCTGCTCTTGAATTGATAATATCCTTTTCAAATTGGGACCTTTTCATGTGTGCTTGGAATCTGTTAAAATAAGGCCTTCACTAGAATCTCAAAATACAAATGAATGTACATTATAAGCTTACTATCAGAGAACGATTAATCAAAATCTTATCTATCAACTTCTATAGCGCTGTTTTTGTATTGTATTGTATTGTATTGTATTGCTATGTCCAAAGCATCAGTTGATGCTCTCCTCAAATGTAATCGCAATCATTCAGCATAATCCTTTGGAGCATCCAGTTTGAAAAATCCATTTGAGAAGCCAAGTTTAAAATTAAAATTTAACTGATTCTTTCAAGATTTTTCACGACTGACATTGTCAACGGTTATTGAGCCAGATACCTACGCTTTTTTTTAAATATTAGAGCCATATAGACTCTAAATGTTGATCATAAAATAAAAGTTTCATTATTATTATTATTGTTATTTTGTAACTATTATTAGTATTATTATGAAAGTTTTATAATAATCAAGAAAATAGGGCCTACTAAAAGGATGCTTTCCAGTCCGTACACAAATACGAAGTTTTGCAATAACATATTCGAAGCAATTCTTGATGCAATAATAAATTACGAAACTCACATCAAATATTTCTTGTGATGTTCTGCACATCAGTAATGATGGGCCTATATTAGGCCTATTATGTAATCGTTCAAAGGTTACAGAACGGCACCATATAATAGAGGCATAGATAGAGGAACGCAGACAGTCATGTAGTGAGAAAGGAAAAGACAGAGAGACAGAGAGAGACAGACAGACATAGAAACATACAGAGACAGAGACAACGAGACAGAGAGACAGAGAGAGAAAGAGAGAGTGAGTGACTGATTGACTGACTGAGTGACTGACTGAGTGACTGACTGAGTGAGACAGACAGACAGTACTAGAGACAGAGACAGGCATAGACAGACAGAGAGACAGAGACAAAGGATCGTCGTGGAGGAGTTCGTGACTATTAGTTTGAAGTCTTTTGTCAGGATTCCATTGAGGAAGCGTCAAAGGAAGTTGGCTTTAACCAATTTTTGTGTGACTGATCCTGACCGAAAGTATTGTATACAGACAAACAGTCAGA
Source organism: Aporrectodea caliginosa (assembly GCA_020284085.1). Taxonomy (NCBI): domain Eukaryota; kingdom Metazoa; phylum Annelida; class Clitellata; order Crassiclitellata; family Lumbricidae; genus Aporrectodea; species Aporrectodea caliginosa. The sequence goes on from JACEVL010000159.1 coordinate 2,444,279, forward strand.
CAGGCAGAGACAGACAGACACATAGGCCTAAACACAGTCAGGAAGACAGACAGTCAGACGGCAAAAGCATACAAGCAGACAAACAGATGAAAAGACATACAGCAAACAGACAGGCAGAGACAAGCAGACAGTTAGATAGACAAATAGACACTGACAGCAGACAAACTTGAAACTGGAAAGCTCCAGTAATTGCTGTCCATAGATTCACTTGCGTTGTTTGGAATCCAATCTCTAAATGTCATTAGAGAAACCGATGAGGTTTCTATTGTTGTTCAAGAGTTGCGTAATTCACAAGCACCCTTAGAATCGTTATTGCCTATGATATAATGTAGACCGGTATACTTCTTGTGTGCGCGCGTGTGTGTGTGCGTGTGTGTGTGCGTGTGTGTGTGTGTGTGTGTGTGTGTGTGTGTGTGTGTGCGTGCGTGTGTGTGTGTGTGTGTGTGCGTGTGTGTGTAAAGAAGGAAACAATGGAGACTGATAGATACGGGTGTGGGGTGTCGGTGATTCTATCGATGACAGTAAAACGGATGTTATCGGGTGTAGACTTCGACAAGAAGACAGTTTGAAGCATTTCAGCTCTTCGAAAAACTAAATCTTTCTATTTGTCATCATATTATGTCTGCAAAACTCTGCATGTCTGTGTCTGTCTGTCTGCCCTTCAATCTCTTTGTCTGTATATTTGTCTGTGTGTTTGTCTGTGTGTTTGTCTCAGTCTGTGTCTATCTTTGTTAACGGTGTTCAGTTCCGTTTGGGTGATCAGACGCCACTTACACCTTTGAAAGGAGACAATGAAACAATGAAACGACGGACAGATGCAAGGACACAGATTCACGCAAACACAGAGACATCGAAAGACACATACACTGAGTCAAGAGAGTGTCAGATACAGATAGAGTCTAAGGAAGAGTCATATTACACATTAAGTGTCTAGCTACGCACATGCATACATACATACATACATACATACATACATACATACATACATACATACATACATACATACATACATACATACATACATACATACATACATACATACATACATACATACATACATACATACATACATACATACATACATAGGCCCTACATACAATTTTTCTACATATATACATAAACAAATACCCAGACACGTAGCGAGACTGAAATTCAAGAGGAGGCAAATTCACAGACCATTGACAAAATCCTGGTCATCGGGGTCATTGGTCAATCGAAGTTCCAGTATATAAAAAAGCAAGAGGAGGCAACTGCCTCCTCGTGCCTCAGTGTAGCTACGCCTATGCAAATACCTACTTACATGTGTATATTATACATACATGCGTACAGAACATGCGAAGCCTGAACTCACCGTTGAGTTGAGATGTTAATTGAAGAAACGAGAAACGAATTCCAATCACAAAGAGAGTAACACAAAGAACAATGGAGTCTCAGTCACACGCAATAGTCTTTTAGTTTAGTATTCGTTGAAACAATTCACTCCAAAAATTAATCCAATCAATCGAGTGCTTACATTCTCCAGTCTCCAACCGATTTCTATTTCTGTCTGCAAAAACTCAGAACTATCTGTCTCTCTTCACGGTCTGCTACTCACCATGCAGACAGTCGAGATAACGCTGCTCACAAGTCTAAGAAGGCGAGGCTTTGCTCAACCTGTTTACTATAATTGCTACTCTAGGAATCGTTTAATATCGACGTTCAGTTACGATATAATATGACGCAAAGATTGTTTTATCGGAAACGTCGACCACTGAAACTCAGAGATTTCCGATTATAAGATGTCCGCTGGTGATCGAAAAGCTCAACTTATTCGTAGAAATGTCAAATGTCGTCTGGATATAGTCGAAGGAAGGCATCGAAAGCAACGAACCTAGCTAGGCCCACGCCTATCTCGACAATCGATAGGTGACTATCTATTGTGTGTTCTCCTAGGCAGCGTATACTGGCCTGACAACGCTTTCAAAGACTTATAGAATTGCGTTGGTTTTCGTGCTCGACCGCCCATTCAGTGTCAGTGAACCTTGACGACCGCTGCTGTGCGTCGAAGCGTGTGCATAGAGCAGCCGTGACTAAACAGACGGCAAGAAAAGCATATTGGTGCGATATTGTGCAATAGAATAATATTGCTCAGGGCTTCTATCTTTAGAGGCAAAGAATGGAATGCCACGATTTCAGGCGCTACATGAATTATGCAAGGCTACTTATGTGAGAACCGGAAACACATATTCAGACGATGATTCCATATAGTATACCAGACAACACCCAAAAGCAATCCCTTCAGCTGGTCCTAAGGCAGCCATGGGTATGAAGTTTTAGCGACTTTATTTTCTTAGTCTCGGCATATGACAGCGGGTGACAAATCCTCTCCCTCGCCGTCTCATCTTCCCACCGACAGTTTACGGTCAGTGTACTCATTGTAGCTGAGTTGGCTAGAGGCGCAGGTGGGGCAGAAATCTCGAACCAAATTTATGCTCTGATGGGGATTTGAAATCTCGACCTCTTGATTGATGGTCCATCACGCTAACCACTACACTATCGAGCAATATGTATTCTGGGAATCTTACCGGCTGGCACGGATAACGCATTCGGGAATTTTCTATTATAGTTTGTAATGAGTTATTTACTTACTCATTACTCAGTGATTTATTTTTTAATCTAAGAGTTTTGCGGAACATGCATGACGATGATATGCGTAAGCCTTTGGTTCCGCGGAACTCTCGTTTAGAAACACTGAACAGTGCAATAACGTTAGAAACAACAAGGAACTGGCTGAAAAGTCTAACGTAAGAGGAACTAAAAGGCCTAAACCAACGAGTGCTCTAAAGTTACAGACAACAGGAAGCTGACTAAAAAAACTGACTAAATCTGACTAAACTGTTCTTTATCGCCGGAGTTGGACTGGGAGCGCCTCTGAGTAGGTAATCTTGGAGGGGGGCTATATAAGTCCTCTGAATGACTGAATGAATGAATGAATGACTAAACGCCTTTAGGTTAACAATAATTGGGACCTAGAGCAAAGAGCTTATAGTTTGGCCGACTAAAAAGACCTACACCATCTAATGCCATGACGTTCTAGTAACCTATGTCCCTACACTAGGCATTTATTTTAGGTCAACATAATATTCGCTTTCCTATCAAGATAATTAGACGATGTCTATGAAGGTGCTTCTCAAAATTGAACGTAGAAGCCAGAAAGCAAGAACGTCTTTTGGGGATTCTAGGAAATTAAACACCACTTATTACATTGAGATTTGTATTAACCCTGCTTAGTTGATGATAAAGTGTCTGATTTTTTGGGTTTGATTTCCTGTGCTATAGGCCTACTTATCAGGCGGTGTTGAACCTGACCTACAGCATTTTTCTGGTTGCTGTTGTTACTTTTCACACCATACAGTGGTGTGCATACGTTTTGCATCACCAACTTTTTGTATGCTTTTCTTCAAATTCCAGTGCTTTTTCTTCATGAAGACTTAGAGCTAATACAGTTAATTCTATTTAGTTTTACATGGGTTGTATTTAGCTATGAAAATCAACATCTTAAGATGTAGGACTTTTAATTTCACATTAGTTATGGTACGATAACATGAAACTCCTATTGAAACCAGGGCAAGAGCAAGGGCTGGCCCATAAAATACTGATCCATCACTGACACATAAAAGCGGTCTTTTCCAAGGCCACTGCATCCTAGAGAAGGCCTACGATCGTAAATATTCGTTATTTCATGTCAACACATTGAACTATGCGCAGTCAATCATGATCCAACTTTGACGCAAAATCCGTCATTTCTGAGGTTCATGTTATCGTACCATAACTAATGTGAAATTAAAGCCATCCATCTTAAGATGTTGAGTTTCAGAGCTAAATGCAACCCCTCTTGGCCTGTAACACTAAATAGAATTAATTGTATTAGCTCTAAGCCTGTATAGAGATAACAGCACCAGAGGTTGAAGAAACGCAAAAATTTGGTGATGCAAAACCTATGCACGTCACTGTATCACCATGGGGAATCATGTAATGTGACGTAATGTCATATAATGTGATATGACGTGATATGACGAAAAATGATGTGATATGACGCTTTGTAATATGACGTGATATGACGCAATGTGATTTGAAGTGATACGACGTAATATGTGATATGACGTAATGCGATGTGATATGACGATATGTTATATGACGCTATATTATGACGTAATGTGCTGTGAAATGACGTAAGGTGATGCAGCGTGGTGCGCTGTGCTGTGTTGTGACAAGTCGTGACTCGAAGTGACGTGATGTAATTGTAATTGAAACTGTACGTGCTTATTTTTACAGCGCGTCTTCAAGGAAACTCATAAGATGTAATGTACTGTTATGCACAGAAGTGTAATGTAGAAGCGTATTGTAATGCAATGTAATTGTAATGCAAATCGACGAATACTATCGGCAGGACAATCATCTGCATCGCCATCTAATTCACCATTTAAGGTATACTGTCTGTGAAAACGCCTCCAGTTTGACCTGACTCGACCGTTGACCTGACCTTTGACCGTGTGACTGTGGCCTTTTGAACATAGTCTATAGATCAGAGTAATAGGTTGAAGGCGGCTACGTTGCAGTGCGCAACCATGTGAAAAAACATCCGGCCTCCGCTCTGCCTGCATTTGTTTGTATGTATGTATGTATGTATGTATGTATGTATGTACGTATGTATCTATGTATGTATGTATGTATGTATGTATGTACGTATGTATGTATGTATGTATGTATGTATGTATGTATGTATGTATGTATGTATGTATGTATGTATGTACGTATGTATGTATGTATGCATGTGTATGTATGTTTGTTTGTTTGCATGTATGTATGTATGTATGTATTTATGTACAAAAAGTATGTATTTATGTATGTTATGTATGTATCACACTGTCAATTTTAGTATAATAGGTCTTGGAAGGTAATGTAAAGTAACTTAGCGTTACACAGCCAGTGTGTATGCATTGTATGTACGAACGTGGAAGTCTGCAAAGCATTCCTTGGGCGTGTACGTTGTACGTTGATATGGTTCCCCGGTCGGCCACATGATAAAAATACTAGCAACTCGTAAATACCTCTGGCCTAAAAACTCTTTCAAATCCACCTACACACACACGCGCACACCCACACACATACACACATATACACACACATACACACTCACGCATACATACACACTGGGCGATTACGTCTGGCACGGGGACCCACATAGTCATCGGCAATCCTCCAAAAAATATCAAATATATCATGAGGATCACTTGGTTCAGTTAGGTTCCACAAGAGAAATTCTTCACCTGCTAACTGTCCACTCTGGATGGGAATCCCTATATATTGTTAACGGTCCACTCTGGCACAAACTGATTCAAACTATATGTCATGCGACAATGTCGACAAACAATTTGTAACCCTTCCAACCTGCGAGCGTCCCATAAAGAATGCATGAATGACTTAGCCCATTTATAGGCTAATACATGACATACACCTTTTAACCGGATTCGATGTTACTTCCCTCTAGAGATAGATTTGACCTCTTCGTCCCCCGGGCCGGGACAGCCATTGCTCAACGCCGCGCCTTTGCAATTGTGAGTCCTATACTTAGTGGAATAACCTTCCCCGACAAATTCGGGCAGAGTTTGGCAGGTAGTTCCGTAGTTTACCCACTTCGGTCCCGTTGCTTAAAAACTTCTGTTTCCTCGGAGTAATAACGCTGGGAGCGCCTTTGAATAGTCACTACTTCTAGAGGCGCTTTATAAATGCCCAGATACGATACAAAACGGTGTGATGATAATACTTCCATCACTACCACTACCACCACCACATCATCATCATCATGACGATGGTACCATGAGACCAGATTGCTACTTTTCGGGCACCTTGCCAGAGAGCCGCAATCCGCGAATACCTCCGTCTCACTCAACTAAAAAACATTGTCGGCTGGAGTATAATAGTTCATTATGACTGCGTAGACGTCACACCGCCGCTTGCCTTTGTAGTGTAGCGTTGGCTCCGTCTTTGAAGCAGCCGTAAAAACCTAACCCCTTCGGCATTTCGATCTCTGGCCAACAGAACGATACTTTAGGCCGAGGTGTACGCATGCATGGCCCCGCTGTATGCAACTGGAGATTTATATAGCGCTTTTTAAGAACCCTTCCTACGCTAATGACAAAGGGGAGTACGTCCGAACCGTTTAAAATTGATTGATTGATTGGTTTATATGAGATATTTTTTTCACCTGGAGGCCAATACAGTAGGTTCCATTGTCCGTTTTATAGTCTATAGAGAGTTCACTAACTACTCATCCGAAATTATATGCTTAAGTGCATTTCAAAGAATAGCCTTATTTGACGTATGCCTTTGGGAACTGTGCAGAGGTCCAGAAGAACACACTTCCGGTTATTCAGGTCGTAGTTTTTACGACGAACGAAAAATCCGTTTGACTTGACCGCTGCACTGGAAGTGTTTTGAATCATCGGCAGTACCTGGTACCATGATCTACCATCGATGTCTGTTCGCCAGGAACCCGCTCAGTCAGAAAAATTCTGATGTAAAGATCTCGGCCGATTTTTTCTGCTACGCGATTCTTTTCTAGCCAAGTAGGCCTACAGCTGCACTGCGTCTACATGTACACTGATTGCAGGTGCTTTTTGGTCGCTGTAGAAATCTCGAGAACACGATTACGATTACGATCAAGTTCACTGTGACGTTAGTTCGGGATCAGTGGAAATTCCTCTCCCTCTGCATTTCAGTTCATTTTCCCATGTTGTTTTCTCCTTTTATTTTGATCACATACCATTAAGTCTGGGAAATTGGAATGAGTTGCAGGTGAAGGACAGAATTTTATATTTTAGTCATTTTAGTATTCTAAGCAAATGAAGCGATCTAAAAGCAGGAGCGGCGTGGTGCAGCTTATGGGTTCTATCAATGAGATATAATATAAGCGCTAGAGAACGTATGACGTTTAATCTCTTCAGAACTCAGTGAGGTCACATCGCTAACGACCTTGACCCCCCGGCTATACATTCTAAATATAGATATCGATGTTTACTTTGTGTAGCCTATCTCAGCTGATGTTGCACTGTGAAATAAAGCTTGAATGACGTCAGCCAGCGCTCATTAACATAACTGGTGACGTGTCCACGCAATAAACGGCGATGATGACGTCGATTTCTCGATCCTGTGCATGTCATTCTAACGGAAACAGTTGCAAAAACGGCCTTGACTCTTGCGGTATACGTTTTGAATCGGCGGCTTCAAAAATAATGGCCGATCATCCCTCTAGTGATATATTTATATATTATACATCTCTATGGGTTCTATAGAGAGAACGGACAGAAGAGACCGTTCGGTTAATTTGAGTGTCTATATTCAAAACAGAGTAAACTGCAGTAGGCCTAATTTAGTTCAGAATAAACTATGGAAGTGGTGACGGTGAATGATGTCTAAAATTCTAGCAAAGGACGAAGTTTACAGAGGTCACGGCATATAATTATGATAAATCAAGGGCGATAAAGAAATTTAATGGTGATATCAAGTCTATGAGGTCCGCAACTTGTTAATGAAGTCCTTTACTGCATGCTAGCCTATTCGTCAAAAACACTTTATTAATCGTATTTAGTCGGGAAGAAAATTATATAGGCCTACCCTCGGCCAAATATGTCAAAAATCAGAGTTATATTTATGACAGTAATAATGTTTATTTACCATATTATACTCTTTCCAAGATTAAGATACTTAATTATGTTATATTACTCGTATGACAAAGCCATCAACACAAACTGTAAAAAGCGTCAGTAGGCTATGGCATTACGAATTAGATCTATGTACATGTATCATAACATTTAGGTTGTGTGCGAGAAGTGTAATTGCAATCATAGACTCCATATTTATAAAGCGCCACTCTAAAACAAAGCGCAGGGCACCAGCTTATCCACGAGCGCTGTTGATGTGTGATGAGAACAGGATTTCCGATGAATAGCTTTTTCTGAACTCCGACAATAGTACGTCTGAACCTCGAATGTGACAAGATGGACCACAGACCAGATGCAAGTAAATACCACAATCACAATGGATATATTTAACTCTGAAATAAGGTCCCATCAGAAACGTTCAGTTGGCATAATTATAGAGTGCCTCTGCGGGGTAATTATTGGGAGTCGAGTACCTATAACTTGAAAGCGGTTCTGAGAACGTGGGTATCAGGTACAAAAGGAAAGGCGTACGTTAAGGAAGAGGTCGACGTTTAACCAGTCATTACATTGTAAGCTATCTGTAAAAACCGAATTCCGATATTTGTTGCGTGGGTTGTATGAAAAAGCGCCTGGGAACATCTCTTTAGTTTCCAAGTATCGAATAACTTAGACCGAAGCTAACCTCGGCCGAAGTCGGTTCATGCTAGTTTAGCTTGCAGATCCTACGGCCAAACATAGGCGTAAGATCACAGCAACTTCAGGTAATTAGAGGTTGATGGAAGTCATGCTGCAATGTACTGTATGCAGAAAAGCTCTTCTGTGCATGAAACCCATGGAAGTGTGAACAGCATTCATTGGGTGTTTACGAGCACTCGGTCCGCAGGTCGGGCACATAGATATGCTTGCAACTCGTAAATAGCTCTGGCGCAACATAAAAAGCCCGTTCACAGCCACCCACACATTGCCACACGCGCCCACACACACACACATTGCCACACACATTGCCACACACATTGCCACACACACACACACACACACACACACACACACACACACACACACACACACACACACACACACACACACACGCACGCACGCACACACACGCACGCACACACACACACACACACACACACACACACACACACACACACTGGACGACTGCGTCTGCCAAGCGGGGCCACATAACCATCAGCCAGCTTCCGTCTAGATCGTCCTGATAATATTTGGTGTATTCGGCTTCACTGCTTGAAAATACCTATTGGTCACTCTGTCACGTTCTTAACTGCTGTTAAGACTGTCCTATTCGACCGGGGTTGGGCTGGGAGCGCTCCTACGTAGGCAACCTTGAAGGGGCGCTATATACATTTTTTTAAATAATAATAACAATAATTGAATATTCCTTTTGTATAGCTCATGCACAAGACAATTTTTATGACATATAGAAACCCTCATAATCGTTATTTTAATCTCGAGGTTTCTATAGCGCCCCAAAAAGCGAAGTCGAGGGAACCAGTTTATTCACAGGCGCTTAGTCAAAACATAATCGATAGGTTGGGGGGGGGGTAAATCGGTTCCAGGTCAAGATTGAAAGGGTCAGGTAGGCTGACGGTCAGAATGCTAAGGTGGATGGTGTTTAGAGTAGAAACAGCGAGGAGGAGAGGAAAAGAGGAGGAATCAGGATAGGACTTATGGAAAAGCAGCGTTCTCAGTTTAGAGTGAAAGACTGTGGACAGATAGCAAGACATCCTTTGTGTCAATCGATCGTGTCTTTAGGTTCAGATCGTGTACTCATAATTCGTAAACCATGCGTTCTGTTGAGTCGAAGGAGGGCGTGTCGTTCTTTGGAATGCACCCTTTCCTCTTTCATTGATATAATCGTAATGCATGTGAGTTTGGAATGTTAGCAATGAATGCAGGTAATGTTGGCTGATCACAATACACTACCAGGTACTCTGAACAGATAATAATAGACTACAACCATGCAAGACCTCTTATACAGACAAATGTAAGCAAGAGAGATGGCTGCTACTCGCTACACGCATTTTTTATGCCGTATAAGACGACTGGATCAGACATGTTTTGTTCTGTTGTTATCGAAGCAAATCTTTTCTACTGTCTGGAAATTTTTTTAATGTCACCGGCATCAGGTTGCATTTTATGTGTTAACATAAGCGTGATTATTTTTATAGTAAAAAATTTCGTGTTGAAATTGCAACCAGTTAGAGCTAGGCCTGTAACTTCTAAAAAGTAGGCCGGTTTATGTAAGAACGTATGCATTTATGTTAGGGTGCATCATATGCCCCAAAATATTTCAAAAGCGTTTGTCCCTATTTCATTTCTTTTCCTATTACTGAAAAGGCATGTTTACCAAAATTTGGCAATATTCTGACATTCACTAGGTATCCCACCCAACAACTGAAGTTTTGCAGGAGCGAACCATTACGAGAATGTCATACATGTCATACAAGTTGCACTAGGGGTGTCCAGAAATATGATACATCGCAGAAAACACCCATACTCACGTTTTTCCCATTATTTTATTCATTAGCTGTCTATAAATATTTTTTTCAGAATTTTAAAATGTTATCCTGAGGTGGCTCAAAGCCCCCAAACATACCCTACTTAAATACCCAGGACTGAAGGTTTGGGACTAGGAACTGGGGTTCATTGTGAATTTACTCTTTTTATCACAGAAAATTAACAAAGAGTCCCATTTGGACGAACTTTTTGGAACTTGTTTGACTTGACAAGAGTTACATCTGGAAAAAATGTAGACACCCATATCAAGGTCATTCAAGGTCATTTCAAGGTCAGAATAAACGAAATCTAGAAAAAACGAGAAAAATGGCCAGATCTCGGCTAATAATCGTTGAAATCGGCTAGTTTTTTCTAGTTTTTCTCGTCTTGATAAGGAATACTTCCTGTAAGAAATAAGGCTCCTAAATGCAAGGTGATCCAAGGTTATTTTAAGGTCAAAAAGGTCAATTAAATTGAAAATCAGAGAAAATGGCCGTAACTCAGCCAGATATTGCTCTATTTGGGTGATTCTTCTACCTGTTTGCTCGTCCTGATAAGGGCCACATTCCAGAGGATATAGTACTAAAAGGCTAACTTAATCCAAGGTCATTTCAAGGTCATAAAGTAAAATTTAAAAAAATGACCATAACTCCGAGTCCCCGAAATGAAACAACATTTGGTTGAGCTACAGCCATTTCCCTTGATTTTAACCTTTTGACCTTGAAATGACCTTGGATAATGTTAGCCTCATAGTACTGTATGTCCTCGAATGCAGTCCTTATCCGCCCGAGCAATTAGGTAAAAGAATCACTCAAATAAATCGATATTTAGCTGCGTTATGGCCATTTCTACTGATTTTTATCTCAAATTGACCTTTTTGACCTTAAAATAACCTTGGATTGCCTTGCATTTAGCAGCCTTGTTTCTTGCAGCAAGTATTCCTTATCAAGACGAGAAAAACTAGAAAAAAACTAGCCGATTTCAACGATTATTAGCCGAGATCTGGCCATTTTTCTCGTTTTTCTAGATTTCGTTTATTCTGACCTTGAAATGACCTTGAATGACCTTGATATGGGTGTCTACATTTTTCCCAGATGTAACTCTTGTCAAGTCAAACAAGTTCCAAAAAGTTCGTCCAAATGGGACTCTTTGTTAATTTTCTGTGATAAAAAGAGTAAATTCACAATGAACCCAAGTTCCTAGTCCCAAGCCTTCAGTCCTGGGTATTTAAGTAGGGTATGTTTGGGGCTTTGAGCCACCTCGGGATAACATTTTAAAATTCTAAAAAAAAATATTTATAGACAGCTAATGAATGGAATAATGGGAAAAACGTGAGTATGGGTGTTTTCTGCGATGTATCACATTTCTGGACACCCCTAGTGCAACTTCTATGACAAGTATGACATTCTCGTAATGGTTCGCTCCTGCAAAACTTCAGTTGTTGGGTGGGATACCTAGTGAATGTCAGAATATTGTCAAATTTTGGTAAACATGCCTTTTCAGTAATAGGAAAAGAAATGAAATAGGGACAAACGCTTTTGAAATATTTTGGGGCATATGATGCACCCTAATGTATGTATGTATGTATGTCTGTATTTACGTATGTACGTAAGTAATTGAGAGTAGAGTTCTAAACTAATAGAAGACTTCTATAGCGCCATAAACACAGAGGCGCGTTTACCACTAGGCGAATTAGGCGCGCGCCTAGGCCCCCAAATCTTGAAGGGGCCCCCGAACGAATGAAATATTTTTTTAGTAATAAAAAAACTACATTTTAAAATTTAGATTATTTTAAATATAGGCCTATTTGTTTATATTTTGTACAGCTTGGCATTCACATAATTTCAAAAAGGAATAATTATTGTAATTTTAATAGTATATTTTCTCTAATTTTTAATTGCTTTGTTCATATAAGCAGTAATTGGGCTAATAGTTCATTTTTGTTTAAAATAACATCACACTTAGTAGCAACAAGCAGAAACCAGCGTCTGCTGCAGTTTAGGCCCCTACATGTGGAAACCTTTAGTCTGATAATTCCGTCATTTTATAGTGTTAAAACCTTTATTAGTATTGATAGCCAGTGAGTAATAGTAATCGAAATTTGAGTGATATTAAATATTTATTAAAATCTGACGCAATGAAACGTTGCAAAACGAATTAAGATAGCTCTAATGACAATAATGAATTAGTTGCAATCAATCAATCATTCAATCAATTTTCGTTTATCAAAATAAGTTGACAACAACGCAACTTATACAAATAATAAATGCTGCAAAGAATAAATGCCACCAGCAAATTTCTGCACGATCAAAGGTCATGTTTGCTGAATTTGAATTATTTAATTCTTTAATTATTTAACAATTTTGCTCAAAACGTCAGAGAAAAGTTCCCCAAAATAGAGACGGAGGCAAAACTGACACTTGGTAGGCTATTGAAAGCAATAATAATAATAATAATAATTCTTTCTACCTCGGGCGAAAAAAAATAATAATAATAATATTCTTCATTATGACATTGCATATGAAGACGAACAGCCGCAGAAAGCGTCAAAGAAAACGTACTTTGTTTTTTGACAAAACTGCCAAGAATGACTTCATAGCCTATTGAGAGGCCGAGAAAAATTCATTGTTAATTGGCACCTTAAACGTCGTGTGTGACATAAACGGCTTCAAGTTCAACTTAGTAGGTTTTTGCACATAATAGGCTAAAGACCACCAGAGTTTCAGACTCCGAAGTTCAGAAGGGCCCCAAAAATGTTTGCGCCTAGGGCCCCGTTTTCTGTAAACGCGCCTCTGCATAAACACAAAGTAAAGGCACTGAAGGCAGCTATATTGATGGTCACATCAACAAGCTGCGGCCATGTCAACTTGTGTCAGAATAAACAAATTTTATTATTATTATTATTATATCTGCTACGGTTTACTTTTAAGTTTAAACCTCAATGAAATCAAAGAACTAACAGAATGCAGAAAACTGAATTCCAAAGCTCCTGAAAACTTGCCCCACGTAGAACCAATATAGGACCCATATTTCCATACGTGACCCATATAGTGCCCATATGGGTCCCATCTAATGTCCATGAAATTTCTGTCAGGTTACCCCGAGCGTCTGTAGAGACCAACGCTGCGCTGTTCTGGTGCCAGGCAGAGCACGCATCGAAGTTTCAGTTGACTTGTGCAATATTTGTCGGCATGACCAATGAACAATTAAAGTGTGCAGAAATGCGTCTGCTGGTCTAACAGCTATTATCGAACATAGTCAAACAAGATCGAGCTGTTTGTAGGAGCTTTAAAAAGATCGTATTATCACAATATTTATCTAGCAAGTACAAAAGGCTTTTGTCAAAACCGATGGCAGTTGTGGTGGTGATAATGATGATCCTTACGTCACTTAATGGCCTCGATGATTCCAAGTACACAAAGATACCGCACGTCCAGGTATAAGACAGGTATAGATCGTCTTTGTATTTCGCCGCAATCTTCACTGATGTTCAAGAAAAATATTTAATTTAACCTAAGGATACGTGAGTGTGTTGCGTGTGCGTGCGTGCGTATATATATATATATATATATATATATATATATATATATATAGTCACTGCACACCCATGACTGCCCCTCGGGACAGCGGCATGCCCTTTTCTTCTTCTAGTATTTTTGAATACTTAAGCACATGTAAAGTTATATATATATATATATATATATATATATATATATACACATATATAGTTATATATAGTTATATATATAGTTATATATAGGTGTGCTGCTGTAGGCGTGGTTTACTAATTAGTTTCATCGGCGAGTTGGTTGGTCGGTCGTAAAAGAGTCTTTCTTGTGAGTGCGTTGAATAACTCTATGGTCTGCAGCTGATGTTCATAGGTGGCGCAACAAACAGATCTTCTGCATTTTCTACCTGACAGCATAACTCTGAGAAGCCATGCACGAAATTCACGCTTCATTACATCACATTACATCACATTACTAAATTTAATAATTATATAGTTGCAATAAATCCTCGGAGATGAAACACAAAGTTATGAATAATTACAAAGTTCATCTCTCAAAAAAGGAATTTTACCTTTCCAATGGACTTTTATTATTATTATTATTATTATTATTATTATTATTATTATTATTATCATCATCATCATCATCATGATTATGGCTCCTGCTGCTGCTGCTGCTACCACTACCACTACCACTACTACTACTACTTCTACTACAACTACTACTGCTGCTGCTACTACTGCTACTATTGTGATCGAACAGTGGCTGCCAATAAGGACGTAAAAAATTGAGTGGCGACCGGTTTCTCATCTCCATTAGACATGAAATCAAACCGTCCTGTTCAGAGAACTCTGGAACTATGCCAGCAGAGACGGTGACTATCGGAAGATGTGGGGGAAAACCTACGCAGGTGGTGGGTGGGTGACCAGTTCGTACAAGGCGACGGTTGGTTAAAGTCGACCGAAGAACAAGCAATGAATTGCTCATCTTAAAAGATAGATCATTACGACGACGAATTGGACAAAAATCCACAAATCCTATCCTATGTGTCATCGTTTTGGAAGTAGATTAGATGAGATGAGATGATGATGATAATACTTTTAATATGATGCTGGTCTTGGTAGGATTTTAAGTGAAGGCCTATATATATATATATATATATATATATATATATATATATATATATATATATATATATATATGCCTAAGTTTGACGTGGACATAGCCTAGTCATTTGTGACCTATATATGTGTAACTGTTGTGGCTAAATGCATATTGTAGGTTTATGTTATTGGACATTAAATTATCTTATATAGGCCTGACTAAGAAGTCTTAAGAGTCCATCGTTCATAAACCCATTGCTTAACGCCAACTATGTCTATTCATAGCTTGTGAATGTAATATCAAGCTAACGGGCTGAATGTCCACTGATGGTCGTTATACTCTTCGTATCATTTGTGGAGACAATAATAAGTTTTGCCGATTGGTAGTAGTTAGTTTCCACTGATTAATAACGACATCTCGCGGCCGATGACTTCGACCTTACCTTACCTTAGCCATCAGACAAGGACTAAGTACTGCACACTTGCATTTCAAGAGCAGCTGATAAATATATATATAGCGTCGGTCGAAAGCGTTTTATTCATTCATTTAATTCATTTCAGATATTTATATAGCGCCCCTTCAAGATTTCTACTCAGAGGCGCTCCCGACTCGGGCGCGGACACTGAATCGGAGTTTCACGCCGAAGCGCATGAGCAATTGCAAGTGAAGGACTTGCCCAGGGTCCCTACGCGGCAGCTTGAGGTGGATTCGAACCCGCAACCCTCCGGCTGCAAGGCACCAAATATACACCTTGAGGTGGATTCGAACCCGCAACCATCCGGCTGCAAGGCACCGAACATACCTCTACTGTAACACCACCGCGCCCCGTATACTGTCGGATTGAAGGTGAGACGGTGAGGGAGAGGACTGGCCACCCGCCCTCATATGCCGAGGCTAAGAAAATGAAGTTGCTAACACTTCATACCCATGGCTGCCTCAGGGCTAGCTCAAGGGACTCCTCCTCCTCTTCTTCTAATATCGACCACTCTATAATTATGCGCTTCATGAAAATCATGTTATAGCGATTAGTAGTTATCTATTTGTAATGACTTCTTATGAGTTATGACTGTCCCTCAACCGATCAATTCATTGAAAAATGAGCAGGGTCGAGGCCATTCGGTCCCTATATATATATAAAGTGAATATTTAAATCTACATTTACCTCTCAAAGTTACGTACATCGGGTGATTTAAACTTGTGATTAGGCATCTGCTTCTGTTTAACGACGATGTGTCATAACAAAGATGGTTAGCGTTACCCTACTACTTTATCCAGGCATGGGACTGGCACTACCAGAGTACGGGCAGAGGTTAAGTAAAAAAATCATGATTTTTGGTCACCAAAAGTTTGATCACATCTGATGGCATAAGAGGCTGTTGAAGTCGGTAGCAAAGATTGTTTGAAGAGTTCTCAGCAGATGCAGCCTTTTAAAGCAATTGCAGTTCGTTAGTTTCAGTTTAACGACACTGTCTGATAACAAAGATCATTAGCGTCGCCCTCCCCATTTGTCCAGGCTTGAGACTGGCACTGTCAAAGTACGATCAGTGGCGGAGTTTATGCAATTCGTGATTCAACGAAATTGACCAGTGTATAGCTTCAGTCGCGTTTTAAGGGTGTTAAAAGAGAGTTTTGCATTTTCTCAGTTATCTTAATTTGTTTATCGACATGCTGTAGCTGCTGTAGGCCCGTTCACTTTGACCTTACCTAATCAGTTGGATTCTAAACAGATGCAAATCAATTGGGTTAGCCTAAGCCGAGATAGGCAAACAGAAAAATTGGCAAAAAGGTAGGGTACAAGCAGCAATAAGATGTAGGCAGCAAACAAGAAATAAATAAACTATAAATGAGAACAAAAGCATCATTCTTAAAATTTCTCGTGTCTACAGTACTGTGACGCAAACGGCAGCTGGTCTAACTGATAACAACAAAACGATGACCTCTACCATCGCCTTGCCTAAGATTCGGTTATCGTGGGCAAGGCCCTGCAATCTATCAGCAGACTATTATAAGAGTGGCGTAATATATAAATTGCCTTAATGAATAAATAAATAAAAAAGTCAAGCTCATAAAGTTCATAATTTTATTACTTCTAACAAACGATAAGCCACGACACAGACTTGAGGTTCGTCTGCGGGTGCTCGACGGCGTGACCGTTCTCCAGATTCACGGTTCATACTTCTGTCTTCCTTTTCCTCAATACATACACATTGCCTATGACGATGATATCGGGGTAGTACAATGGCTTCTCATGTTTCACTGTACTTTGAAAATGAATATGTCTAGACTATATGAGACGGACTTGCATATAATAATTATACAGAGTGAAATAGTTGTTATGGTTCTTCACTTACTTTTCTGAACAGTCCAAGGATTCTTCAGTCTTCGCCGAGAATATCCCGTATCCGCAAATACACACTGATCACAGGTAGATGGCTCTAGTGAAGGCGAGACATCCGCTTACAAGATGTTAATGTTCCAAGTCTTATTGAATGATGCACAAAGTTGAAATACCTAAGAGATATATAGGCTATAGGCTTTTTTCAAAGTATAGCCTAAAAACTCCGGTGAAAAGGTGAAATGACTCAGGACAAGAAGAGATCGAAGACTTGTTAAACGCCGATCGTGCTGGGATTTGTCACTGAATATGAGTTGCAACTCATTCATGCATATTAAAAAGCATCAGCAACAACTAACAACATCGTCTCATTGCGTTTTGGACAAACACCCTAGGTTAAGTTCTCGAAGGAGTCATTCGCACGGCGTGTGGTAAGATTCTATGTCATCTAACACACGATAACATCCGATCTCAAAAGCAAGCTTATAGGCCTGCACAAACACTTGCACTACAACACGATCTGTAAATGACAAGCAATTTGTTACTCCCGATTGGCAGAGACAAGACATCCACAGTTCCACACATTTCAACGGTGGTAACCATGCTATAAACAAAAAGGCGCAATAATTGAGAAATATTAGCCTACTTTACGATTGTGTGGGCTAGGAGGTAGGCCTAGGCCTACTCAGCACATGTGATAAACATGGTTAAACTTAAGAAGAGACTGCAGGAACTAGTAAAAGTAACTAGTTGCTTTTGCAAGTAAAGTAATTAGTTAGTTAGATGCGCTAAATGTTAGATAATAATTTATAATTAGGCCTATAATTAATTGAGTTCATTATCCGCTTGTAGGGCATTCAATCCCACTCCTTAAAGGAAAGTTCCTTACTGGAAGATAAGATATCTAACAAATGAAATATTTATGTACCAATATCATTACAGAACTCTTCTATCTACGGTTAATATATTATTCTAGGCCAAATTTTCAAATTCCTTGTTACGAAACACTCGAGCAAAAGATAATTACCAAGTGGTGCAGAGCATAACAACATTGAGAGAATGTTCTGTAACAATAAAGATAGAAGGACTTAAACTATGGAACAACACCCACATTAAAACTTGATACTTGAATCCGTTAGTTTTATTTAAAACTAATTTTAAGTAGTAGTTGCTGTCTAAACAACCAATAACCACTTTACGAACAGAGCAAAAACTTAAACATGGCATCTGCATGCAATTTGCTATGTGACGTTTCCGATCACGGTTGAAGGATCAGAGCCCTACAATATGTCACATCATGTCTGACGTGACTATTTGTTATCGTCACAAAGCCTTCACTGATGACATCCGTCATCTAACATCGGTTCCACGATGGTGAATTGTACTGTGAGTCCTTTGAGTAAGACTTTGTTTTATTAAGGCGCGTTATAAATGCAAGTTGTATTGTATTGTATTGTATTGTACTGTGTCTTCGGCTAGAGCGCTCTCCTTGCAATGCGGAGAGACGGTTATAAATAGGGCGTTGACTCACAATTTCTCAGCGCCATCGATTGATGCTTGGTGATCCAACAGGGGCGCTTTATGCTTAATAAATTGACATAATAAATAAATAAATAAATAAATAAATAAATAAATAAATATATAATGTCTGATAATGAGATAATGAATAATTGTGTTGTGTCTTTGGCAACTGATGGCCTAGCGGCTAATTAAGAGGACATTGACAGAGATCATCACTCATTTACGTCTGCACGCTTGCATGTGTAGGACGTCCTGTCCTCCCACGGTCCAACAGACGAACGGACGGAAGAAAGGACCAATCAGCTAATAGAAGAAGTGACGGACGGATGGACGATGATAAACGATGATGCAGAACTAAAGATGCGTGTCCTTTTCGGATGGCTGCATCTCTGGAATTTCCCGCTACCTCTGTGTCTGCTGCGACGCAATGCCTATACACAATCGAGTGAAAGAAACTTTTACACTCGACAGTGAGGCATCCTGAAGAATGTTGTACTAAGGTTTCACCGAATCCTGATCCGAAAATCGGTTTTCGGCGGATTTTGTTCTAGACCGATTAATCGGAATCGGAGCATCTCTGGCATACCGATACAAATAGGCCTACCAAAAGAAGTAATATTTTTGAACAACACAATTTCTTTTTTCATTAATATAAAAATTTAAATAAAAAAATACGAAATATAAATTTGTATCAGAAAAATTAATTAATATTTATTTGTTTTGTATGCATTTTTTATGTATGTGCGCCATGTTTATACGAACGTATAAGTTCTTATGCATGTAGGCCTATGCATAATGTGTGTATATTATTATTCCTATATTCTATGATATTATGTATTATGCATGGATAAATAATTATTTATATATATATGTTATGTATTGTGCATGTAGCTCGTCATTTGGAACATTTCTATTGCTCCTAGTGGGACCTACAAAAAGCGCTTCAAATCAAATCGTTCATTAGGTCACATGATAAACATACAGATAAAACCACAGGTATTATTCCGACAAGGAGACAAAGCTTTCTAACTGACCTATTCATTGCTCTTATATCAGTCGCGAATGAAAATAGCAGTGGATATGATACATTAGGGTGGAGATTTTGCAGGTGATACGGGCGCGGATGGGAAGCCAGTGAAGTTGTTGCAGTGTTGGCATGATGTGATCTCTAGGACCAAGACCTTTTAATAGGCGAGCGGCATTGTGCAGAACCGAGGATATAGGAGCTGTAGTGTAGATGACGGAACACCGGAGAGGACAGAATTACAGTAGGCCTATAGTCGAGGCGAGAGATGACGAAGGCTTGGGTGAGAATAAGAAGGCAAGAGACAACATTAAGACAACATTTCACTTGTCTAATACGACGAAGGAGGAAGTAGCATGCTATATAGCAACAGAAGAAATGCACCGAATCACGTTTAGACTGCGATCTTATAGGATGGCTGAGAAAAGTCCGGGGTCAGCCTCCCGGCAAAGCCGCTCAAAAGGTTTGGTTTTCATCTGTGAGGCACCAGCCGCAGATCAACCTGGTCATTACTGATTGGAACCGAATCACTGCCTGGATATTTAAAAAGAATACCATTACCAGAGGACCTGACCAGTGTGAGAGCGAGTAAAGGCTAGGGGCCTAATAGTCTATCAGTTTGAACATAAAAGCGACAAGGGCTTAAATAAATCGGGTGGAATGCCATAACTTACATTAATTTTGGCACTTGAACTACCTACTGTTGAACACCCAAACTTGGAAAGACCACTGAGTCACAGACTCAGTCTGTTAGGCCTACCCGGCTACCCCTTTAACCCAATCCATCGTATTAGCCTATAACCGAACTGCAGATGAAAGAAAGGCTAACAATGCAAGGGGTAGTAAGTAACTAAACTACAGCGCAGGTACCCGCGGGTTAAAACGTGCTGGTCGTAAGCTATTTTTAATGGGCCCAGAGGCTAAGGTATTTTGCAGTCTTAGGCTTTTCGTCTGACGAAGGTTTTCCTTAAACGATTTATCACGATAGAAAGATCGTTCGTCAACAAGGCGTAGATCTACACATAGCCAACTTAACGCAACAGTCTGTGCAGGAGGCCCTATGTCATGCGCCATTTGCGCTGTGTATAGTATAGAAGACTGGTTTGCGGTCGTGATACCTCGATGCTAACCGTTCAATCCCTCGAGCAATGAGTCAATGTTACGCGGATAAGCTGGTGCCCTGCTTAGCTTAGCTTTAGAGTAGCGCTTGAAAAATGTGAGACAATCACAACGTTCAACCTGAATCCGAGGAAAAGACGGGTCACGATCGAGACGGGTGTCTCCCAACAGCCTATCAATCGTGCTCTGCGGATACAGTTGAAACACACCTCTGAGTCACCAACAGACAATCGGTGCATAGAGGCTAGAGCAGATAGTCTGCCTCTCCTCCTCCTCCTCCTCCTTCCTTTTTCGGAAAGGATTAGGTCATCAGCTGCCTTGTAACCGCATTGTAACCGCACGACCGGTCGCGTTTTCTTTATTAAAACGTCCACCCTTTATAAAACGCCGATACAAAGTTCAATACAAGATAGACCCACATTGTTTACTTAAGAACCTGAGTAAAAGATAGTACCATGTCAGCATTTTCATGGTCAATGGTCAGATATTTGAAGCCAGTGGAGTGATTTTAGTATAGGTGTGATGTGGTGGTATTTGGGGGTTTTGGTGACAGCGCGGACGACGGCATTCTGAGTAGCTTGGAGGCGATTTATTTGGATGATATCCCTGTTGAGGAAGAGATAATTGCAGTAGTCTAATTTAGCGTGAACAATAGATGTAGCGATTGAATTTATATAGCGCCCTTTCGAGGTCCCTACTCAGAGGCGCTCCCGACCCAGGCCAAGCGGGAAAATTTAGTCTTAAAGAGAGTTTTAGGAGTGTCCTATAGGGCCTAGACACAATCTAATCTAAAAGGCATTGACCCATCTCAGATAGGTAGGCCTAGTATGTTATAACTTGTTTGACCATGTAAATCATGACGACAGAAGACCAATGACTTCTGTGCTAGGAATGGTCATGACTCAACTCACACCCTATACGAATGTCTCTGTGGGGTGCCATCGCTGCAACAGGATATCATTCGGTTGATTCGAGTGTCAAAAAAGATAAACTGCAGTAGCCTAATCTAGCTCAGAATAATCTGTGACAATGTAGATGGTGAATGATCTTTCAAATTCGTACAAAGGGTGAAGTTCAATCAATCAATCTTAATTCATAATGATACAACAACAATATCTTACAACACGTAAATTGCAGTCGGCCCTCTATTGCTCACTATGACAATTATTATTTTCTCGCCAGGTCAATTGCTCGAATAGGCAAAGCGAAACTGGTCTAATTATATCGTATCGTATAGTATTATAGTATCTAAAGATTTATATAGCGCCTCTCTCAGAATAACTATTCAGAGGCGCTCTCAGTAACCATAACAAGAAGTGAAACCACAGTATAAATAATTATTTATACTGTGGTGAAACGCACATATCAAACATAGCCTACCGTGATTTCAACACGAGTTATGAAAATGTTATAAGTCAGTCTTAAAGTAAGTAAGTAAGTAAGTGTGTTCTTAAACATGGATATGAATGCTACTTCTCATCCAAGGAATTATAAGGATTTTTAGAAGGCTCTGAAGATGGAGCGAAGTAGAAAATTTACCAGTAGGCTATACTTGATCGAACAGCAAGCACTTATCCTAATCGCAAGGACCTATTATACGACATTATACGTCATATGAAACACTACCCTCCAGTGATATATAGCCCGTGTATATTTGACGTCAACCAATCGCGGCGCAGAACGCTGCAAGTTTGCCGCCGAAATTTTAGTCGTTGAAAGGAATTAAATAATTAACAGCATACGAGCTGGGATTATTATTACGAGTAAAAAATTGGTAAATTTGCTATTTTATCAACAGACGAGTCACTCAGCCCCTTTACTTGCACAATAAAACGTATGATGATGACGGAAAAATAAAAATGGACGAACTTGTTGCCGACATGCTAGGAAGACCGTGTGGTGAGACTCTAGCTTCGCGTCTATCGCCCAGTTAACTCCCACTTTTCGAGATTCTGTTTAAGCAGAATGCAGATGGCTGCAGATTTTGTGGTTTGTCTCGACGAAATGGTAGAGAGAAAAAGTTGACGAATACAACGCGGAATATCGGGCAACTAACAACGCGAGAATAAAGCAACTCGAGGACGATAACGCGAGACTTAAAGGCTGTGTCGCTGAGAGTGAAAGATTCACAAGAATGGTCAAATTAATCTTTCATGGAAACCCTGAATCCTCGTTCGCAGAAATTGCGCAGCCAGATATGCCTACCAATTCCAAGTCTAACTACTTAACCTCAACAACGGACACTTTACGAAAGGTTATGGAATTGTGCCGAACTTATCTGGAAATCTAAACCGATGGAATCAGACTTATCCGCCCACAGACTACCGAAGGGGCAAACGACTTAACTCATCTACGGATAGACCACTCAAAGCTATGTTGCTGGCTGACTTACTGATCATCTAACCTGACTTTGGTTGGTTCGTTGTGCATTTACAGAATCGAGAACTGAAGGTGCCGCTGTTCAAACTCACTGCTTCGGTTTTACAATCAATGCAATCGATGCACTGGCTCAAACTTCCACAGCTCTATCATTGTGTCATCAAACGCTGATCAGCTAACTTTCTCCTTGGACTATGAACAATACTTGGCCTTGGCTGCTCAATTGCTATATGGATCCAGGTACAGCTTGCCTCGATTGACTGTTGTGCATCCGCAAGTCGAATCTTTAGGATATTCCTGATAACACTCACGGACTCGTCTTCACATCTGCAACCAAAGCGCTGGCTGAAATTTCCAGTACTCTAACCACTGCAATACCTACTCCTGCTCAACTAACTTCCTCTTCGGACTAGGAACATTACTCGACATTGGCTGCTCACTGGATCCAGGTACAGATTACTTCGATTGAATATAATGGTTCTGTGTATGAAAGGAGAATGACCACATGTTGACATTATCTGGTCTGATAACTACGGTGCTTTTAATACCACTTTAAAAACTGCTCCTACATAAGATCACTTAATTATTTCCTGATATCAACAATTATTTATTAATTGCCCCAGTTATCTGATTGTTATAAAGTGCTGGAAATTATTATGATGTAGCAAGTACTGGATATATTTTACGCTCTTGCTCGTAAGCGGTGGCTTTACTACAGAGCAAAAGTCCTGTGTCAACTGACATTTTACAGGATCCATATGCTTGAACAAACACCTGTCAGATTTCGCACTAATTACGTACAGGAGGTGTTCATCAAGCATTATGGGTCCTGTAACTTGGAACAAACTACCTTGGGAAATACGAAGCTTATCTCCCTTCAAACGATCATTAAGAATGCATTTGCTGTTCACTAACTGAAATAAATATGGATTTTATTGTGTACTTTTCTTTCCTTATGATTATGCTCCTTTATCCTACTTTGTTTATCACCTACCTATTATAATATCTTCATCAATATGCTTCACATACTTTATTGTCCTCTGGATGTTGCTATTTGTTAAGACTAATATGCTACTAATGCTAATTTACTAATGATTTAAATGATTGATCAATTTACAAATGTAATGTTATAATTCATTCATCTATGGCTTAATTAATCAGTGTCGGGAATCGTCATGAACTACTGTTCCTAATCTTGCTACTTGGGGGTTCCTACCTAGCGGTCCTTAAGTCCTTAATGAACTCCCAATTGTTTCCCATCCTGATAATTTTACCTAACCTGAACTTGTCTTGCGATTGTTTTTCTTGTATTATCTGTATATGCATTTTGATAAGAATTGTGATGTGAAACAATAAAGAACTATTTGATTTGATTTGATTTGAAAAGATGAGGAGAGGCTTTCGAATTCTTTCAACCATCTATCCAAAAGGGATTCTACCATCAACGGAATGGCTGTAAAAGATCGACCTGGTGGCTCGAGTAATGTCCAGTAATGTCTTCTACCATCTACAAGGGACTGTGCTGGATGGAGGTGTTTTCTTGTGATGCAGACACTTCCGACCAGTGTCGTTCTACATCTTCAACGCCAATCGGTCCAGGAACTCAGAAGATGGCTTCACCTGTCAACTATAGATGGGAATCCATTGGTTAGGCACAGCACGTGTGTGTGTGAGTTTGCTACTGGTTTCATTTCCACAATGTACTTTCCTTTTAATGATAATTTACCATCGTCTTGAGTAGTGGGGAGAGCTCCTCTGATTAGTTTCTCTTGAAGTGCCTGTATGGTTGCAATTTTACCACATTAACCATAACCCAATCTCATCTAATGACTTGTATAGTGCCATTATCATAATGCACAAAGCATCAATTGATGGTTGCTTCCAGCAAAATCATAACCAAAGTCATGATCCTTTACAGAAGCCAGGTCAATACGGTCTGGAAACAGAGAGACGTGGAGACATATTGTTTAAACTTCATCGTTGGCACATAAGTGATGGAAAAGAGAGATGAAGAAGATGAGAGAAGCTAGGTCAAAATCTGACAAGTCAGAGATATCAGAAAACAAGCTGCAAGGGTAAACAGTGACACAATACGTATGAATTGTATTGTATTTCGAAATTTGTTATATATAGTGCCTCTCACAGTATGAATGCACTCTACTTAAGTAGCTGATAAGGCTGTCAAAATTGTAGGAAAACGTGGCCCGGGTGCTAGAGCTCATTTTCATTGGTACTCGAAGGCCCGTCAGTCCATCATTGGAAACCCTTATATGAAAACCATTACTATACACAGCATATAAATTTGCAGTTGATGGCTCGTTAGTTGAAATAGTTATGATTTGCTAAATTACATGTAACTGCTAGATAATTAATAACTGATCAATCACATTATATTCAAAATGTTTAAGTTACCTTCACTGAAGTGATTAGACAGTTAAATACACAAAATAATGTGATGGATTCTGATAACTACTCAAACTTTTATTGAAACTTAAACAACAACAATAGCGGATTGGCGGCAAATCATGATATCTAGCTCTAGTAGCTGAGTATTCAATCAAGCAAAAGTAATTACCAGCTTTCATTATGTTACACAGAACTGCAAAATCAAATCCGTTTAGAAACAACAGCAGGTAACTTGAATTAAAAAAATGTATT
Organism: Aporrectodea caliginosa; assembly: GCA_020284085.1. NCBI lineage: Eukaryota > Metazoa > Annelida > Clitellata > Crassiclitellata > Lumbricidae > Aporrectodea > Aporrectodea caliginosa. Next base: position 2,470,151 of record JACEVL010000159.1, read on the forward strand.
CCTAAGCAAAGTAAGTAAGTATATCCTACTTGCCTTGATATGCCCTTCATACAAGTCACTAAGCAAATGTTGAAAGCGATTTCCTTTAAGTTCACTTCCAATCAGCTCGAATAACTATGAATAAACAAACAACCCAAAAAACTGTTAAAAGCAGCAGCTAACGTCTCAATTATTCACATCACGTAAGTAAGAAAATATATAACCTTAACCTGCATCTGAAAAGCACACATACATTACACTGCAAAGAACAATTATTAACATGTTTGAAACAGACTATATAAAATAGAGCACATCAGGGCTTCTCTGTCACTGGATCATCGTTATGGAACAATTTGCATACTGAAATTCGTTCCAATTATTGCATTGCATTTCTCGAACACACTTTTAGGCTTTTCCATCCGAGTGATAGCTATGTACATAGTGCTTCTCAGAGGCTGCTCTTAAGACGTGCTATACAAGTATTCTGTTACACTACATTACATCTTAGACATGCAAGCAAAACAAAATATAAAAAATATATCAATTTGCAAAAGCAGTTTAGAAACAACAGCAGGTAACACCCAAACATATCCTCTCTTGCAAATTAACCAGTTGTCCTCACAAAGACGTTGCAGGAGCAACCATCTAGAATAATCTTTTATAAGTTCTCCAGACAGGTTCATTATGTCAACTGGCCAGTGCCACTCTTCATGCCACTGGGCCTCGTCTTTCAACCTGCTGTACATGTATTTATCATCACAATCCATTACAGCATAGTCCCCGGAGTCACTAACAGAAGCGTTAGCGGCTGACTTGGAGAGTAGTTAGCAACTGACTTAGCGACTGACTTGACTGAGTCAATTGCTTTATCGACTGACTAAGTCGCTTAAGCTTATCGACTGACTTAACTTGATATCGACTTCTTGGGTAATCAGGAAGCCTACGTCTATTAGTTACCTAACAATAAAATGCATTTTACGGCGTACTGTAAAGTCATGTTTCGCTGCACGTCATGTTGTGTGGCCAAATAAAGCAGTGGTAAATTAATAGCAAATATTGGCCTATACCAACCAAGTCAAAATTATCAAACCATTAATCCATTATCGCGTTACATTCAAATCAGATAAGAAACTAAAGCACGCAGCATTCAAGTCTGCCTATTATTAGTACGCCTATTGTAGGTATGTCTCACCCCGACTTGCCATTAGTTCGCCAAAATGGGCCCAAACATCGGATTTCTCTCGAAAGCGCAAATGGACGCCTATTCTCCCTAATTTCACAAACATATTATCAATTTTTCCGGCTTCATCTTTAGTTGTACCGCTGTTTAAAGACACTGAAACCAGCGTATTTTCAACGCGACGTTTGCATCGAAGAGACGCCATTTTCAATTAAAGAAGTGCGTGACGTCAGGTAACATGACAGAAAATCTGGCTGTTATGTAGTACTAAGGTCTAAATATAGATTCCTTGAAAGTAAGTATAGCTAGTAAAGTAAGTAGTACTAGGTAGGCAGTAAGGTAGTAAAATAGATAACTGCTGATGTATTAAGTGGACAAAAGTCGATAGCAGTCGATAGCTTAGCCCTGACTTCGACTTGAGGACTTACCGGCGGTGGCAGAGACTGGGTGCAGTCGAAAGCTTAGCGACTGACTTCGACTTGAGGGCTTAGCGACGGCGGATGACGGCGGCGCCGGGGACTATTACAGCACAATCATTTAATGCCATTACCCACAGTCCTACACCAAACAACTTTATAATAATAATATGTCTCCATAAATTTCGAATGCATATATACACGACACATGTTCCAGGTAAAAAATCTCCATGGTCAGTCACACAGGACAATTTCCTTGTTCCCACCTGAGTGCTGCTAGGTTAACAAGGAGTTTTGTTGAAGTGTTGCTACACAAATATCCCACGGATGGATTACATAAGAAGTTAATTCATGTTGGATTCCTAACAGCATGAGTTGCACAATGTGAAACACAAGACCAAATGGCAGTGGTCTTGATAACATTTTCCAGACCATTTCATTCATTTATCATAAGATGATAAATGAAAAAACTAGGTTTAAGAAACAATTCAGTGAATCTTTGAGACGAAGTGGTTTTACTTACCGTTCGGGCAAACTCGTGCAAGTCATTCTGTGTCTGACAATGTTTCTCTGTCCAACTGAAATACAAAAGTTTCCTCAATCAGAAAAAAACAAACTAATTTACAAGTTAATGAATAGTGTCAACCTACATTAGTTAACTATTTTATTTCCTGTCAGTCTCTTATTTACGTAGGCCTATTGTTATGATGTTATTTTTAGCTTTAACTCTGAAATTTTTCTCCTAATTGCCTTATTTCTCAACTGCAATCAGATTTGCAACTCATTCAAACTCATAAGTCATGTATTTTCAGCAAAAGCAGACCATAAATACGGCAGTGCCTTGCTAACTGAATACACAATGACTTTACGTTTTAAAATAAACACACACAGGCCCAATTCTCACCCAAATGAGTCTGTTAACGGAACAGTGGAGGCTGCCACAACACCAGTCTGCATATCAGCAAAAATCTTTTGGAGTGCACGTATCGTAGGGGTCTTTCCTTTTACAGGGTCAAGCAAATAAATGAACCAAAAAACACAACCAGTTAGAAACTATACTAAACACCTTATAAACTTTATAATGTAATACAAATGTGTACAGATAAACATTTTATTTTATAAAAAAAACAATCATAAAATCATAAGCCATACTAAATATCTGTAGAAAACTCATGAACAAATAAGCATAATCTAGAGGCTCATTTGTTTCATCATGCTTTACACACCGTAGTGTCTTGGTTTCTGTATATGTCACATACACTCGTACTTCCACATTTGCCCAACAACTGACAAAGTCGTCTTTATTTTCAAAAAGTCTGACAACTTATAATGTAGCAGAGTTCTCTTTTAATTTACAAATCTTCGAACACTATATGTCGGCGAAGTTTATATCTTTTACTATAAATCGTCCAACGACCACGGATTCAACTTCGACTGTCCTTTTCACCTTTGCCACGTCCTGTTGCCATGATCCTCTTCTGTTCCCAAGTAGGTGTCACATTGAACGGCCAACTGGTATCCCTCCGTGATCACCAGCCATAGCACCTCACGTGTTGACATCTACGATCTTCCGAGGCCACAAACGTGATAGTGTCCAACCGGATTTCAGCTGGGCTTCCCCAAGAGATTGACTTTTAACTACAGTTTCACTTGAAGTGACCACTGAATGATTCGTTTTGTATCATAATAATGGCAATAGAGTAGTTATTAGATGAGATTAGAATAGATCATGTATACATATATAGTGCAGCAAATACTGTGTATATTACATCAAAAGCACTTAGAATCACTCACAAACACATGGCAAAGCCTTTGTCTGATGTTTATACATTGTCTGTCATTATTAATTGAGATCTGGTGCCACACCGGATGAATACATGTATTATACAATCTTGTTTCATAAAAACTTCAATAAGTATTCCATTTCATTTCGTTCATGATAAAGAAATTTTCAAATTCAGCCTCTGCCATGAGTAGATGCTGTAGAAATCAAAACAGATGTGAATTTACATACAAACTGATTGGAGCTAACGTTACAAATACCTTAAAATATGCTATGAAAAAATAAGAAAGCGTGTTTTAATGTAACCAAATATTACTTTTCTAAATGATATAATTTTCTTAAAGTGAACTGATTTTAGGTTGATGATTACATTAGCCTTTCTTAACTTTCCGTTGTGAAACAGAATTTGAATGAGTGCATTTAAATAACATGTTGCCCCTTGGTTTTTCAGGCCAACTGGTGCACAGTCCTTCAACCTGAAAATAGAAATGTTTGGCATTGTGAACGCCAAGGCCATTTGTACACAAATGACCGAAACTCAGTTCTTTTATTAGCTATAAGCAAACTTAGTGTAGCATTTAAGCCTCGAATTTCACCCAATGTAAGTTAATTAATATACCAAACCTTTATGATACCAGCCTTCAAAGAGCTTCAAAAAAGTATTATGTAGAAGATCACTAGAAAATGAAAGCCCTGCGGCCTACTGCATGATATAAGACCATTTTGGTTATGCTGAACAGTACAGGTGTGCAGCAGGACATTTTCAAGAAACATACAGTATGAAAAAGCAACAGAGTCCTTGAACAAAACTAACATCTGATCTTAGAAATACTTCACTTACTACTCTACCAAACTCATGCAAATCATATTGAATGTGGCATTCCTTTGAAGTCAAGTTGAACTGAAATACAAAAGTTGCTACAATCAGAAAAAAACATAAAGTAATTTACAAGTTAATGAATAGTGTCAACCTACATTTGTTTACTCTTTCCTATCCTGGCACAGTTTCTTGTTGTTATAGTTGTTACTTTTAGCTTTAAATCTCAAATTTCTCTCCAAATTGCCTTATTTCTCAACTGCAATCAGATTTGCAACTCATTCAAACTGATCACGTGATCAGTCATGTATCTTCAGCAAAAGCAGACCATAAATAGGGCAATGTCTTATTGACTGAATACACAATGACTTTGTGTTTTTACATAAACACAAAGACCCAATATTTACCCAAAAGAGTCGGTCAGAGGCACAGTACTAGCGGCCTTCAAACCAAGTTGCAGGTCGCAGAATTTTTTTTGCAGCGCATGCATTGTGGGAGTCTTTTGTTTCATCCATTCCAATGAGAAAAAGTACTAAAAAACACAACCAGTTAGAAACATACTAAACACCTTAAAAATTAATAAACAATATAATGTAATACAAAAATTATGTACAGATAAAAATTAAACAGAGCCTATTAAACAACAACCAATCATGAAATCATAAGCCATACCAAATATCTGCAGAAAACTCATGAACAAATAAACATAATGTAGAGGCTCGTTTGTTTCATCGTGGTTTCATCTGTCATCTGGTTTCTGTGAATGTCACATAAGCTCGTACTTCAATATTTGCGCAACTGACAATGTCTTAAAGTCGTCTGTATTTCAAATAGTTCGACAAATTATAATATAGCAAAGTTCTCTTTAATTTACAAATCGTCCAACACATTATATGTCAGCGAAGTTTATATTCTTTTACTATAAATCGTCCAATGATTCCGCGGATTCAACTTCAAATGTCCTTTTCATCTTTCCCACATTCTGTTCCCGTGATCCTCTCCTGTTCTCCAAGTAGGTGTCACATTGAACGGCGCTGGTACCCCCCCCCCCCGTGATCACCAGAGGGCACCAGCGGCTCACTTGTCGACATCTACAATCTTTTGAGGCCACGAACGTGATAGTGTCCAAAGTTTACTGTCAAAACGGGTCGCCCAAAACCGCGCCCTTAAATACCGCGCACACAAAACCGCGCCGTTAATTACCGCGTGCTATTCATTCATATCCAAAACGCGACTGTCAGCGCTTCGGGTGAAGTTCTTTATCGTAAAATATTTTCGCAGGTAAAGACAATTCCTTTGAAATTATATTTCAAAGCTACTGTGCTCGAAATCACAGATTTGTTACCTCCAAATACTAAAACGGATCAATATGCACATCAAAGAAACAACCGCTATTCATGGCAAGATTGGGTGACCCAATAAACACTAGAAGCGCTGCCAGACGCGAGTTTGATCAGCGACATAATGAATAGCGCGCGGTATTTAACGGCGCGGTTTTGTGCGTGCGGTATTTAACGGCGCGATTTTTGGCGCGCGGTTTTGATAGGATACCAGTGTTCAACTGGATTTCAGCTGGGCTTCCCCAAGAGATTGACTTCTGATCACAGTTTCACTTGAAATTTTCAAGAAAGAACAGTATGACAAAGCAACAGTGATCGAGACAATGTCCTTCAACTAAAACTAACATACCTGATCTAAGAAATACTTGGTTGTACAGTCAAACAAATTCACCCACCAAATGACAATATAGACACAAATACATTTCATGTTAAGTTGGTAATTCTTTAACTTTACTGTTCCACCGCCTGATTTTTTCTTTAGGCGTCTCTGTTTTAAGAGAAAACAACTTCATGAACAACTCGATAATTTTCAACATGACTGTTCACACTTCCACTAGAGAAATCAACATTTGGGGCATTTCAGGTCAAATCAACCCAATTTTGCATCAGCATCTCCGAGCTACTGCATGGGCCTCATCTTTCAACCTGCTGTATTCATCTGATCACAATCCAGTCCAGCGCCATCATTTAATGCCTTTGAGTGGTTCTTAAAATGGACATTAAAAAAGTTTGGATACATATATACATGTTCTAGGTCAAAAATCTCCCTGGTCAGTCACACAGGACAATTTCCTTGTTCCCACCTGATCTATCAGTGCTACTGGGTTAACAAGGAGTTTTTTGGAGTGTTGCTACACAAATATTCCATGGATGGATTACATGCGTACATACTAAATGGATGGCCCCTGATGAATACAGCAGCTTAATTCATTTTTGAATTCCTAAAAGCACGCATTCCACAATGTGAACACCAAGACCAATTGGCTGTGTCTTGGTAAGATTTTACAGAGTATTTCATTTATCATAAAATGATAAATGAAAAAACTAGGTTTAAGAAACAATTCAGTGAATCTTTGAGACAAAGTTGCTCAACTTACAACTCGGCAAAACTCGTGCAGGTCATTTTGTTCAGAACATTCCTTCTCGGTCCATCTGAAATACATGCAGATCATTTTGTCTCGAACAATCTTTCTTAGTCCATCTGAAATACAAGTTTCCTCAATCTGAAAAAAACAAACTAATTTACAAGTTAATGAATAGCATCAACCTAAATTTTTTAACTATTTTATTTCTTGTTACAGCCTTTTATTTACATATTGCTGCTGTGTTATTAGCTTTAAGTCTCATATTTTTCTCCCAATTGCCATATTTCTTATCCTCAACTGCAATCAGATTTGCAACTCATTCAGACTGATCACCTACATATTTTTCAGCAAAAGCAGACCATAAATAGGGCAATGTCTTATTAACTGAATACTCAATGGCTTACTGTTTTCACATAGACACACACAGACCCAATTCTTACCCAAATGATTTGGTTAGCGGCACTTTGGAGGCAGCCACTTCCCCAGTTTGCAAACGAACAAAAATTTGTTGTGCAGTGCATGAACAGTTGGATGCACAGCCTCATGCATGTAGACACACTAGAAAACACAACCAGTTAGAAACCATTCTAAAGAAATTGATGAACAATATCATGCAATACAAGTGTGTGCCGATAAACAGCCTATTAAAATACAACCAATCATAAAAACATAAACCATGCTAAATATCTGAAGAAAACTCATATGTAAAGGCACTTTTGTTTCATCATGGCTACACACTTTTGCGAATGTAACATAAGCTCGGACATACACATTTGCTCAACAACTCACAATGTGTTAAAAGTCGTCTTTATTTTCATGAATTTACAAATCGTCTATATACGTCGGCGAAGTTAATCGCTTCTTAAATCATCCAATAACTCCACGGATTCAACTTCGACTGTCCTTTCACTTTCACCATGTCCTGTTCCCATGATCCTCTCCTGTTCCCAAGTAGATGTCACATTGAACAGCTGCTGGTATCCATCCCTCTGTGATCACCAGTGGCCCACATGTCGACATCTACGATCTTCCGAGGCCACGAAAGTGAGTGTCCCACTGGATTTCAGCTGAGTTTCCCCAAGAGATTGACTTTTGACTACAGTTTCACTTGAAGTGACCATCGAATTATGTGTTTTGTATCATATTAACGGCAATATAGTAGTTATTAGAATAGTTTCTTTTCTATTCTATTTTCTTCTAAGAGGTCATATAATGCAGCAAAAAATGTGTATATTACATCATGTGCACTTAGAATCACTCGCAAACACATGGCAAATCCATAGTCTGATTGTCTGACATACACATTTGCTCAACAACTCACAATGTGTTAAAAGTCGTCTTTATTTTCATGAATTTACAAATCGTCTATATACGTCGGCGATCACCATTGTTCATCGTCTCGCATTATTAGTTGAGAACTGGTGATACATCCAGCGAATACATGTATTGCACAATCTTGTTTCATAAAAACTTCCATCAGTATTCCATTTTATTACATTCATGATAAAGAAATTTTCAAATTCAGCCTCTGCTATGACCAGATGCTGTAGAAATCAAAATAGTTGTGAATTTACATACAAACTGATTGGAGATAGCATTACAAATACCTTAAAATATGCCATGAAGAAATAAGAAATCATGTTTTAAAATTAACCAAATATTACTTTTCTAAATGATATAATTTTCTTAAAGTGAACTGATTTGATGATTAGATTAACCTTTATAAATTTCTTGTTGAAAAAGAGCACCTGGAGAAGTGCATTTAAGTAGCATGTTGCCCCTTGGTTTTGCAGGCCAACTGGTCCACAGTCCTTCAGCGTGAAAATATAAATGTTTGGCATTGTGACTTTGTGAGAACTGAGCACCAAGGCCATTTGTACACGAATTACCGAAACTCAGTTCTTTTATTGGCTAAAGCAACCGTAGCATAGCATTTAAGCCTCGTATTTCACCCAATGTAAGGTAATTAATATACCAAACATTTATAATACCAGCCATGAAAGAGCTTCAAAAAAGTATAATGCAGATAAGCATTAGAAAATGAAAGCCTTGCGCCCTAAGGCAAGATATGAGCATTTTTGGTTATGCTGAACAGTACAGATGTGCTCCAGACGTTTTAAAGAAAAAACAGTATGAAAAAGCAGCAGAGTGATCGAGACAATGTCCTTGAACTAAAACTAACATACCTGATCTAAGAAATACTTGGATGTACAGTCAAACAAATTCACCCACCAAATGACAATATAGACACATGAAATTGGTAATTCTTCAACTGTAATGTTCCACCATCTGATTTTTTTCTTTAGGTGTCTCTGTTTTAAGAGAAACTTCACGAATGAGAAATGAACAAGTATAGGTTTAAGAAAAATTCATTGTATCTCTGAGATCAAGTGGTTCACTTACTACTCTACAAAATTCATGCAAGTCATTCTGAATGTTGCATTCCTTTGAGGTCAAGCTAATTTATAAGTTAATGAATAGTGTCAACCTACATTTGTTTACTCTGTCATTTCATGGCAGTTTCTTATTATAGTCGTTATTTTTAGCTTTAAATCTCCAATTTTTCTCCCAATAGCCTTATTTCTCAACTGCAATCAGATATGCAACTCATTCAAACAGATCAGTCAATCAAAAAAGCAGACCTTGAGTACAATGAGTAGGGCAATGTCTGATTAACTGAATACACAATGACTGTTTTCACATAAACACACAGACCCAATTCTTGCCCAAAAGAGTCAGTGAAAGAGACAGTAGTAGCGGCCTTAATGCCAAGTTGCAGATCGGTGAAAATTTCTCGCCATGCATGTATTGTTGGAGTCTTTTGTTTCACCCATTCCAATGAGAAAAAGCACTAGAAAACACAACCAGTTAGAAACATACTTGTTTTTACTGCTATCATTCAGTTTTATATAAACAGTCAGTCCTTGCGTGAACAGCTACTTTAACAGCAAACGATTTAAAACACAGTCTTGCAAACATTTCAAACTCAGTTCTAGCTTCTATAGTATATTGCTATCTATGGCTTTGATAGATACACTGCATCAGTTCAGTGAAGCGACATTTTTTCCATTGCCAAGAGTCCGACGGTCAGTTTCGTTCCCATATGCTCAAAGTCCTGGTATTGGTTCGTGACTCGTTTTGCTTACTATAACACCTGTTGGAAAAGAGGATTTGGATGAGCACGTTCAAGTAGCACGTTGCCCCTTGGTTCTTCAGGCCAACTGGGACAGTTCTTCAACCTGAAAATGGAAATGTTTGGCATTGTGAGCACCTAGGCCCATTTGTACACGAATGACCGAAACTCAGTTCTTTTATTGGCTAAAGCAACCTTAGTGTAGCATTTAAGCCTCATATTTCACCAAATGTAAGTTAATTAATATACCAAACATTTGTAATACCAGCCTTCAAAGAGCTTCAGAAAAGTATTATGTAGAAGACCATTAGAAAATGAAAGACCTGCGGCCCAAGGCAAGATATAAGACCATTTTGGTTATGCTGAACTGTACAGCGGGAAATTTGAAAAAGCAACAGAGTGATCGAGACAATGTCCTTCAACAAAAACTACATGTAACGTATCTGATCTTATAAATACTTGGATGTACAGTCAAACAAATTCACCAACCAAATGACAATATAGACACGCAAATACATGTGAAGTTGGTTATACTTCAACTTTAATGTTCCATAACCTGATTTTTTTCTTTAAGTGTCTGTTTTAATTGAAATTTCATGAATGACTCGATCATTTTTAACATGACTGTTGACATTTCCACCAGAGAAATCAGCATTTAGGAGCATTGAACAAGTTTTTAACACAATTGCCATTCCCATCAACTGACGCCTAGTTATTAGTGTCAGTCCATGTGAAATCACTGAGGGCATATATAACTGACCTCTCAGACTTGGCTGTAATTTTGCTATTTTGTAGTTTGATATGTCTGTACATCATACTGAAATTTTCATAAGCTTATCATCATGTATCTGCATTTTATGGATGATGAATATGGAGGGGTGTGAAGGACTAGCGACTTGTTAGAACTTGATCAATTGTTCAGAGGCCAGTATCTCAGGAACAGATGCACATAGGGTTGGAAAATTGGGTGATCTTGTGCAACTTTTTGTGTACTTTCTGATTCTGTAAATCATTCTAATTGAAACAAATAGTTTCCCACTAATATGGGTGTAAAAGTGGACAAAAATGCAGTTGCAAGTTTAAATCTGCAATATTCATGGCATTGTAGCAGAGATGACCACAAAAGCTATTGCAATTATTTTACATTTCTGTTATCGGCATATAGTTCACTCTGTATGTAACAAATTTTAGCCTTTTTATTGTAAGTCTTCATGGCAATATGAGTCATCAAAGTTGGTCCATCCCATAAACTGCCTCTTCTTTGGCTGCAGGGATGCGCATGTGAACTGATCTATATAGCAATGCTTTTGCTTAGTGTTGTAGACTGTAGAGCTTGAACATACCTTTCCAATGATATGTGGTATGTTTGGTATATCCGAGTCCTTCACATGATTGTACGTGGTCGAAATAATGATATACAGTATTGTAACATTCGTGACATGTTTGAATTTTAATAGTGACATGTTCAGAGGCCAGTATCTCAGGAATGGATGCCCATAGGCTTGCAAAATTTGGTGATTTTGTACAACTTGTTGTGTAATTTCCGATTCTGTAAATCATTCTGAATTGAAACAAACAGTTTCCCACTAATATGGGTGTAAAAGTGGCCAAAATAATGGTATATTTACGTATTTAGATTTTTTATAATTTATAAGCAATGCGAAATATTTACGGCTCGTTGTGACCATGATGACAGAAGGCCACTGACTTCTGTACTAATGGTCGTCATTCAACTCACCCTATGAATGTCTCTGTGGGGTGTCATTGCTGGCCAACAGGTTCCCCACGACAAAGCGCGGCACCTTAGCCCAGACAAAAGGCAACGTACATAGCCATTACTAATACTAGCCCGGCATTGTTTAGCATACTTCTGGTAGAGACACCATTTGCTTTACTGCTAGTACTTAAATTGCAGGCTGTCTGTTCTGTTAGTAGTTAAGATTTTAGATTTATGTCTTCTGTCATTTGTGTTCTTGTGAATTGTTTCAATTGCATAACTGTACACTGTAACCAGTTGCGGTTTGTCAACCGGATTGTTTCAATAAAGAATATTATTGTTATACACCTCGTTGGCTATAGTAGGCCTACTGACATTACATGTATTTGCCATACTCTTAATACTGACATTGTTTGCCATACTCTTAATACTGACATTGACCATCATACTCTTAATACTGACATTCTTTGCCATACTCTTGATACTGACATTGTTTGCATACTGTGGTTTCTGCACAATTGAAGTCGTTATCTGTTGGGTTCAAGGCAATCTCGTGTAATCCTTGAAAGGGTCCCATGGCTACTTGGGATGCGACCTTCATCTCCACTCCTCGAAGTCCTTCGGTCAAAAGTACAGCCAACGGAAACGTGATTAAACATGACGCCATGAGCCATCCATCAACCCATTTATCCACCACCCACCCGCCTGAATGCTTTGTACTGCTGGCCTTCAATACGCGGGGCGTTATAAATCAAATGGCCTCGTTGTTACCGTCGCCTACAGGCCTAGGTACAGTGAGACAGATAGAAGCTTCTGGAGAAATAAATTACATGCACGTCTTCCTTCATTGATCGCCTAAAGTGATTCAATACATCTTCTCTGCCCAACATCACCACCACAGCTGACAATGGCAGACCCTGCAACCACTCTGAACAATACTCTGTCTATCGTCGCAGCGCTTTAAAATGCCTTTTGATATTTATGGTGTCGATTTAAATTTAAAAAACTGAGGCTTATACCAGCATATCCCGTGCAGAACATAATGTGCGTTAGTTTAGCAAAATGTTCCTTTTGGGAAAATCCTGTTGATCCCATTTCTCCCTCTCAGCTCCCCTTCCCCTCCCTGGCCTCCCAACCCTTCCTTCCTCAATCTCCACCCCTCTCTCCCTCTGTGCTTCACATTCGCCACCTGGAGCTCAGCGTCACCGATGGACCACTAAGGATACACAAATCTTCACTGACCCACCTGAAACAGCACAAGAACATTTCCACTTATGCTTAGCTCCTTATGGTACCTGTTAGACACCCACAACCTTTCACAGGTACTTGAAAAGGTGCTACATAAATCATAAATGAGTCCAGATACGTACAAACATACACATATACAAACCTGCATAATCCCACAGTGGCGTAGCTAGGATTTTACCATAGGGGGTGCGTGATGCAAATTAGTAATCTTCAGAGAACCTGTACATAAGGTGGACTTTTAAGGCATCTCCTGAGGCAGAGAATTTTAGACAATCAAGGAATCAACGTTCTCGATCCTACTTTCTTATTTAACAAATTCCCAGCGATCCGTTTATGGTTTATGCTGAAAAGCATTAGGGGCCGTCCATAAATGACGTCACGCTATTTTGGCCGATTTTTAACCCCCCCTCCCCCCTCGTCACACTTCGTCACAAAAAGTAAGACCCCCTCTGAAAATGACGTCACAAAGCTCTGACCCCCTAAAACCAATTTCCATGGCGAAGCAAAATGCTCTTTCATGGAACAAATAGCGAAAGCATGAATATTTTAAAATCTAACGGTGACCAAATATTGAAATAATTAGAAAATTATTAATAATGGTGCCCGTATATATTAAAATAATTAAAAAATAATGAAAATTTAATCCTCAAAATTAGTGCTGTTGTTATTAAAATTAAATTGTTGTTAATTGTTAAATTTAATAACATAGACCTGGTGTGACGTCACACTACTCAGACCCCCCACCCCCATGTCACACATCGTCACAAATTTCCGACCCCCTCCCCTAGGTGCGTGACGTCATTTATGGACGGCCCCTTACTAATGTTTCACGAAGGGTTGCAGATTACTTAGTATACTGCTTAAAAGCAACAACAACTGCTATTCTAAATTTAGAACTTCAGTAATTTAGTCTTATATTTTCTCTGGTACAAGAAAACTTCGATTACATGTTGTCATCGGTCAATGGTGGTCGTAAATAAATTTTAAGAATTTCATGGCTGAAAAGGTAGGCCTAAGGTCTGGAGTTGCAGTTGTTACAGGTAATGTGTTGTGATCCTCCCTAGTAAAGTTTCCTTAATGGGTCGACATGTAAGCTATCGGGACCCTATATATAATTATACCATTCATTCATTCATTCCGGAAATTTGCATAGCGCACCGTTAAAAGTCTACTCAGAGGTGCTCCAAATCAGGCCACGGCTAAGCAGAGAGGACTTGAGGACTTGGGAAAACAAATCATGGGAAGGTAGCCAGGTAGGGCATTCAAAGCATTTATTATTAGTCCAGGGCATGCATAACAAGCTAAGTCTATCCAATCATTACATTAAAAAATTAGTTAACTAGTGTAAATTCCAGTTCAATTAGACGTTACATAATAGGCCTACCGCGGACCCCTGGGCAGCGGAGTGGTGTGCGTTGGGAGGGCGACGAGACAGAGAACGGTAGAGACCGGTAGACGAGAGTGGTGCAGCATCTGCAGCACATCAATGACAGGCTGTTCGAAGATTCTGTCCGAGAAAGGAGTACCGGCGGCGTTTGAAGACTAACAGGATTCAGCTAACCTCAGCGACGTTCTGGCGTCGCTTCACGACTCCTGAGCGCGTCTATTCGGGTACTGATACTTTGTCGTCTGAACATCCGGACTCCGTAACTCTCAGTCCGACCGGTAACGAGCTGGACTCCATGTCCCCGGTTCGATCATTGACTCTCCTGTTCTTAAGAAACTTTAATAATGCGCTCCTCTGACCGCCGTCGGTAAGACGGTAACCCAAACTTATCAACTCCCAATTGTCGCAGTCCGTCCCTTGTATCCCCTATTCCCCATCCTTCTCCTTCTCTCCCTTCACGCTCATCCTGTGCGGCCTTATTCACCCTAGAGGTCGCTGGTGTTGAGGGGACGAAAGGTGATACCACTCCGCTCCGCGTCAGACGGTGGTGGGGGTGGGTACTTCGCCGTAAAGGGTTCACAGGTTACGGAATATAGGCATATACTGTATATATACCGGTATATATATATATAGTTATTTTAAACTACTGACTTCCACATAATATATATATATATATATATATATGTTTATATATTTGGGTAAGGAGATGTTCACATGCAACTGAGAGGTCATTTCTAGTGTGGGTCTAATGATCCGACACATCCGGTGGCTTGGGCAGACACTGATCAGACACCGCACATACGTCAGTAGCCTATATCATGTATCATGCAGCGTCCATCACACACAGAATATGGTTCTGACGGCAGAGAGGCTGAGATGGACACAGACAGGCCTTGTTGTGGCCTTTTGAACACCGTATATAGGGCGTAGGCAAAATAATCTGTTGGAACAGTTGGCCAGCTTTTTGTAAGATCAACAATAATTATATCAATAGAAAGAGTAGACCCTAAAGCAGAATTTGACAGAGGGTGCGTACGCACCTTACGCACCTTGTATGGCTACGCCACTGTAATCCCACCACAATGTACCTGAGAAACATAACTTTAGCGCATTTGCAGAATATTAATTTGCACATTGTAAATCGTCATATATAAAATAATAATAACAATAATAATAATACAACTATTAATAATAATATAAACTAATAATATGATAATTCTGTTTAAATAATTAAGCAACCTACACTGTCAATTTATGATCCCTTAAGTGACAGAAAGTCATTTTGATCAATCAAAAGGAAAACCATTTTCATTAATCAAAAGCCACGACCATTCAACAAACACACCACAGCTGCATGTTTCACAACAGCCGTTACTCACTGGCAACAATAACAATTTGCAAGCAACATGTAATGCAGTATAGTTAGCTTGTGCTGTATGCCAGGTAATGTAGTGCCTATGGCACAATTCCACTGCACCACTTTATAAAACCACTCATCGACACTCATACCGATGGATGAAACCAAACACCCTTTTTGAATATCATAATGCCATCAATCAGAAAAAGCTGGTCTACTACTCTGTTCGACAGTAGTGAAAAGTTTGTGTGCAAAATGAGTAAGAACATAATCTCTGGTGCAAAGTCCGTTCAGAAGTTACATACATAGCTCAACGATATCAGTTCAGAAACATTATAATGTGGCTGTACAGTTTCCAGTACAGTCTGCACAAATGCACAACACATGGTTAGTGAGCAATGTTATTAACAAGCTGAATGTTAACATGTTAATACATCTGAGGCAAATGTGCAATTTTTGCAAGACGTCAGTTTCATTCCTTCATCACTAGTTCAGATTCAGCAGAACGCTACTAAGTTCCAGAACAAGTAAGAAACACATCAGACACATCTTGAATTTGTGCATCACTTGCAGTTCATCAGACTTTGCCAAACATCTGAAGCTTAACATGTGAATAATACGACTTTCTTAAAATGACACGGACGATAGAGACAGAGACTTGTGCATCAGCCGTAAGAAATTCCTAACTCTACGAAACAATGCACAAACTGAATGTTTCCATTGCAGTTAGTTATTCAGTCAAATGTAAACTAAATGAAGATCCATTCACTTCCTTTAAGAGTCATCTATAACTTCAGGTTTGTTTCCACTGTAAAATTCCTCAATACAAAGATGGCAGCTCCAGCTTCCTGAAATTGAATAAACAAGAAAATACAATACAGCACAAAACTCAGTTTATTATTGTGTTTAAAAGATCATGCTCATCTTAACAACACATTTACTGTCACAGAAACTTCAAATATTCTTCACTAACATTTTACCAAATTTATTACAGAAGTTAGTCCAGAGATCTGGAACACAAGATTTCCAGCAGAATGCACAAGACAATTGCTTCAGGTACATTAAAAAATGTACAATGGATGTTCAGAGGTTTTCTTGTAGCAGATTACCTAAGACTCGATCAAGTTTCCAAATAATCTTGTCTACTCTCAGTTTTTGACTTAACTGCAGTCATGACTGTGACAGTCACGAGTGTGTTTTGTTAGCTATTGTTGAAAGAGCTGTGTACATGTACAACCTCGTATAGTTGGCACTACTTTTAACAATAATTTCAACAATATGTACTTATGTATTTACACTTGTTATAACATGCCCTCGCTATGGGTGTTTCTTGACATGGCCTCAACAGACAGTGCTAAACGAATTTGCAGTGTACATATGCAGACATGTATATATGCATACTATGCATAGGCATGCATGTATGCAAAGAATCTTCTGAATAAATGTATAGTATCTACCAGTATGTATGTACAAATGCATCTAAATGTCTGAGATCTTGAAAAAGTGCACATAATTATATAGTAAATGCACATGATTAAGTCCCAGCTAAAGACCAGTAACAGAGAGAGATAGACGGCCAAAGACACAGCAGGTACCTTCAGGTGGTTCCGACAGAGGTGGCTTCAGACAGTACATGTGGTAACCACGGTCACAGTCATCGCAAAACAGAAGCTGATCCTGGAAACATAAACCTCAGTACCATAAATTACATTTACAGAACTCTGTTATATTACAGAAATAAATCTCAATTACATAAATCTCAATTACACAGCATGATTAATATAGCTACAGATTATACGTATTAATCAAATGATAAATAAAATCAGACTCCACTCAAATCTGTTACAGATTACAGCTGATCACAACAAGATGAGCAGCAACTGGTAACAGCAGGTAATAAAGTGGCCAAGACTCATAGACATAAAATGTCTGGTGCAAATGTAGTACTTGTAGCCTAAAGTAAGGTTGTCCTTTTACTATCTCTTAGTATTTACTTTACTTTTACCATCTTTATTAGTTTATTTATTATTCTTTTGCAAGACATTACTCTTCACTGCAGTTCTGTTTCTTGAACCGAAGTGCACAATAAACTGTATACATAAAAATGTATGCCATTGACAGATGTTAGTCTTTAGAGTGTCTTGTTAAGGGAAATATCTTACATCATTGTCTGATGTTCCGCACAGTCCACACGATTTACATTCAATGCACTGCCATGGATATTTCTTTACAGAGATGATCATGTTGGCAGAAAACTGCAAACAACTTGGATGCCCTGCAAAGGAAAAATATTTATAATAAGCTCACATAAACTTTAAACTGTTTAGGTTTATAACATTGACTGCCAGAACTTGTAACATAAATATTTACGACAATTGTGAACTGCACAGCGCACTGAGACTTATAGCATAACACTGAATAAATTGAAAACTCATAAACATATACAAATGTGTACATTAGTAAATAATGATGTATGGTTAGGGATGTGAACTATGAACCCTACACATCTCAACTAGTCTCCTTCAGTGAACTGTGGTCTTGCTCAGAAGTAACTATCGACTGATGACTTGCACATAATGATAAAGGTGCTATAGGAGTTCACAGATTATATTAGATTCATATTTGACAGAAATTTGGTTCAAGATTTCTGCTCCACCTACATCCCTAGCCAACTCAGCTATAATATGAACACTGTCAGTGGGAAGAAGAGACAGCGAGGGAGAGGAATGGCCATCTGCACTCATGTGCTGAGTCTAAGAAAATGAAGTCGCTAACATTTCATACCCATGGCTTCCTCAAGGCGACCTTAAGAGACTCCTCTTCTTCTTCTTCATATTTGACAGAGTAAATCACAAGGATTGCCCATCATATATGGCAAAGATCTAAGCTGTGCAAGTGCTTAGCTGGCAAAAGTATTGACTGTCCTACCGGAACGACCACAGTCGGCACAGGAAACCATTTCTTCACGATTTCCTGTCTTCTTGTTCTCCATTTCATCACCAAGACAGAAGTCGCAGTACTTGCTGCCAGACTTAGCAGGCTTTTTTCCAGCTGAAAATAATGCAAAAAACAGAAACACATCCAGGAATCTGACTGATTTAACCTGAACTGGAAAAAACTACTCCAGGAAAAACCCTCATGGCAACAATAAGTAGGCTACAAAATGAAACCCTGTCAATTATGTCAAACCTAAAATTGGTCCTGTTTGTCCAATTATTATTATTAAATAATTTGTAACGTGCACACAGTAGCACCGAAATGTGAATCTGAGGTACGGATAGTCAGCCGCCAGAAAAAGATACTGTTAGATATCCAAGTGCTTGAAAGCCAAGAAGAAACAGTGAATTTGGAGCCACTTTTTGAGGAAAGGAAGTGAATCTGAGCTACAGAGAGTGGCAATCGATTCCATTTCTTGGGGT
Organism: Aporrectodea caliginosa; assembly: GCA_020284085.1. NCBI lineage: Eukaryota > Metazoa > Annelida > Clitellata > Crassiclitellata > Lumbricidae > Aporrectodea > Aporrectodea caliginosa. The sequence goes on from JACEVL010000159.1 coordinate 2,489,012, forward strand.
TGAGGCATACATGTGAGCCAATAACTGTTCTGCATCTCCGAATGATTATACCAAACATAGTTTAGCACCTTAGTAGATCTACTCAGTTCTTTCCCTTTCAGATATAAGATCATGCTTTTAAAAATTTCTTTCAGTTTCTTCAAGGTGATAATTACTACCACTACTTGTCAAGTTGTAGGCTCTCTTGAAACACTCGTAAATTACCCTATAGACATTAGAAGTGTCTTTATTTTATGTCAGATGCAAACGTACAGCAAAACTATAATTGTTAGATAGCACAGCTAATGACAAAAAAGCAGTTTTAAGCAAAACTGACTTTCTTGGGGTGGTATTATCTTTGGCGACGGTTGAGGTGGTTCAACTTCTTCTTCTGGTGGTGCCTTATTATGCGAGTGTGCCATGTGATAGGTCAAACCAGGTCGCGTCTTGTATCGAGCACCACACACTGCAATATAAATCCCACATACAGGACACCTCTATCGGTTAAAACATCAGTTTCTGCAATAGTACTCAATGTCCTTCAGTTTTAAAAGAATTCGCTGAAAACTCATTTATCTTATGTCTATCAGACTTAAGATAATACATTCAGAAGTGTCCACAAGTAGTCCAGCAATGGTACTGTCTAGAAAATAATATGAATTTCTTTGCAGCTGCTTTAGTGTTTTATAAATGACACAAGGAGAAGACAGAGAAGTAGAGGAGGTAAAGGAAGGGGATGGGGGTAGGGTAGAGGAAGTGAGAGAAAGGGGTAGGGAAGAGGGAGCAAGAAGAAAGGGAGAAATGAGGATCAACAGGGAATTTTTCCCAGAAAGGACATTTTGCCAAACTAGCATGCTCATGCTTGCATGGGATAGCTAGTTCAAAACATAAAAAGACTAGCTCGGTTAATCTATACGGTGTAACAGAAACAAAATGACGTTGTTGTTATCCAAAACAAGAACTTTATTAGGTACATGTACTTTGAAATTTCAGACATGGTGGATAGAACAAGAGTCCCTTAATCTTTTAATCTAAACTCACGAAGAAGGCAATGGGTGTTAACACTTTAACGATAAGCATGTACTAAAATGCATGTAAAACAAATCCCCTCATCATAAGAGTTAAGTGTTATCAACTTCAAATTTTCTAGCCTCAGCTTATAAGGGCAAGTGCCCAGAATTCTCTTCCAGTGCCTAGTTGCTCCATTGACACTGTACAGTTAATGTACTCATTTACAGCCAAGTTCGCTAGGATGCCAGTGCTGCAGATCTTGAAACACCTTGCTACCCCAGCAGAGCTTTGAACCTCTGACATCTGGATTGACAGTTTAGCATGCTAACAACTAGACTACTGTATTGGACCATCCTACTAACATGCTCCATAACAACATGAATTCAGATATACCAAGTTGAAGATATGGATTCAAAATATTAATTCAAATGTAACTTCAAACTCTCCAAAGACATTCATATCAAAATCATTCAGTTGATCTGAATCTCAAAGATAAGTTTTGTTATAACGCTGAACAGCAGGATATGAGGGCCAAATATAACAACAGTCAACTGAAATATGGTATCATTTATTTTATAACTTAAAACTTCCTTTAAGTATCAGTGAAGGAACTTTTATAAGCTGATAACGATCTTTGGCATTGACTAACACAAAATGTAGATCATAATTTCCAACAGACCTTACTGCCATTAAGAACTTTAGTCACTGATCTGAAAAAGGTATTAAGTTCTCAATTTCCTACATCACGCTCTCTGTGACCAGCATTCAGGCAAGTGACAAAATGATTATACTTGAAACCAAAAATGCCCAATCTGCACTGCAAGGCCCAATTTAGCACATCATGAGATAGTTTAACTGCAACACCTGTGGTGTTTAATTTTGATCATCAACTAGCCATCTAGTGATTGTGTGCTGAGATGACTGCGCTTTAGAAGTTATTAGATATAACAAGATACCCTACTTGAACTTTTCTTTTTCTTACGCTCGCATCCATATGGTTTGTCTTTTTCTGCGATTGGCTCGGTCTCCTTGTCCTTCTTACGGCCACGACTGGTCGCCGGTGGCTTCTAGAAAAACAAACATACCAAATTAATCAGTAAGATAGAAAAACAGAAAAATCATGGGTAGTCCAAAATCTGTAAATACTGCTGGAAAAGACGTCAAAAAAATTCTACTTTTATATGTATAAACCATAACTTTTATCAGTTTTTAGTTTGGAAATGTAAGTCTCAGCTATGCACAGGCAAAAGAGCAGCCTTCCTTTATCTCTTAATCAAAGAGCAACGTACACGACATATTACAGACAAACATTGACAGACTTGGGGCAACAACCAGGGTATGAAGATTTTGTCCTCCAAAATCTTTATCAGCATCAATACACAATGGTCATTATATTTAATGAATGAGAACTTTCGTTAACTTAAGTAAATTATTTCACTCAACTTGCCTTTTTTTCTTTCTTTTTGGCCTTTTTCTTGATATAGGTTTCTTCAAAATCGCTACTGTCTGAGTTGCGATGGTCAATTTCTCCGGCATCGGGTGGTTCGCTCAGATTTTCCCATTCGTTGTAATATTCCTCACGATAAGACGGTTCCTCAAAGTTTACATCTTTGGAATCGCTGTCAGCGGTCACGGCTGGATTTTCCATTGTGCTAATAGGATGCATATCTGCAATTCATTGCAAAGTAGCAACTCAGAGGGAAAGAAAATTCTAGTTTTCAGTCACACACTAAAAGCACTTAAATGCTAACGCTAAATAACATTAATGAAGTAAAGCATATCAAGACCAACATTAAAATAGCATTAATCCAGTGACAAGATTAGATCAGCATTCATATGCAAGAACACATTTGTAACGTCCAGGATAGATTGCTTTGTACCATGTTGTTGCCATAGCTATGCTCAGCATAATTTGCTGCCAGCAACACTTACACAGATTCAAGAATGCAGTCATCACCTTAAAAACATCATTCTCTTGTCAATCTGCCTTTTCTCAGTCTAATCACCCATTAAGCGAGTTAATGTAAGAACTAATAAAGATGATACATTTGCTCATCACCTATTCTAGTTGGCCAGCATTACTCTGGTATTTGCAAGATTGTTTTAAAAGCACACAAAAAACAAAAAGAACTACATTTTAAGAAATGAAATAATAACTAGCCAGCATAACTCAACAACTAATCAGTTCCACAGAACATGCCAGAATTTCAATCCCAGCCTCAGAATTAAATGTCACAGTTATCATTCAGGACGCATGCCAACCTTAAATTTCGTATTTCACCTATGATGAAAATTAGTAAAAGAATCACAAGTGCAATATTCGTCATCAAAATTAAGAGATAACAGATGGATACATTACCTCCTTCGCAAGTTTCTACATCTACTGGTTTAATACGCGGCAAGGGAATGTCAGGCAGAGGAAGACTACACTTCTTTTTCCAACGGCGGGCTGGATAAGAATAGAGCTGACCATGACATCGCCCTACAAAAAACAGAAATGTCAGTCATAAATTCAAAATATATTCAGAAATAAAATTTGAACATTTTCTCAACAAATCTCATTTTGTAAGGTCAACATTTTCCACATGAAATACATCTACTGTTGAAACGCGTCACAATGCTATTTTGGCTGCCATATTAACCCTCAATGGTCCCTTGGGGTGCAATCTGCACCCCCTGGCCGTTTCTATGGCTACTCACGTGTTATTATTAAAATGTCAGCAGTTATCTTCTAGGACATTGTAAGTGTACCATTTTTTCCTATAGTCATGCATAAAACGATAAAAAAAGAGTTGACGTCAATTTTTGCCAGCACAGGTTCATCGGGGGTGCAATTTGCACCCCCAAATTATGACGTTGATATGATAAACAAATTCAGGTAATTGGTGCTAATTACTGCAATCATTTGTTATGTTATTACAGTTTAGAACACTTCCTGATAATAGTTTGACCTTTTTAGAAGTCAGCTATTTTGTTTTGCTTACATTTCAAGTAGTGGCAAATAAATAACACCATGGCTGAAGCTCTTCGACTGATTATGGAAGAGGATACAGAAGTTGATGAAGACAGTGTAGCTGAAGGTGATGCCGATGACAGTAAGGATGGAGATAATATGCCTGAAGTTGATACTGCCTCTGATAACGAAGATCATATGCGTCCGAGGAATTCGACGAATCAGATATCAGTGCGTCTGAAGAAGAGCACTTATAAGCCACTTATAAGAAGACGTTTGGACAAGCAAGCCCTGCTCAGATGACCGATCATGGATGTAATCCAACTTATAGAACTGGACTCTGGAGAATTAGAAGCAGGGACTGAGATACCAGCTAAAGTTAAGAGGACACGGGGACGTTGTCATCTATGCCCGCGCGAGTTTGACAGGAAGACACGCAAATTCTGCGATAAGTGCTGTAGGCCTGCTTGTCCGGCACACGCTGTCAATATATTAAATGTACTGTGTGACAAATGTATGTAACTGAACGATTTAAATATGTCATTTGGATAAAACATTGAACAGTATGTTTATATAAAATACATGGTATTCGATTACCGGTAGACAGAGCGTATCTTTGATTTATATTCTCAAAACAAATAGGGGGTGCAGTTTGAACCCCAAGGACCTGGAACGAAACTTTCTGACATGGGCCCATTGAGGGTTAAGAACCATCTTATAATGAAGTCATGTTATCATAATAAGTTTATTACCTGTAAGAGCATTAATTGGCGATCCATGCTCCCGACTGCGCTATCTCAGAATCTGCGTTGCATTACAACGAAGCATACAACACAGAGTATCTGGTGTAAAATTAAACCTAAAATTAAATTGCGCCTGTACCTGGTCCCCTGTATCGGTACGGCACCAAGAGATTGCTATGATTCTGTGCAACCCCTGTCTGTGAGTCAAGAAATGGCAGTCGCTGACGTCGTTCAATACAAAGTCTGGCATTGTAACTGGCCGCATTATCCATCGCTTCTTTATAGTACTGCTCGTTTAGATGCAACCTGTAAGACAAACATCCATAAGAATGCAATCCAATCAGGGAAACTAAAACTTTGGCTCATTCGTTACTGAACTCCACCAAAATCAGTCTACCTAGGTACGATTCTTGGGGTGAATAATTAAATTTAGCCGAAATACATAGAATAACTGCAAGTAATAGCCACATAACACCAGGACAATCCAGAACTTGATTTCTCATGTGTCACACCTCAAGTGCTCTATACTATCATCGTTACTGCTCTGGCCAGTGGCTATCTACATTGGTTAATTTGTATACCAGGGTGCCTATGTGTGTGAGGATACCAGATCACATACTGATCTTGGCTACATTTTCAGAGATCTGAATCACAGGCTGGTACTTGACACACCTTGGAAAGTGCATCAGTGAACTGATAAGTCATAAACCAGCATTTGGATGCATCTGCATCACATCTGCTCCAAATGGGTGGGAGGCATCAATAAAATACTAAGTCAAGAAACGGAATGAATTGTGTAACAAAAGCCTTACGAAACTCACTGTGACATACTCTCTGGTAACTGAAAAGGTTCATAATTTGTCAGGCATCAGCAGATCCCATTGGGATATTCTCGCACTGTATATACAAGTTGTTCCTTTGCCTGGCAAGTCAGCAATCTGAAATATAGGCTGTGCTGTTCTTAAAAATTGCTTGATATTCCAGTAAATCACCTTTGTTAGAAAGATTCAGGCTGTTGAGAACAGCACAGCCTATATTTCAAGTGCACCAGAGGTGGCAAGACAATTGTACCCTTTTCATAACAATGTGGATTGGCCATCAATTGAACAAAGTGAATGTATTAATTACAAGCTCTGCCTGCAAACCTGTAAGAACATTGATGGAGTTAAATCGTGTCTATGCATCATTCCATGCGGGAAACTGTTCAGTACAAGTCACTTCAGAATCCTATATTGCAGTAGTGTTGCAGTAGTCGAGAAGACAAAAAACAAGAGCAGTTGAGAGTGCGACAAAGGCAGTTTTAGACATGTAGGATCTGATGATTCTACACATATGTGAATCCCAAATGTGAAAGTGAGCTGATTTGCATATGGTTTTAAATTGGTCAGAGGACAGGGAGGAGTTAAAAGTTACACTTGCACATGTCATAAGTGACAGGGACATAGTAATAATCACATTTTTTTCACATTTTATCTAAAAACGACTCTAACCATAACCCTGACCCTAACCGACCGTCGCAGCGCCTAACCTGACCATAACCGACACTCACAAGGCCTAACCTGACCCTAACCGACCCTCACTACGCCAATTTATAGGAAGTAACGCATTTTTAACAAGGATAAATCCTCGGCGAAAGGTTTGTCCTATCCGCAATTCAGCCATGTTAAGATGTTTTCAAGTTGCGTGTGCGGCGCATGCGTGGCGCGTGCGCAAAAGGTTACCGCCGCAGAAGTAAAATTTTCGTTTATATTGTGGCGGTATCTTCCGTCGCAGAAGATTTATCCAATTCAGTTATGCGTGGTGCTTCTGCGGCAGAAATTCCGCCACACAACCCGCGAAAACTTACTTCTGCGGCGGAGAATGTCGCCACGCAACCCGCGAAAACTTATTCTGCGGCGGAAAATGTTTTAACATTTTATCTAAAAACGACTGTAACCCTAACCCTGACCCTAACCGACACTCACGACGCCTAACCTGACCCTAACCGACCCTCACGACGCCAATATATAGGAAGTAACGCATTTGAGCAAGGATAGATCCTCGGCGAAAGGTTTGTACTATCCACAAGTCCGCCATTTTAAGATGTTTTCAAGTTACATGTGCGGCGCATGCGTGACGCATGCGCAAAAGGTTACAACCGCAGAAGTAAAATTGTCGTTTATATTGCGGCGGTATCTTCCGCCGCAGAAGATTTATCCTTCAGTTATAGAGGCGATTTTGTATAATCATTGGTGCCGCGCTATATATTGTCGCCGTTATGCCTGAATCTTCCACTCAAAAGTCTTCTAGCCATTCTGGCAACATCCTGTTTTTAGTTTCAGAACTGACATCCGAAAATACGCAAAATGGTATTGCAACACGTAAAGACTGTATTATCGCTCATCAATCTCGTTGTTGGCCAATTTTATAATCATGTTTGTTATACTAACCCGCGATTTTTATGACCGTTGTAGTTTATATACGTAGCCATTCTAACTAGAAATAAGCCTCTGTAGAAGCTTATTAAACTTAACAACTATACGCCTTTTCACCCAGAAATAATTCCATCACAAAGCATATAGCCATAATCAGTGCAACCACTCTCCGTTTTCTGAAATCCCAAGTTCTTGCCAGAAAAATCCCAAGTTAGAGAAAAAGAGTTAAATGTTAAATGCATTTTAGCAATCACAAGTATTCACAAAAATGTTTAGCTAAGAACTGGCAAAGAAAAACCGGAGAATAACTTTGAATTAACAAATTTAAATGTTTACAAGTAACAAAAATAATAAACGTCTTCCATTGACTGAGTTTTTTTCTACTCTTATTCGCTGCCACTGTTGAAAAATACGGTAAAAATACTAGTCTGTAGACTTTAGAAAAATCCCAAGATTGCTACTGCAAAATCCCAAAAACCCGAGCCGACCCCCAAAATCCCAAGATCTTGGGAGAAATCCCAAGGAGTGGTCACACTGGCCATAATGTGCATTAGGTAGAACCAGTGCCCTCTCCAATTTCAGAAATCCCAAGATCTTCCAACGAAATTCCCACGATTGGCCAAAGCGTACCAAAAATCCCAAGCTACTGAAAAGGAAATAGTTGTAATGAAATAATATGAAGTGCGTTTTGGCAATCACAATTATTCACAAAAATGCGAGCTACGAACTGGCAAGGAAAAAAACAGGTGCATAACATTGAATTAACAAATTCAAATTTATTAGAATCGATTTCATGAACAGTATTAGCATTACTTTGGGCACAGGGCACATAATGAGGAAACAAGGTGAATGTCTAGAGAAAGAAATTATGCAAGGAACGGTACCGGGAGCAAGAGCAAGAGGGAAACCAAGGAAGAGGTGGATGGACAATGTGGGCGAATGGTTGGGATTATCAACGGAAAGGTTGCTGCGAGAAACCGAGGAAAGGAGAGGATGCAGAAGAATCGTGTAGGCCTACAATGCGACCAACCCTCGTATCGAGGATGGTTGAAGCGAGGGAGAGAGAGGAGAGAGAGACAGAGAGAGAGACAGAGAGAGAGAGAGACAGACAGACAGACAGACAGACAGACAGACAGACAGACGCAGACAGACAGACAGACAGAGACGACAGACAGACAGACAGAGACAGAGACAGAGAGACAGAGACAGAGAGACAGAGACAGAGACAGAGAGACAGAGAGAGAGAGAGAGAGAGAGAGAGAGAGAGAGAGAGAGAGAGAGAGAGAGAGAGAGAGAGAGAGAGAGATTAGCATGCGGTTGATAGTGGTGGCCGGACCACATCATGAAAAGCCTTACCCCGAAAGCCCATGTGAGATCAAAATACGATGGGCATGGAGACTGGAGAGATTGCTTGGCCCGATCCGAATGCAAAGTCTTTGAATATACGGGAGAAAAACCGAACTTTTCGGTAATCTCGACACCCAGTATATTCGATGGCATAACCCTTTTTAATGCCAGGCAGGACTGGAGGGCTTGTAGGCTATAAGATTCACCTTTGGTTTGGTAAAAACAATCTCACACGATTTTTAGTGGTTCAGGTGGAGATTACATTTAAGAGCCCAGGTGCTAACAATGATCTAATTCTGCATTTAAAATTTCGAAGTGGTGGCTACCGTTGCAAAATTACGCCGCCATTTATGATTTCTCAAATCGTCATACGGCATTCGCAATTAAAGCATTTCGGGATTTCTCCTACAAGCCAAAGACGTCATCTAGCTACATTGGTATACGAGCTGCGTGTGTTGTGTCTCATGCGCCTCTGTGCTATTAGTCCTATAGACAACGTGCGGATAGCGGTAGGCCCTACGTAATATATGTTACAGGCAATGTGTAAAATCAGAGATTTTGTAAAATGCCTGAAATTTTTAGGCAATTTGTAAAATCCCCAATTCACTCAGGCACTTTACAAAATCTCTGAAAAACCAGGGATTTTGTAAAATCTCTGAGATCTGATGATGAAAATTTGACAGATTGCCTGAAAGGAAAATGATGAACACAATCGAAGTTTGGCATCCACTGTTGCACTTGACTTTCCCTTTTAAACATTTGCACCCATTTAGGCCCTATCTTGACTCGTCCAGTGGACTTTGAAGTTGCAGAATAATTGAAGTTCCTAATACTGTAGCAAAATTGCTGGTCGTTAGGCGTTTCACTATATCACTAGCCATGTCCTCTTTGGCTATATTTCTAGTCATGTCCGCCTTTGGCTGCGTGTCCGACATGTCCGCCGGGTAGGCCTATGTTTCAAGCAGTGGCAGAGCGTGGGGGGTGCAAGGGGTGCTGTCGCACCGGGCGGCCGCTTCCAGTTTTGTTCAGTAATTGAAATACATGTAATTGAATTACGTAATTGAATTACTTGTTCTGTAATTTGTAATTGTAATTGAATTACATTTTAAGTCCAGTAATTGTAATTGTATTTCAATTACAATTTTGCATGTAATTTGTAATTGAATGAAGTGTAAATTACCAATTACTTTCATAAAGTCGGCCACAATGCCAGCCTGCCGCCCACCCCTTTCATTGAATGTTAAACTGCTCTATCCTTTGACCCCTGACACACCTCTTACAACCCACTTTGATAGACCCTATCCATGCAGAGTCAGACTGCAGTTGTGCACTCCCCTCATTCTTACCTAGCCCACTTACAACACAGCTTGGTAGCATTGGTAGGAAGAAGCTGCACCTGCTGCATGTTAATGGGCTCCATGACAAAATGTATCAAGACAGAATCTACCAGAAAATATGTACCAGACAAAATGTACCAAGACGAAATATACCAAGACAATAATTACCAAGACAATAAGTACCAAGACAATAAGTACCAAGACAATAAGTACCAAGACAATAAGTACTAAGACAAAATGTATGAAGAGAGAGACAAAATTTACCAGCCCAAATATAAAATCAGACAATTTAAAAAGCGGTTTCAATGTAAAATCACACAATTCATTGGCCTTTGTAACACATAGGAAATGGACTTAAATGACATTAATATTCAGGACTCGGGCGATGTTTTTCAGGTAAGTAATTGCATCGGTACGATCATAAGCATCCACCATCGTGGTAAGGGCTTCGTTGATGCGGATGTACTTCTTTCGTTTCTTGGCTGGAGGCTGACCGGTTGCATGTTGTGCCCTCAAAATCATAGTAGCGTGTTGTTCTTGTTGAAGCTTTCGAGCCAGTCTCGCAACGGAGGGATGGGCGATATTGACTGTTCCGTTAAAAGCATTGTGCCACGACTCGTTTTTTTCATATCTGAACGCATAGCTTCGACTTTTGCTTTCCCGTGTTTAGGTGCGTGGTTGTGTGCTGTTGGTGCCTGCACTACAACGTCGTCTTTGGTATGTAATCCGGATTGACATGTTCGCTCTTCACAAACCCAAATCTCTTTGCCGTTTGCCCCATTTCGCTTCTTAGTAAACAAGAATTCACCGAGTACTAACTTTCTATTGCCCTTTTGCGAAACGATAAACGTAGCCATTTTGTAAGAGTCATGAACGTCAACTGAAGACTACAACACAATATACACAATATAGAGAAGGGATGGACTAAGTAATAAACATCTGTACAACACAGTCGAGAAGGGATTGTCTTCATAGTCCTACATGCTTGGCCTAGATATGCTGGTACATTATGTCTGGTCTATTTTGTCTTGGTAGTTATTGACGTGGTACTTGTTGTCGCGGTACATTATGTCTTGGTACATTGTGTCTGGTAGATTTTGACGTGGTACATTTTGTCTGGTACCTTTTGACCTGGTACTTTTCGTCTTGGTACATTTTGTCTTGCTCCCTGTTAATGAGATGCCTGCTGGCATGTGTCCCCACTGCTCCACTTCCAGGCTTTTGCCTAATAGCTTGCGGCCGGCCGGCCAGCTGCAGCTGACCTCAGCCTCGGACCCTCGGTCTAGTACATAATCTCACAGTTATAGTGATGACCCAAGATCCTTCCACTCAGTGGAGGAATCTTGGTGATGACCTACTTGAGGCAATATCATTATCATAATCTTGCAGGTTGCAGCATATCTCAACAGAATAAAATATTAGTTTTTATTATCAGGAAGAGTTTGATCCAGTAGTACAAAAGAAATTATTAAAACTTTGAAACAGCTGCACTTATGCATTTTCGTTTCCAAGAAGGATAAGTAAGCGTACACTTGCATCTGATTTAAGTGATTTTTGCATTAGTATTTCATTGGTTTATTCGTATGTCATTTATTTAAGTTTATAGTAATGATTACAGTCATGATAGTCATCTCATGTTAAGAAAGAAACTGATTGGTGTGTACACGTCACATGTAGGCCTACATTTTATGCAAAATACTATAGAAATGAAATCAAATGCAGTTTTATTTTGTAGGGTTACATTACTTACATGGGGGGAATGAAGTGTCAATAACACACTGGCATAGAGAGCGAGAGGTACCGAATGTATACAGTATCTGGATGACAAGGAGTCAACTGTGGTCTGTGGCATCTGTATTAAGATTTCCATATGTCAAGCAAGCATTTTTGAAATTCAATTGCACGCTTCCGTCTTCAGCTCCAGTTGAGCATCTCTTTAGCACTGCTGGACAAATTGAGACACCCAGGCGCAATCAACTAACAGACAATCACTTTGAAAAACTTCTACTCTTAAAATCAAATAAACTCTATTGTTAATGGATCATAGCCTACTATTGTAATTTGTAAATCATATTTCAGTTTCAGATACTTGACAAACTTACAGTATAATTAACACAATTGAATGTAGATAACAGGCCATTGGCCCATTTTATGTTTTAGTTTAAAAATAGAGTAGATTAAACATGTAGAATAAAATTATGCATCATTTGTCATTTTTAAAGGAGCAATTGAAAAGTAATTGGTAATTGAATTACAATCAGAATGTAATTGTAATTCAATTACTTCCACAATCAAGTAATTGTAATTGTAATTCAATTACATTTACAAGCATGTAATTGCAATTATAATTGAATTACATTTAGAATGTAATTGATACAACACTGGCCGCTTCAGAGGGGCGACACTTTGGCTACAAGGAATATTTTTTCGGCGAGTCAGTTATTGATTTGTGAGGTATAAGAGACCTTGCGTTACGTAACTTCGTACTGGGAATGATTTAGATTTATTTCAACTTTCATGTTTCAAGTAAAAAATACGCAAGTGAGACAACGCGTGCCACGAACTTACTTACTTACTTTCCGAACTGATGACGTAAATTTGATAAAACCGTCATCTCGCTATTGTTGTTCTGATGACGTCATCTTTGGACCGATTGTTCGTTGCCGTGGGAACGAGTCGATCGAGCTTTATTTCATTATTTGGAAAATCGACGTGAAGGCGACAAGATGTAGTAGACCTAAAGGCGAACATTTCGAGGAAAAATATCGAAATTCGTCAATCAGGAGAAACAGAAAGATGAAATTCGACGAGAAACGGTAGGCCATTTGGTTACACAAATCGAAAATCGAAAGATCGACACGACATGTAACTTTGAACAGAAGATAATCGAAAAATTTTATCAGAAAAAATTAATTCGAAATTCGACGAAAAACTGTTCCGTTTGAAGACACAAATCAACCAATAATCCACACATTATTAGGCCCATTTCGAACAGAAACTCGTCGATACTCCTAGACCACAAAGAAGCGGAAATCGAAGTTAAATGTAAGAATTGTTGAACCTTCGGTTTAGAGCTTTTGTAAAGGAGAACCGAGTGAGGTTATTCCTATGAAACCTTCGGGTTAGAGCTTTTGTAAAGGAGAACCGAGTGAGGTTATTCCTATAAAACCTTCGGGTTAGAGCGTTTGTAAAGGAGAACCGAGTGAGGTTATTCCTATGAAACCTTCGGGTTCGAGCTTTTGTAAAGGAGAACCGAGTGAGGTTATTCCTATAAAACCTTCGGGTTAGAGCTTTTGTAAAGGAGAACCGAGTGAGGTTATTCCTATGAAACCTTCGGGTTCGAGCTTTTGTAAAGGAGAACCGAGTGAGGTTATTCCTATAAAACCTTCGGGTTCGAGCTTTTGTAAAGGAGAACCGAGTGAGGTTATTCCTATAAAACCTTCGGGTTCGAGCTTTTGTAAAGGAGAACCGAGTGAGGTTATTCCTATAAAACCTTCGGGTTCGAGCTTTTGTAAACCGAGGAGGTTAGACCTTCGGGTTCGAGCTTTTGTAAAGGTGAGGTGAGGTTCCTATAAAACCTTCGGGTTAGAGCTTTTGTAAAGGGGAACCGTGTGAGGTTATTCCTATGAAACCTTCGGGTTAGAGCGTTTGTAAAGGAGAACCGAGTGAGGTTATTCCTATGAAACCTTCGGGTTCGAGCTTTTGTAAAGGAGAACCGAGTGAGGTTATTCCTATGAAACCTTCGGGTTCGAGCTTTTGTAAAGGAGAACCGAGTGAGGTTATTCCTATGAAACCTTCGGGTTAGAGCTTTTGTAAAGGAGAACCGTGTGAGGTTATTCCTATGAAACCTTCGGGTTAGAGCTTTTGTAAAGGAGAACCGAGTGAGGTTATTCCTATGAAACCTTCGGGTTAGAACTTTTGTAAAGGAGAACCGAGTGAGGTTATTCCTATGAAACCTTCGGGTTTGAGCTTTTGTAAAGGAGAACCGAGTGAGGTTATTCCTATATGAAACCTTCGGGTTAGAACTTTTGTAAAGGAGAACCGAGTGAGGTTATTCCTATGAAACCTTCGGGTTAGAGCTTTTGTAAAGGAGAACCGAGTGAGGTTATTCCTATACAACCTTCGGGTTAGAACTTTTGTAAAGGAGAACCGAGTGAGGTTATTCCTATAAAACCTTCGGGTTCGAGCTTTTGTAAAGGAGAACCGAGTGAGGTTATTCCTGTGAAACCTTCGGTTTAGAGCTTTTGTAAAGGAGAACCGAATGAGGTTATTCCTATGAAACCTTCGGGTTAGAACTTTTGTAAAGGAGAACCGAGTGAGGTTATTCCTATGAAACCTTCGGGTTAGAACTTTTGTAAAGGAGAACCGAGTGAGGTTATTCCTATAAAACCTTCGGGTTAGAACTTTTGTAAAGGAGAACCGAGTGAGGTTATTCCTATAAAACCTTCGGGTTAGAGCTTTTGTAAAGGAGAACCGAGTGAGGTTATTCCTATAAAACCTTCGGGTTAGAGCTTTTGTAAAGGAGAACCGAGTGAGGTTATTCCTATGAAACCTTCGGGTTTGAGCTTTTGTAAAGGAGAACCGAGTGAGGTTATTCCTATATGAAACCTTCGGGTTAGAGCTTTTGTAAAGGAGAACCGAGTGAGGTTATTCCTGTGAAACCTTCGGGTTAGAGCTTTTGTAAAGGAGAACCGAGTGAGGTTATTCCTATGAAACCTTCGGGTTAGAGCTTTTGTAAAGGGGAACCGTGTGAGGTTATTCCTATGAAACCTTCGGGTTAGAGCCTATTACGGACGCTGATCTAAGAACAGTTTTCTCGGGTGTTAATCTTAGATCATGTGAACTAGACCCACTCCCTCCATTTATTATTATTGACATACTTGATGATCTTGCACCGTTCTTTCTCTATCTCTTCAATAGATCGCTTGCTGAGGGCTGCATTCCTGCTTCCCAAAAACGTGCTTTGGTTTTCCCGGCACTTAAGAAAACTAATCTGGACCCAAACGACTGCAAAAATTATCGGCCTATTTCTAACCTGTCTTTTCTTTCAAAAACCCTTGAACGTCTGGTTTCAATTCAGATTCTTCCTTACCTTGAGTCTTCAGGCCTTCTCCCCTCACACCAATCTGGTTTCAGGGCGTTCCACTCAACTGAAACAGCCCTGCTCTCTATGCTAGCTGACATCTACTCAGCTATTGATAAGGCTCAGGTCACCCTTCTTGCACTTTTTGATGTCTCAGCAGCCTTCGACATGGTGGATCACGATATTCTGCTCCAACGCCTTGAATCCTCCTATGGTCTTAAGGGAGTCCCTCTTCTCTGGCTTCAATCCTACCTGTCTGGTCGCACCCAAATGGTTATAGCTGGTAATTCCAGGTCTAACTGGGTGCCTGTCCTTCTAGGAGTTCCTCAGGGATCAGTCCTTGGACCCCTTCTTTTCATTTTGTACACGGCTGATATTACCTCTTTGTTTACAAATTACTCTGCTACTGGTCACCTTTTTGCTGATGACGTTCAGGCATATGTTCATGGTCCTGCGTCTACTCAACTCACTTTAGCTCGCCGTATTGAAGCTCTTTCCCATGACTTGCATTTGTGGATGTCTTCCAATCGCCTTTCGCTAAACTCTTCCAAAACTCAACTTATTTGGCTTGGCACAGTGTTGTGACTTCGGAAAATTGTCCGGAAAATTTCATATTTTTCCGGAAAATTTCGGAAAATTTCCAGTGTTTTTTTCCGGAAAATTTTCCGATATTTTTCCATCAATATAATATTACTAAATAACAATTTAATTTATGCATAATAATGTTTAAACATCATTCACTCTATACTATCTTATGTACCGGGTAGTTATTCCTGATGTTTATTCAATAGATGGCACTGTGGCAGTGTTAGTGCTTACTGTTCAATGTGTTCACAAGGCCCAACAACCAATCAATCAATCAATCATCATTTATTGTTAACCTTTCGAACAGTGCATTTACAATAAAACAGTTTTCATCGTCAGGGTAACAAGGGGCCCTGAAGGGATAAGTATCCCGCTAAATTAGGGTCACCCATTACCAGATAGTAAAATCTAGAGGCAGTTGCGATTGCTATCTAGTTCAAGATATCTCGATTATCACTAACAACATATCAAACATATCTCGATTATCAAACATATCAAACTGAACCTCTAATGAACAGTCCTTAATCTTAATTTTAATTCTTTCAAGGTGAACATTGCCTGCATTGACAGAAATACTGTAAATTAAAGGAACTTTAAAAAACAGAAATTTTCTAGTGTCGTCTCATACTGAAATCTGACATTATGAGTTAAATGTATTTTTCCGGTTCTGCGGAAAATTTCCGGAAAATTTCTGGAAAATTTCCGGAAAATTTTCCGCTAAACTCTTCCAAAACTCAACTTATTTGGCTTGGCACACCCCAACAACTTCTGAAAATTGACTTTTCGCTTCTCTCTGAAAACTTTCCCAATTTTACGTTCTCTACTTGTGTGCGTGACCTAGGTGTCACTTTGGACAGCGCTCTCACTTTTTCTGCTCATGTAACCAACCTTACACGATCCTCTTACTTTCACCTACGGCGTCTCAGGGTTATTCGCAGATCTGTTCCTCTCTCTACCATGGCATCCATTGTCCATGCATTTGTCTGTTCCAGAATTGATTATTGCAACTCCCTACTTATTGGTCTTCCCAAGGTCCGTCTATACCCTATTCAATCTGTTCTCAATACTGCTGCTCGATTGATTGCTCACCTTCCTAAATACTCCCATATATCATCATTCATGGTTAACCAACTGCATTGGCTTCCTCTCTCTGACCGCATTCAGTTTAAAGTCCTTGCTTTGGTCCTCAAATCCAAACTGGGACTTGCTCCAAAATACCTCAGGGATGTCATTCGTCCTCCTCTTTCTGCATCTTCTCATCGGCCTTTACGATCTCTGGACCGATCTGACTTCTTTGTCCCACGAGCTAGGACTACGATTGCTCAAACTCGATCCTTTGCCATCATTGGGCCCTCTTTATGGAATGCCCTTCACTTCACTTTGCGTGAGACTTTCCTTTCTGGATCATTGTCTTCATCTCTCTCTCTCCTTAAAACATATTTCTTCTCTCGGGGTTCTCGCACTGGGAGCGCTACTGAATGGCCTCGGCTGTGAGCGGCGCTATATAAATTACTAATTACATTACATTACATTAGAGCGTTTGTAAAGGAGAACCGAGTGAGGTTATTCCTATGAAACCTTCGGGTTAGAGCTTTTGTAAAGGAGAACCGAGTGAGGTTATTCCTATAAAACCTTCGGGTTCGAGCTTTTGTAAAGGAGAACCGAGTGAGGTTATTCCTATAAAACCTTCGGGTTCGAGCTTTTGTAAAGGAGAACCGAGTGAGGTTATTCCTATAAAACCTTCGGGTTCGAGCTTTTGTAAAGGAGAACCGAGTGAGGTTATTCCTATAAAACCTTCGGGTTCGAGCTTTTGTAAAGGAGAACTGAGTGAGGTTATTCCTATGAAACCTTCGGGTTAGAGCTTTTGTAAAGGAGAACCGTGTGAGGTTATTCCTATGAAACCTTCGGGTTAGAGCGTTTGTAAAGGAGAACCGAGTGAGGTTATTCCTATGAAACCTTCGGGTTCGAGCTTTTGTAAAGGAGAACCGAGTGAGGTTATTCCTATGAAACCTTCGGGTTCGAGCTTTTGTAAAGGAGAACCGAGTGAGGTTATTCCTATGAAACCTTCGGGTTAGAGCTTTTGTAAAGGAGAACCGAGTGAGGTTATTCCTATGAAACCTTCGGGTTAGAGCGTTTGTAAAGGAGAACCGAGTGAGGTTATTCCTATATGAAACCTTCGGGTTAGAACTTTTGTAAAGGAGAACCGAGTGAGGTTATTCCTATGAAACCTTCGGGTTTGAGCTTTTGTAAAGGAGAACCGAGTGAGGTTATTCCTATATGAAACCTTCGGGTTAGAACTTTTGTAAAGGAGAACCGAGTGAGGTTATTCCTATGAAACCTTCGGGTTAGAGCTTTTGTAAAGAAGAACCGAGTGAGGTTATTCCTATACAACCTTCGGGTTAGAACTTTTGTAAAGGAGAACCGAGTGAGGTTATTCCTATAAAACCTTCGGGTTCGAGCTTTGTAAAGGAGAACCGAGTGAGGTTATTCCTATGAAACCTTCGGGTTAGAGCTTTTGTAAAGGAGAACCGAGTGAGGTTATTCCTATGAAACCTTCGGGTTAGAACTTTTGTAAAGGAGAACCGAGTGAGGTTATTCCTATGAAACCTTCGGGTTAGAACTTTTGTAAAGGAGAACCGAGTGAGGTTATTCCTATAAAACCTTCGGGTTAAAACTTTTGTAAAGGAGAACCGAATGAGGTTATTCCTATAAAACCTTCGGGTTCGAGCTTTTGCAAAGGAGAACCGAGTGAGGTTATTCCTGTGAAACCTTCGGTTTAGAGCTTTTGTAAAGGAGAACCGAATGAGGTTATTCCTATGAAACCTTCGGGTTAGAACTTTTGTAAAGGAGAACCGAGTGAGGTTATTCCTATGAAACCTTCGGGTTAGAACTTTTGTAAAGGAGAACCGAGTGAGGTTATTCCTATAAAACCTTCGGTTAGAGCGTTTGTAAAGGAGAACCGAGTGAGGTTATTCCTATGAAACCTTCGGGTTAGAGCTTTTGTAAAGGAGAACCGCGTGAGATTATTCCTATGAAACCTTCGGGTTTGAGCTTTTGTAAAGGAGAACCGAGTGAGGTTATTCCTATATGAAACCTTCGGGTTAGAACTTTTGTAAAGGAGAGAACCGAGTGAGGTTATTCCTGTGAAACCTTCGGGTTAGAGCTTTTGTAAAGGAGAACCGAGTGAGGTTATTCCTATGAAACCTTCGGGTTAGAGCTTTTGTAAAGGGGAACCGTGTGAGGTTATTCCTATGAAACCTTCGGGTTAGAGCCTATTACGGACGCTGATCTAAGAACAGTTTTCTCGGGTGTTAATCTTAGATCATGTGAACTAGACCCACTCCCTCCATTTATTATTATTGACATACTTGATGATCTTGCACCGTTCTTTCTCTATCTCTTCAATAGATCGCTTGCTGAGGGCTGCATTCCTGCTTCCCAAAAACGTGCTTTGGTTTTCCCGGCACTTAAGAAAACTAATCTGGACCCAAACGACTGCAAAAATTATCGGCCTATTTCTAACCTGTCTTTTCTTTCAAAAACCCTTGAACGTCTGGTTTCAATTCAGATTCTTCCTTACCTTGAGTCTTCAGGCCTTCTCCCCTCACACCAATCTGGTTTCAGGGCGTTCCACTCAACTGAAACAGCCCTGCTCTCTATGCTAGCTGACATCTACTCAGCTATTGATAAGGCTCAGGTCACCCTTCTTGCACTTTTTGATGTCTCAGCAGCCTTCGACATGGTGGATCACGATATTCTGCTCCAACGCCTTGAATCCTCCTATGGTCTTAAGGGAGTCCCTCTTCTCTGGCTTCAATCCTACCTGTCTGGTCGCACCCAAATGGTTATAGCTGGTAATTCCAGGTCTAACTGGGTGCCTGTCCTTCTAGGAGTTCCTCAGGGATCAGTCCTTGGACCCCTTCTTTTCATTTTGTACACGGCTGATATTACCTCTTTGTTTACAAATTACTCTGCTACTGGTCACCTTTTTGCTGATGACGTTCAGGCATATGTTCATGGTCCTGCGTCTACTCAACTCACTTTAGCTCGCCGTATTGAAGCTCTTTCCCATGACTTGCATTTGTGGATGTCTTCCAATCGCCTTTCGCTAAACTCTTCCAAAACTCAACTTATTTGGCTTGGCACTAGTGTTGTGAGGCGGAAGAATTGTCCGGAAAATTTCATATTTTTCCGGAAAATTTCGGAAAATTTCCAGTGTTTTTTTCCGGAAAATTTTCCGATATTTTTCCATCAATATAATATTACTAAATAACAATTTAATTTATGCATAATAATGTTTAAACATCATTCACTCTATACTATCTTATGTACCGGGTAGTTATTCCTGATGTTTATTCAATAGATGGCACTGTGGCAGTGTTAGTGCTTACTGTTCAATGTGTTCACAAGGCCCAACAACCAATCAATCAATCAATCATCATTTATTGTTAACCTTTCGAACAGTGCATTTACAATAAAACAGTTTTCATCGTCAGGGTAACAAGGGGCCCTGAAGGGATAAGTATCCCGCTAAATTAGGGTCACCCATTACCAGATAGTAAAATCTAGAGGCAGTTGCGATTGCTATCTAGTTCAAGATATCTCAATTATCACTAACAACATATCAAACATATCTCGATTATCAAACATATCAAACTGAACCTCTAATGAACAGTCCTTAATCTTAATTTTAATTCTTTCAAGGTGAACATTGCCTGCATTGACAGAAATACTGTAAATTAAAGGAACTTTAAAAAACAGAAATTTTCTAGTGTCGTCTCATACTGAAATCTGACATTATGAGTTAAATGTATTTTTCCGGTTCTGCGGAAAATTTCCGGAAAATTTCTGGAAAATTTCCGGAAAATTTTTTCCGGAAAAATTTGGCTTGGCACACCCCAACAACTTCTGAAAATTGACTTTTCGCTTCTCTCTGAAAACTTTCCCAATTTTACGTTCTCTACTTGTGTGCGTGACCTAGGTGTCACTTTGGACAGCGCTCTCACTTTTTCTGCTCATGTAACCAACCTTACACGATCCTCTTACTTTCACCTACGGCGTCTCAGGGTTATTCGCAGATCTGTTCCTCTCTCTACCATGGCATCCATTGTCCATGCATTTGTCTGTTCCAGAATTGATTATTGCAACTCCCTACTTATTGGTCTTCCCAAGGTCCGTCTATACCCTATTCAATCTGTTCTCAATACTGCTGCTCGATTGATTGCTCACCTTCCTAAATACTCCCATATATCATCATTCATGGTTAACCAACTGCATTGGCTTCCTCTCTCTGACCGCATTCAGTTTAAAGTCCTTGCTTTGGTCCTCAAATCCAAACTGGGACTTGCTCCAAAATACCTCAGGGATGTCATTCGTCCTCCTCTTTCTGCATCTTCTCATCGGCCTTTACGATCTCTGGACCGATCTGACTTCTTTGTCCCACGAGCTAGGACTACGATTGCTCAAACTCGATCCTTTGCCATCATTGGGCCCTCTTTATGGAATGCCCTTCACTTCACTTTGCGTGAGACTTTCCTTTCTGGATCATTGTCTTCATCTCTCTCTCCTTAAAACATATTTCTTCTCTCGGGGTTCTCGCACTGGGAGCGCTACTGAATGGCCTCGGCTGTGAGCGGCGCTATATAAATTACTAATTACATTACATTACATTAGAGCGTTTGTAAGGGAGAACCGAGTGAGGTTATTCCTATGAAACCTTCGGGTTAGAGCTTTTGTAAAGGAGAACCGAGTGAGGTTATTCCTATGAAACCTTCGGGTTAGAGCTTTTGTAAAGGAGAACCGAGTGAGGTTATTCATATGAAACCTTCGGGTTAGAGCTTTTTCTAAAGGAGAACCGAGTGAGGTTATTCCTATGAAACCTTCGGGCTAGAGCTGGACGCGTCAAGATAAACAGGTGCAAATGTTTCAAAGGGAAAGTCAAGTGCAACAGTGGATGTCAGTCAAACTTCGATTGTGTTCATCAATTTCCTTTCAGGCAATCTGTGAAATTTTCATCATCAGATTTCAGGGATTTTACAAAATCCCTGGTTTTTTCAGAGATTTTGTAAAGTGCCTGAGTGAATTGGGGATTTTACAAATTGCCTAAAAATTTCAGGCATTTTACAAAATCCCTGATTTTACGCATTGCCTGTAACATATATATGAGGTTGTTGGGTTCGGCTCGCTTCCCGATTCTGGCTTATTTCATAAATGTAAATCGGGCTAGCACGGTCCTTGTACGGGGATAGCCTACAAAATGGCGTGGCGTTCATTCAAACGGTCGAGCGGTGGTGAAGGGTTGGGACTCATCCGATCAATTCATTGAAAAATGAGCAGGGTCCAGGCTATAATTATTCGGTCGCTATAGAAAAAAGTGAAGGTTTACATTTTACATTTTCATATCCAGCGGGAACGAAATATAGAGTCAAACAGGCTGAAACAGCATATCCTGTGTCAACAGCTTTGAATCTAATTAGATATGGCCTAGCCCTTGTCCCGAACGCGGCAATATCAAAATTACCCGATGGAATTGCTATCCTTGCAAAATGATCAGGGTAGTCTAATCTATCCTCAGACGACCCGCTGTTGTTATCTCGTGATTCTAGAAATCACTTGATAGGCCTACATGTGCAGTAGGCCTGCGCGTTATTCATCGAGCGTCTATCCACAGGGGCGGCGCCAGGGGGCTAGGGGGCTAAGCCCCCTAACTGCGGCTCCAGCTCCCTCAAAAAGTGGGAAATCACTGCAAATCACAAGGAAGAGGGGACAAAAAGGAAGGTTATGGTGCTTTAGCCCCCCAAACCTGAAATCCTGGCGCCGGCACTGTTTGTCCATCGTCATCATCATCATAATAATCATCATCATCATCATCGTCGTCTTCGTCGTCGTCATCATCATCATCATCATCATCATCATCATCATCATCATCATCATATATTATTCGTTTATTGAGTTAACAACAAGGATATAACGCTGTACAGTGTGAAAAGAAAAAAACTGATGGTATGAAGTAATAGCCTTGTTAAGAGTTGAGGAATAACGCACGAGATATAAAGTTAGGCGAGTCTTTATCAGAAAGGTTAAAATCATGAGGTCTGTCGCAGAGTAAATAGCCTAGGGGTGAAATGTTAGTTGGGGAAAAGGCATCTGAGTTCTCATCTCATGAGCATCCGTCTTAGGTCTTCTTTTTATACACAGTGTACTGTTGCGAACTCTCGGCCGCAAATTGGGTCCTTTTAAGGCTTCGCCTTGGGGATCCCATGCCTATGGTGGCTGCTTAACAGGCGTCTTTCGCGGTAAGCGTTAAAACACAGTCATCTTTCGAAATTCGAAGGCGGGACCGTATATATATATATATATATATATATATATATATATATATATATATATATATATATAACAAATGAACGTCAGGGCTATTATACGGTCCCGCCGTTGAATTTCGAAAGATGACTGTGTTGAAGTATATATATACCGCGAAAGACGCCTGTTAAGCAGTCACCATGCATGTGTGTATGTGCGTGTGCGCGTGTGCGTGCGCGTGCTATAGTGCTTGTGATGCATGAACTAGCTTTTTTACACATAGTCTATAGACCAGTGCTGTCCAACCCGCGGCCCGCGGGCCGCATGCGGCCCGCCGGCAGATTCTAAGTGGCCCGCCGCAGCTCGCTAAATATTTGCAATTTCTGTTAAAATGAAGTAAAAGACAGTCACTGGCCTACTTGCATAGCTATTCGTTCGTAACTTGGCTTATCATTTGACAACACGTGTACACAAAATCCAGTTCCCAAGACGCATTCATTATGATAACGCCCTAATTATATTACAGTTAATAATTTTCAATAAATTTTAGTCGCTGCTTTTGAGTTGACTGGTGCGGCCCTCGGCTTCAAAAATTACTTCTTCGGTGGCCCGCGGTGTCAAAAAGGTTGGACAGCACTGCTATAGACTATAGTAGGCCTTCTACATGAATAAAAAACCAAGGAACGTGAACAGGGAATAGCCTATACCGTTATACGTCCTCAAAACTTTAGGTTGGGATCCAACAGTAGTTTTGTTTAATGTGTCACAACCACCAGTTTTTTATAAACACACACACACGTGCACGCACATGTGAGCGAGGCTAATATATATATATATATATATATATATATATATATATATATATATATATATCAGTGCTTTTTTCAGCCGGAGCGGTGCGGAACGGCGTTCCGGTACCTTTTCAGCCATTAAAAAATAATTTATTTAATTTAAATTTTTAATAAAAATTATATGAAATTATTTAGATACTTTAATTTAATGTATGTGCTCTCAGTGTTTATTGATACTGATATATTATATGAAACAGAAATATTAGCATAAAATATGCCCCTATGATCCCTATGATTGTTCTGAATATGTTGAGTTCCGGAACCTTTTTTTCTAGTAAAAGCACTGATATATATATATATCAGTGCTTTTCTAGAAGAAAAGGTTCAGAACTTCATATATATATATATATATATATATATATATATATATATATATATATATATATATATATATATGAAGCATGGCCTCGGCACCAGGTCCTGTTTGTACGCCCGTATTATTTTGTCAAGTGTATAGGCTATATAGGAATTTTCAGTAATATTTGAAACAATTTATTCACCGGGGATAAGATGTAAATACTAAACAGACAAATAACTTATGCCAATAGGTCTATATATTTGTCCTGACTCCTGAATATGTAAATATATAGGCCAAATCATAATATAGGGGCCGTCCATAAATGACGTCACGCACCTAGGGGAGGAGTCGGAAATTTGTGACGATGTGTGACATGGGGGTGGGGGTCTGAGTAGTGTGACGTCACACCAGGTCTATGTTATTAAATTTAACAATTAACAACAATTAAATTTTAATAATAACAGCACTAATTTTGAGGATTAAATTTTCATTATTTTTTTAAATTATTTTAATGTATACGGGCACCATTATTAATAATTTTCTAATTATTTCAATATTTGGTCACCGTTAGATTTTAAAATATTCATGCTTTCGCTATTTGTTCCATGAAGGAGCATTTTGCTTCGCCATGGAAATTGGTTTTAGGGGGCGGTCCAGAGCTTTGTGACGTCATTTTCAGAGGGGTCTTACTTTTTGTGACGAAGTGTGACGAGGGGGGGAGGGGGGTCAAAAATCGGCCAAAATAGCGTGACGTCATTTATGGACGGCCCCATATAGATTTTATTATAATATTCAGGCCTAATCATAAGTTTTGTTTTCACGTCTATAATTATGTATTTGAATAAAGGTAAGTCCGCAGTTGATAATATAATTATTATTACGGTGGAATAGGGAAAAGGACGTAGGAAGATTAATAGGAGGAGGAAGAAAATAGCAGGAGGGAGAGGAAGAGGAGGATCGAGGGAAGAGAGGTGGTTGCTAAGGGTCATATAGGGATGACTGAATAGGAGTATGGATTCACATCATATGTAGTTATGTACACTTTGGAGATTGGAGACGTATTCGCATATAGGTTGAAGAGGTGGAATATATAGGTACGTTAAACTGTGAATCAGTTGTCACGCGGTCGAGCGTTGCTTTTGTTTCTGATGCTGTGCGTCTTTCTAGGAGTGGCCGCAGTGTCGCAGTTTCTCGACGATGACGACAGCCTCAGGGAGAACGTTCGTTTCACCCGACTGCCCAGCTGCTCATCGTCTTCTAGCAGATGTCTAGGAAGATGTTGCTGTTGTGGCTGCTGTTGCTGTGGATACCTAGGATCACCGCTGCAGTAGGGATTGCCCGGATGAACGTTGTTGGCTTGCTGCTGCTGTGGGAAGGTGAAGCTGCAGCTGCCGTAAGCTGGGTTTGTGGATCCATCCGGTGACTGACTCTGTCTGTTCCCGATGAGGAATTTCGGCGTGGGTGGCCGGTCGCTGGCCGGAGAGGCCGAGGCCGAACATAATCCGGTGAATCCAGGGTCCTTAGAGCGCGTGGAAGACGGGGTGGCTGTGTCGGCAACCTGCAGTCCGGGTCGCTGGTAGAACTTCCGTGAGTCAAGGAGACGTTGCGATCCGGAGGCGGCGGCGGCGGCGCAGGATCTCGGCTGAGCCAGCTTCTTCTGCTGGTGTTGGACCTGTTGTCGCTGGCTGCAGGAGGAACGCGAGCTGCTGGCTGAAGCGCAGAGCTGCTGGCAGTTGGTGGGATCCGGGTCGCAACGCCACTTCAGGCATCGGCTGATGATCGCACCCATCAGAGATTGCTGCTGATGCTGCTGCTGTGGCGAAACGATGAAAGACCTAGATGATACGACTGTTCCTACAAGTCAATCAATCAAAATTTATATTGCGCCCCTTCAAGATCCCTAATCAGAGGCGCTCCCGACCCAGGCCATACGGAAGAATGCAGTCTTCAACAGTTGGTGAAACTGAGAACAGTTTGGAAGGTGTCGTAAATCTAATGTTAGCCCGTTCCAGGTTGTAGGACCAACCACAGAGAGGAACGGCTCTGCATTGTTGCAGAGCGGGCGAATGGGACCGCAAGGTCACCGTAGACAGAGGAGCGCAGTGCTCGGCGGCCCGTGCAAGTAGAAAGAGGGCAGCATATAGCTCACGCAGGTAAGAGGGTGCCCAGCCTGATAAGCGCCGCCACACCAAGGACGCCATCCTGTATGATATGCTCTGAGGGAAAGGAAGCCAGTGCAATACCTCACGTATATACTGAGATATGCGGTCGGTCTTACAAAATCCGCCAATGAGTCGAGCCGCAGCCCGGTGAACCCGCTCCAGCCTCTCGATTCGAACCCGCGGGAGACCAGCGTAGATGGAGGCGCAATAGTCTAGGCGGCTCAGCACAAACGCGTGAACTATAGGGAGACTGCTGCTTTAAAAGTCAGGGAGCGAGCAATGACCCTGAGCTGCCGCAACTGTACAAGTATAGGCTACTGCTGCTGCTTATGATGATGACTCCTAATGTTAATCTAAATATTAAAAAAAACTACGATTTAAATGGTAATGGTAATCGTAATTGGAAATTTATATAGCACCACTTAAAAACAGACTCATCAGAAACGCTGCCAAGTTAACAGAATGAAACCACGATTTAAGCTTCAAGCTTTTACGGAGAAGAGGCAAAGAGAAGCAGCGACGCTCATGTGACATGTCGAAGGTTGTTAGGCAGCTTGTTCCAGGAGGATGGGCTGACCACAGCAAAATTTCTATGCTGGACCTTGGAAGTCCGGGCCAGTGGAACAACCAAGTCACCATGAGTTGCACAACGGAGATATCTGCCAATGGGGAAGGAAGATATTTGGATTTTGGAAAGGTAATTTAAGACAATGAGAAAGTGTAGGGCCCTATCCATAGTCAGTCTATCATGTTAACTTTTCATGTATACCCAATACGTCATTAGGCCTAAGTCTTATTAAGTGCATTAGACTAATTCAAACTAAAGTTTGTGAGCTGTAAACATCGGACGAAATAATTCTCACCTACTTTGAATCAAGGATTGTTTTTCTGTCGGAAATCAATACGCTATTATTATACAGTCATAGTCTTGAATACCCTAACACTCGCATACACACACACACACACACACACACACACACACACACACACACACACACACACACACACACACACACACACACACACACACACACACACACACACACACACACACACACACATGTATGTATATATATTTACTGGCATAAAATTCTGAGATAGACAAAACCATTAAGTTTGCACTATAGGCCTACTATTTCTAGGCCTAATTTGACTGTACTCGATAAAGGATTCTAAGAGATACAAAGTTTCCATACATACCTGTATCCCTACTTAGAACAATCGTTCTTGGACAAACAAGTGCTTATACGATGTTTATAGTTCTTCGTCCTGAGCAGCCTTGAGAATTGAGTTCTCTGTCCCGTTTGATTGTCACGATGCCGTCTTAGAGCAGCGAATACGATTCCTCGAATCGATGACGATGCCTATATCAGAGGTGCAGATGAATCTTCAGCCCTTGTTTCTACCAGAAGCAGGACCTGAATGAGACGGCTCGTTGGGGCTACAATGCACCCGATTACAGTCTTCTATGCTCTGACTGGAAGACTGGTGGAATAAGTGGACGGATGGATGGATGGATGAACTGCTGGGAAGCATTCCCTCCGGATACATGTATACGTATATACACATAGCGAAGTATCAGCGTCTATGGTCGGTCGGTCTCTGAATTATTTACCACTTGCTTCCGGCTCCGTTCGATCGCCACCACCTGCTCATCGGGGCGCGCTTTTTACCCGCACAGCGCGTTTGCTTACAGCGCACTAAAATGGCGTCGTAAAGTTATGCATGGACTCCAACATCATTTACAATTCCTTCTCTGCATATGCACAGCCCTTTGTTTTTTGCTGTCTCCTATATAGATCGACGATCGTATTTCATTTTCGTTGAGCTGTGACGCCTCCTGAATAACGCAAGACGTTGTGACAGACAGGACACGAGGTTTTATTAATAATACCAATCTTAATTAAATAATAGAGAAACAAAGTAATGGTTCGATATTTAGGTTGTTCAGTTCGCTAAGCTTACGTTAATAGATACGTTTATTCACCACGAAGGTAGAAAGCACAAGAACATTCTGTCTAATAATAATCTGTCTTTTAATATTTGATGTTTTTATTTTATTAGTAGGCCTAGCCTATTATAATTTCATTCATTTTTTTAAAATTTAAATTTGAATAACACATCCCTTCCCCTCCAATAACTAATTGCATCGGGATGCCACTTTTATTAAAGGTGGTTTCCATACGGATGGGCTATTGGTAACCGTGCACATGTTGCTGCGCAGGATAGCCATCGTAATCGTAAACTCCAAACTTCTAAAGCGCCACTCGAAAGCCAAGCGCGCGCGCACACACACACACACACACACATATATATATATATATATATACACACACACACACACACTATTGTTTACGTCTCGTTTGCATGTGCAGTACGTGACAGAAACTCATCATTCAACGGATAATTGACATGTTCTTCGGCTTGTTAGCTGCGTTTGGAGCAGAGGACTCGCGCTGTGTGCGTGTGCTTGTGTGTGCGTGTGTATGTGGGTGTGTGCGCGTGTGTGTGTGTGTGTGTGTGCGCGTGTGTGTGTGTGCGTGCGTGCGTGTGCGTGTGTGTTGGATTTAACAAGGCTCTAAGTCATTAGCTACCGAGGCGATTAAATCAGCGGCCACGCTTGTAAAAGGGTGTAAACTTGATTGATTTCCCATAATGTGCCTGGGATTCGAACACAGGAAGCAGAGCAGAAAAGCCTGTTGTTAAACTCTGTGACACTAGACTCGGCTGAAGAGTCAAAAGTCGTCTAAATTCTTGCTATAGGTTTCGCTACACGACTTCGCCCGTCGTGGCTTGGTTATAATGTTCCAGCTCATGTTGGCCAATTGAGAAGGAGACACACCTATTGGAGCCAGAGGCGGATTTGACAATCTGTCGCGCCCCTTTATACGAAGTTTTTACCGCTCCTATTATTTGTGTTCCAAAGTTTTAACTTTAACAAAATCATTGTAATTATATTTTACTAGATGTTTGCCCGTCCTAAGACGGTTAAAAACAATTTGAAAATGTCAAGAGAGGCGTCTTCTCGTGCTATGATTGACAAAAGTCTTCACCATCTCCCTCCCTACCTCCGTCCATCCGTCAGTCCCTCCCTCCCTCCCCCGTACTTCTCTGCTGTCCGTCCCGGCCGTCCGTACCTCCTTCCCTTCCTTCAGCGTCCGTCCCTCCCTCCCCCACGTCTCTCGCGCGATCGTGCGTGTCTTCTCCCTCTCCTCCCTCTCTCTCCCCCTCCGTCCGTTCCTCCCTCCCTCCCCCGTACTTCTCTGCAGTCCGTCCCGGCCGTCAGTACCTCCTTCCCTCCCTTCAGCGTCCGTCCCTCCCTCCCCCACGTCTCTCGCGGCGATCGTGCGTGTCTTCTCCCTTCCTCCCTCTCTCCCTCCCTCTCGCTCTTTCTCACTCCCTCCGTCCGTCCGTGAGTCCGTCAGTCCCTCCCTCCCCCCGTATTTCTCTGCCTTCCGTCCCGTGTTGCATTATCTCGCGTTGCTATGACAACGTCTGCATGCGGTTATTGCGATGACGTAGAATGACGTAGCCATTACTGTCGAAACAGCGTTACACAACAGATGCAGGCACGCATGCAGAGAGATTTCTGTGCGTTTATATTATTAATTCATTGTCGTCTCGATAGCAGTAATAAATAAAATTGTAATGTTCAATTTCCTGTTTTTAAATATTTCGCCCTCTGGGATACATGCTGCCCCTAGGTCATGATCTCGTTTCGTTCCTATGGTAGGTTTAAATCCTAGTTGTTAAAAACGATAAAATAAAAATAAAAAACGAAAAAGAAAATAATTTGACTTTGCTACATCTTTAACTGCATTTTAAAATTGAAAACCTTGTTTACACAATTTAATTTTAATCAGCAAATAACTAGGCTATATTAGAAACACCAAGTTACATTAATCTACACCAATTATTTTCTGTTTCATAAGTTTGGTTTTAAAAAAATTGAGAAATTAAAAATATTGAAATCTTTTCAAATTTAAATTGCATACATAAAGTCCACATAAATCCATGCTGACATAAGCAATTAAAAACTAAACTTTGTAAGTATAGAGTGTACTTAATTAAAAATTATACATGTTGGTCTACTTACAATTCTGACTTATAATATTATTATAAGAACTTGATATGGAGTAATATCCGTCAGTTCATCAGTCAATCAGAGATTAGGCCTACCGAGTACGGTACAAAGACAACATTTCGCATTTTGGATAACTTAGAAATTCAAATAACTTCTATAAGTTTTATTTCCTGCACTGTGCTGTTTATTTCTCAACTGATGACACTAAATAGTGACGTAAATTAGATGAATCCTTGAAAGGATGGAGACAACGTAAGGAATAGCAGACAAAAAATAAATTAAAACAAATAGTAACAGACAGTAAATAAATAAATAAAGTTAAATACAAAAATAAAAAACGGAAAAAAACTCGACGAGAAAAAAAACGACGTTTTCAGGAAAAAGATAAAAACGAAAAAAACGTTTTTTACAACTATGATTTAAACCATAGTTGTGGGGAAAAAGGTTTTCGTTTTAATCTTTTTCCTAAAAACGTCGTTTTTTTCTTTTTTTTATTAAATTTTGTCTGATATTCCTTACGTTGTCTCCATCCTTTCAAGGGTTCATCTAATCTACGTCACTATTTAGTGTCATCCAGTGACGTAACGAGGGGCAGGGAGGGGCGCAAAATTAGGCATTTACAAATTTGTTTTGAAAGAAATCAGGCATAAAATTTAATAGTGTAAAAAAGTAAAAAAGTAACTATTATACATGACTTTTGACGTTTTTCGCGGGAGGGGCGCAAAATTAGGCTTCTGAGAATTTTACGACTTTTATTTTTCATCAGGAAAAAGACGGAGAAGCAAAAAAAATAATAAACAGCACACGAAAAAAACGAATGGAACAGACTCCGGTCTTTGCACACTGTGATGCCTGATGATGTTCGTTTCTGCTGCAGCCGTCCAGTTAAGTCTGGGATTTGTCTCCGAGACTGTCGTCGTAAACTCAGCGCTATATAATTTAGGACTTGAGAGTATCTGCGACAAATTAACAGTGCATGGAACGGAGCTTATTAAGGGTTTGGGAGAAATAAACGTCTCACTTATGAATAAATAACGCGTACACTCCACGCACACTCGTGCACACGCACGTCGCACACCCGAACTCAAGCAGCACACACTGAACTAGATGTGCGCATGCGTGTACCCATGAGGGTCATTTGGTTCATAGGCGCCGACTCCAAAGGGGCAACAGGGACTTTCGCCCCAGTACTCACCAAGGTTCTGGGTCAAGAGCATATTTTCGCCCCAGTACCTTTTTGGCCATTCAAAAATTGAAAGAGTTATTGAAAAGAGTTACTGAAAGAGTTATTGAAAGAGTTAATGAAGAGTTATTGAAAAGAGTTATTGAAAAAGAGTTATTGAAAAGAGTTATTGAAAGAGTTATTTGAAAGAGTTATTGAAAAGATTATTGAAAGGAGTTATTAAAGAAAGAGTTATTGAAAAGAGTTATTGAAACAGTTATTAAAAAAAAGTTATTGAAAGTTAGTTATTGAAAAAGAGTTATTGAAAGAGTTACTGAAAAGGATTATTGAAAAGAGTTATTGAAAAAGAGTTATTGAAAAGAGTTATTGAAAAGAGTTATTGAAAAGAGTTTATTAGAAAAGAGTTATGAAAGAGTTATTGAAAAGAGTTATTGAAAAGAGTTATTGAAAACAGTTATTGAAAGAGTTATTGAAAAAGAGTTATTGAAAGTTGTTACTGAGTGGTTGAGTTATTGAAAAAAGAGTTATTGAAAAGAGTTATTGAAAGAGTTGTTGGAAAGAGTTATTGAAAGAGTTATTGAAAAAGAGGATTATTGAAAAGAGTTATTGAAAAAGAGTTATTGAAAAGAGTTATTGAAAAGAGTTATTGAAAACAGTTATTGAAAAGAGTTATTGAAAGAGTTATTGAAAAGAGTTATTGAAAAGAGTTATTGAAAGAGATATTGAAAGAGTTATTAGAAGTTATTAAGTTATTAGAAAAGAGTTATTGAAAGAGTTATTGAAGAAAAGAGTTATTGAAAAGAGTTATTGAAAAAGTTATTGAAAAGAGTTATTGAAAAGAGTTATTGAAAGAGTTATTGAAAAAGTTATTGAAAAGAGTTACTGAAAAGAGTTATTGAAAGATTTTTTTGAAAAGAGTTATTGAAATTGGAGTTATTGAAAAGAGTTATTGAAAGAGTTATTGAAAGAGTTATTGAAAAGATTTAAGTTGAAAAAAGTTATTAAAAAGTTGTAATAAAAGTTATTGAAAACAGTTATTGAAAGGAGTTATTGAAAGAGTTATTAGAATATGAAAGAAAAGAGTTACTGAAAAAAAGTTGTTGAAAAAGAGTTATTAAGAAAAAGAATTGTTAGAAAAAGGAGTTATTGAAAACAGTTATTGAAAGAGTTTTTGAAAGAGTTATTGAAAGAGTTGAGTTATTGAAAAAGAGTTATCAGAAAGGAGTTGAGTGAAAGAGATATTGAAAGAGTTATTGAAAAAGTGATTGAAAAGAGTTATTCAGAGTTGAAGAGTTATTGAAAGAGTTGAAAAGGTTGAAAAGGGAAGTTCTTGAATAGAGGTTATTGAGAAAAGAGTTATTGAAAGAGTTATTGAAAAGTTATTGAAAAGTTATTGAAAGTTATTAAAGATTGATAGAAAGGAGTCATTAGAGTTATTGAAAGAGTTGAAAAGAGTTATAAACAGTTATTGAAAAGAGTTATTGAAAGAGTTATTAAAAGAGTTATTAAGAAAAGAGTTATTGAAAAAAGAGTTATTGAAATATTGAAAAGAGTTATTAAGAAGAGTTATTGAAGAAGTTATGGAAAAGAGTTATTGAAAGAGTTGATGAAAGGAGTTATTGAAAGAGAGTTATTGAAAGAGTTATTGAAAGAGTTATTGAAAAGAGTTATTGAAAAGAGTTATTGAAAAGAGTTATTGAAAGAGTTATTGAAAAGAGTTATTGAAAAGAGTTATTGAAAAGAGTTATTGAAAAGAGTTATTGAAAAGAGTTATTGAAAAGAGTTATTGAAAAGAGTTATTGAAAAGAGTTATTGAAAAGAGTTATTGAAAAGAGTTATTGAAAAGAGTTATTGAAAAGAGTTATTGAAAAGAGTTATTGAAAGAGTTATTGAAAATTGAGTTATTGAAAGAGTTATTGAAAGAGTTATTGAAAGAGTTATTGAAAAGAGTTATTGAAAAGAGTTATTGAAAAGAGTTATTGAAAAGAGTTATTGAAAAGAGTTATTGAAAGAGTTATTGAAAAGAGTTATTGAAAAGAGTTATTGAAAAGAGTTATTGAAAAGAGTTATTGAAAAGAGTTATTGAAAAGAGTTATTGAAAAGAGTTATTGAAAAGAGTTATTGAAAAGTTATTGAAAAGAGTTATTGAAAAGAGTTATTGAAAAGAGTTATTGAAAAGAGTTATTGAAAAGAGTTATTGAAAAGAGTTATTGAAAAGAGTTATTGAAAAGAGTTATTGAAAAGAGTTATTGAAAAGAGTTATTGAAAGAGTTATTGAAAAGAGTTATTGAAAAGAGTTATTGAAAAGAGTTATTGAAAAGAGTTATTGAAAAGAGTTATTGAAAAGAGTTATTGAAAGAGTTATTGAAAAGAGTTATTGAAAAGAGTTATTGAAAAGAGTTATTGAAAAGAGTTATTGAAAAGAGTTATTGAAAAGAGTTATTGAAAAGAGTTATTGAAAGAGTTATTGAAAAGAGTTATTGAAAAGAGTTATTGAAAAGAGTTATTGAAAAAAGTTATTGAAAAGAGTTATTGAAAAGAGTTATTGAAAAGAGTTATTGAAAAGAGTTATTGAAAAGAGTTATTAAGAGTTATTGAAAAGAGTTATTGAAAAGAGTTATTGAAAAGAGTTATTGAAAAGAGTTATTGAAAAGAGTTATTGAAAGAGTTATTGAAAAAGAGTTATTGAAAAGAGTTATTGAAAGAGTTATTGAAAAGAGTTATTGAAAAGAGTTATTGAAAAGAGTTATTGAAAAGAGTTATTGAAAAGAGTTATTGAAAAGAGTTATTGAAAAGAGTTATTGAAAAGAGTTATTGAAAAGAGTTATTGAAAAGAGTTATTGAAAAGAGTTATTGAAAAGAGTTATTGAAAGAGTTATTGAAAAGAGTTATTGAAAAGAGTTATTGAAAAGAGTTATTGAAAAGAGTTATTGAAAAGAGTTATTGAAAAGAGTTATTGAAAG
>JACEVL010000160.1:0-162500 GCA_020284085.1 Aporrectodea caliginosa
GCCCTATATAAATTTATGAATGAATGAATGAATGATTTGTTACAGGATAATGGATCTTTGTAAGAATTTTTGGAGAGAAAATTACCGGATTATGGACGCATCGAGAAACTACTGGTGGTCAAGAGACAGTCATGAGTCCAAAGAGACCATTCCTATAAAAAATACACCAAACCGTTGGAATTTCGACTCCGCTTCCTCTACATCATCCGAAGAATCAAGTGGTTTGTCTTCCTTTACCAACCGCTTCAGACTTCCAACCGGTTCAATCGCCATCGAAATGGCGATGGATGGCCTCACCATAAACGACCAATCGAATGATGATGACAGCTGGTCCACAGACAGCAATTTGTCCAGAGATTTGTCTCTCATGCGGTATCAACCAAGAACACGTACTCGTAAGTTTTCAGATACATCAAGTTACATTAGATTAGGCCCTCTCAAAGCCCTACCTGCACCTCACCGTGGTGAGAGGGTGAACAGCCAAGTAGGGGATAGCCTGGTGGGGCTATACCATCAGTGGTGAAGACCTTGGTCGAAGACCTTGGTTGAAGAACCACCTTGGGCGTTTCGCGAGGTGGAAAGGCTCACCAGGAACCCTGAAACAGCTGGCCAACGCAGGAGGCAGGTGTTGGAAGGACACCTCAGACCGGAAGAGGCCAAAATGGCCCAACGATCTCCTTACCCTACCAGGAGAGGACTGGTCACCGCTTGGCAAGAGACCAAGAAACTCTAACAAAATGAACACAAGATTGAAGGGCAATAGAACTCGCAAGAGACCGGCCGAAATGGAGAAGTTTTGTTAGAGCCTCATCGTCAGCGAATACTTGACGGAGGAGAAAGAAGAAGAAGAAGGCCTACATTAGCCACGCATTGGAATACCTCGGCTCACATTAGATTACATTATGCAATAAAGCCGTAAATGATAATATTCTACTTAAACAGGTCAGAAATTCATATTAATTAAAGCCGAGCAACAAGGGCCATAAGTTGACTGGAAGAGATAGGCCTAAGTTTTCAGTTTAGAGCGAAAGACAGTCTCGCTTAAAGAGTAGCGAACATGAGGAGGTAGAGTTCAACTGGAGAATCCGTACCGGTAACAGTAATGTCTGTATCATAATTCTAACACGCTCAATAATGCTTCTTTTGGTTGCATTACTAAATTCGTGTCAATTTTATATACGTTGTAGAGAGAAGAGGAAAAAGGAAAATGACACAGAGCAGACGAAGGATTCCCAGGTGAAGAGACCAAGAGTCGAAGCCATGGAAGGCCCAAGCAACGATACGATCAAGATAGAGAGAGAGGATGCAGATAAGGGTGCACAGACTTCCAATGAGAACAGTACATTAGCGTCTAAAACAGCTTTGATCCTCGGCCTGGTATACACCAGCACAAAGGAAAAAGAACATAACAAACATGACGCCTCTACAAAGAGAGAAAATGCTAACGCGGGAACTTTCTGGAAGAACGCAGAAACCGCCAAGAAGGAAGCCAAGAAGTACGCCAAGAAGGCTATGAAGACCGCCCTCTCAGTCTTACGTCGGGTTGCTAAGTAATAAATGGTATGACGATCATGATCAATTGAGCAGCGCTATATAAATGTTCGATTACAATTACAATTACTAAAGAAGTTGCGAACGATTAAGTGAGAAGAGTCCTGATTGTCGATTCTAGTTTAGTATTTCTGGGCCATATACAAGTTCTATATATTGCGCATATATGTATGTGCTTATGTATGTGCGCGTGTGTTTATTTCTGTGTG
Organism: Aporrectodea caliginosa; assembly: GCA_020284085.1. NCBI lineage: Eukaryota > Metazoa > Annelida > Clitellata > Crassiclitellata > Lumbricidae > Aporrectodea > Aporrectodea caliginosa. Next base: position 1,761 of record JACEVL010000160.1, read on the forward strand.
TATACGTATGTATGACATTGTATGTATGGCTTTGTATGCATTATTGCTGGTATGACGAAATGGATGGGTGGGTATTGATTGCCGAGTCTTTGGTGGATGTAAGTAGAAGGAAAGAAGTAACCATCAGTTCATCCTCGCACATTACGATAACAGTACTATACAAGATAAAATTATTTGTAGCAAATGAATGATTGATTGAAGTGCTATACTTTGTTTTTCCAGGCGCCTGGCATGATGGGATCGACAAAAGCTGATGCAAGTCCTCTGCCATCATCACCGTCCTCCATACCCGGTCCCACGTGGGCACAACCGTCCATGGTGGGACGTACTCTGTGCACGTCGCTATGGCAATGAGCCCCCTCCTTCCCCCCCCGGCATCCTGCAGTGGCTCTGAATGAACATCGATTTTAGTTCTTCGCGAATTCTCGACGGTCTCAGAACTTCATGATTGGACGTTTTATGCGGTCGCGTGTCCCATAAGTTACATGTCCTCTGTTTCCCAGTATTCGGTGTGTCTCACTAGAAAAGTGTCGGCCATTACTCGACGACGGATTGGCCGTGATCATCATTTGTTAAGTAGGCAATTATTGTAGAACGATAACAAACTGGCAACTTGTATGAAGATTCAGTCTTTTCATTTTATTGGTTTTGGTGACTTGGTGATGACTAGTTCTATGTTGTGGTCTGGACATTAGAACAACGGGTATCATTGATCGCAGTGGCTTCTGGTCATGTACTTCAGGGTCCGCTATTTGTAAGCTGTATATAAAATGTGGCGTTAATTAAATTTGTGAAGTAAGTGAATTCTGTGCAGTGAATTAAACCTGTTAAGTGAAATTTGTGGAGTTAATTGAATATGCAGAGTGAAATTTGTGGAGTGAACTAAAGTTCTGAAGTGAAAGATGTGGAGTGAATTTGTGCTATGTATGTGAAATTTGTGGAGTGAATTAAATGTGTGGTGTAAGTGAAATTTATGCAGTGAATTGAAATATGTGGAGTGAATTAAAATTGTGGTGTAAGTGAAATTTATCTAGTGAATTAAATTTGTGAGGTTAGCGAAATTTGTGATGTGAATTAAATTTGTGTAGTAAGTGATATTTGTGGAGTGAATTAGATTTATGGAGTCCAGTTCAGACTAGAACTGATTTGCATTTGGCTACACTGAAATTGTAAAATATTTCATTTGTAATATACATGAAAACTTTATTATATCGAAGTTCAGGGGTCCCTTGTTAACGGTTCGATATATCCAAAGTTTGTATCGTCAGATGTATTGGGATTTTTTAGCACTAGTGTCGTGATTGAAGGTCGCCTGTCGTGTGTTTACCGAGTGGCGAGGTCGACCTTCTTCTCACTTGTTCTTTTAATTGCACCTATTGATAAAGCGTGCCTAACTTTCTAAAGAAGACTCACGACGAACTGTGTTTGATTTAGATAAGAATTTAATTAAACCACAAAGGCGTACGTTAACTTCACGGAACTTCTAAGTAACGATCCTAGTTCGATCTTACTACCGACTATCTCACTATCTGCCTCGCACGGCCTCTTCCCCAGATCGTTCCTTTCGTCAGTCTCTGAATCTGACGGACCCTACTTCCTCAGATGTCGCGTCGCTCGATCGCTCTGCCCAGCTCTCAGCAACCTCTCTCCAAGTCCAAAGTCAAAGTAAGAGTTTTTCCTCTCCGTCCTGCGCTCTCTTAAGTATCGCTTTGCAGCGTCCAGTGTTCTGCCCTCCCCACGCCTCATTAACGTCAGTTCGTGTCACTTTGCCGCGTGTCACTTTTGATCGCTCGCCTGCCGAGCCGCTTCACCACCGGTGGCATGCACACCCCCGGCGTCTTATGAATGCCCTGACTCGTGTCACTTTGACCGCTCGTCTGCCGAGCCGAATGGTGTCTCGTTACACCTCGTTCGAGTGGTGTCGTTGTTGCTGGCTCAGTGAGGACTGGCTTTCGTCCGTCATGTTCCATCTCGACGACGACGACATTATCATGATGATGATGCCCTTTCGTCGTTGTCGTCGACTTCCTCACGCGACACCTCCCTTCCCGGGGAGGACAAAGCCAGTCATTGGTTCGCCTCCCGGCTGAGAATGATGTCGTTCCCTCCGTCGGTTTTCCTCCAGACCGTGGTCGCGTTGTTCCCGTGAAAATACAAAAATAACAGCACAGTTAGAAACTAATATTTACAGCTCTTGCGGTGCCCTACATGGTAGTCCGCCTGCTCCTCAATCATAGTCTGGACAAAAGATCAGCGGGAATATTCAAGGATCCAGGTCGATATTTGAAAGAGATATCGAAGTCCTGGAGGGCTAAAGCCCACCTCGCAAGTTTAGCACTTGTAGGCGTAGAAGCAGTTAGGAAAGTCAAGGGGTTGTGATCAGAATAGAGGGTGGTCCTTGACATAAAAATCCAATTCCTAAACCTCTTCAATGCAAAGATCACGGCATACGCTTCACGTTCTACAGTGGACCAACGCGCTTGAGTATCATCTAGTTTAGAACTCGCGAAACATATAGGACGTTCTGTTCCGTCCTCTTGCACTTGGAACAAGCAGCAACCGACTGCTTTGTCTGAAGCATCAGTTGACAGACCGAACTCTTTATTGTAGTCGATGGTCTGCAAACATACGGCGTTGTTCAAATCGTGCGTAAGTTTATCTAGTGCATTTTGGTGTTCGATTCGCCAGGGTATCTTCGCGGGCACTGATTTCTGGGTCAAGTCAGTGAGGATTTTGGCTGTCTCAGCTAAATTAGGGATGAAGTTCCGAAAATAGCTGAAGAATCCCATTATTCTACGTATGTCCTTTTTGGACTCGGGTCGACTGATTTTCCCCAGACCTGCGATTTTTAGAGGGTCTGGCTTAATGCTCCCTGATCCGATTAGGTGGCCAACAAACGTTGTTTGTTGCCTAGCAAACGAACTCTTCTTAATATTCAGGGTTAGACCCGACTGTTGAATAGTCGTCAGATATTTCTCGAGGTGTTTCATGTGCTCCGGCCACGTCATCGAATGCACTGCCATGTCGTCAACGAACGTCTCAGTGAAGTCACGAATGGGATGGAGGATCTTCGACATGCACCGAATGAATGAATTTGAGGCCGATTTCAAACCAAAGGGCAACCGTACAAACTCGAATAAGCCAGCGTCGCAGACAAAAGCGGATAACCAGCGAGAGTCCTTGTGGAGCCCAATTTGGTAATAGCCTTGACGGGCGTCAAAACAGGATATGAAGTTTGCACTTCCTACTTTCTGTAATACTTCCTGGATGTCGGGGGTGGGATAGGCGTCACCCGCCGAGAACTTATTTACATATCTATAGTCAATGGCTAGTCTTAGACCGCCTTGACCTCCCTTCTTGACAATGCACACGACGGGACTAGACATTTCACTGTGAGAGGGAATGATGATGCCTAGGGCCAAAAGTTCACGGATCTGCTTCTCCACTTCCGGTTTGAGCAATTCCGGCACCTTGTAGGCTCGCAGACTCTTCGGCCTGAAATCCGTATTAACTGTGATTGTGTGCTCTAGAATGGGACAGAAACCTGGTTTGTCTGAAAAGACGTCTGGAAACCTGTCTAACAGATTAAACAGCTGTTTCCGTTCGGGTACTGTTAAGTGTGCAACGGTGTTAGGGTCTACTTGTGCACTGGGCCGTGACGGGCTAGTGTCGAAGCTCCCCACCGCTTCCACGTGACCAAAGTCTTCGTCCTTCTCGAATAGAATCGAACAATTGTTGACCAACGCTTGTTGTATCCTTTCATTGTATTTGCGAATTCGATTCGCATGTAATAGGCGGCTCTTACCCTCCCTCTCCACGATGTATGTATAGGGTGATTTTACCTGGGTGATGACGGCCGGCCCTTGCCATTGTCCGTCTTTCTTCGCCCCCCGTGCCTCCGGTGACTGGATGATGACTTTATCCCCCACCTCGTACCGCCTGTCCATACTTCTCAGGTTGTAATGAGTAGCATAGCGCTGCTGCTCGATGTCTGAGTAATACTCAGCATACAATTTGGACATTTCGAGGTTGTCTCTTAATTGGTCCAGATAGGCTGCGGCACCTGCGCCCAGATCTAATGGGGCATCCCGCTCCCCTGCCCATTCCTCAGAAAGGACAGATAGTGGCCCCTTGGGTAATGTACCATATACCAGGGTGTAGGGACTCACGTGGGTGGTTGCAGATGGACGTTCCCTTAGGCTCCATAGCACATAAGGCAGCAGTTTGTGCCACCCCTTCGGGTTGTCTTCAGCCAGTTTATGGATCATGGTCTTCAGTGTTGCATTACAGCGCTCCACTAGACCTTGTGACTCGGGATGTGCGACTGGCCCGAAGCGTGGTGAACATCCCATACGCCGTAGAAACTCTTGGGTCAATTTACTGTTAAAATTCGACCCATTATCCGACCGAATGGTTTTTGGAAAGCCAAAGGTCGTGAAGATTTGCATATAGGCATCACATGTCGCTTTTGCCGTCAATGCCTTTAGAGGATAGGCCATCGGCCATCTTGAAAATTGGTCGACCGCAACGAGAGCGTAATTGTACTCTGGTTTTGGGCTTGTAGGGTCCACGTTTGTTACTATGGGCCCGATACAATCGGCCACCAAACAACCGAATCTGGTCTCGTCGTTGCGAGGGATAGGGGTTATGGGGACACGCTGCGCTATTCGCAGCGGTGCGTGTCTTTGGCATATGTCACATGATTCGCAATACTCCTTCACTATGCTCTCCATGTTGGGAAACCAGAAATTCAGCTTAATTCGGTCCTTAGTCGTTTTCAGCGCCATATGACCTGCAAACGCAGCGTCATGGGCTAAGCTTAAGACTTTGTCTATTCTCTCCTTGGGCAAGCAAAGTTGCTTCACCGAATGTCCGGCTATTTTATCTTTATGGAAGAGCAAATTATCTTCCACGAAGAAGTTCTTTGCCTCGTTTTTCCCATGGGCCAAGAATGGTGCTAAGGTCGAACATTGTGCTTGTTCGGCCGCCATCTTGTTTCTGCCTACTTTAGCCTCTTCTCTGGGTGGGGGTGGTATCTCTGGATTGAAGAATTGCTCTTCGGTCTCCGTCTCTCCGGGACTGGTTCCTATTGTGCTATCACTGTTCACTTGGGCGACAGTGAAGAAGCCTTCTCCTATCAGTGACCGCAGTCCCTCTACCTCCTCCCCTCCCTCTTCTTCCTCCCCTGTCTCTGTACTTGCGGCCGCTTGCACCTCTGAAATTTGAGCTATTTCAGGTGCGTTTACCGCGTGCCTCGAGTACAGTGCTGTCTCGCGCAGCAAGTCGGCTGTGGTGGGCGTGATAATCAGCGGTTCATTAAGGTCATTGATGAGCGCCGCCCATATCCGCACATCGGGGGCGTAGTTTATCTCCCCTTCCCCGTTCTCGTCGGCCTGAGACCCCTTTAGTCTCAGCCGCACCACGTCCACAATCATGGGTCGTCCATTCAGACCCTTCACCTCTATTTGTTTGACTACAGGTAGGTTGAGCGGCCTGATTAGATCAGCACGTGCGCAATTATATTCGGCACCGCTATCGATCAAGGCTGATGTGACTGGGAGTCCTGGGATGTACACCTCCATGTACTCCCTCACATACGTCTCCTCCACGTCAATGCATTCCGGACTTGCCGGCCATGCGTGCCGGTTTAACTCCTGGGCCAGAGGCAGTCCGTCTTGTTGCGCCCCGCTTTGTCTACCTCCCTGTCTGTCTACTGCATTGGACACGGTTGGTTGAACTGCGCACGCATTCACCTGTTTGCCTTTGCTCTGTTTACTCTTCGTACACATGTTGGCCCTGTGATCTGGAGATAAGCACAGAAAGCAAAGGCCCCGTCTCCTAATCTCTTCGGGGGTGGGACGTCCGTCAGTCCTGTTATTTGTCTGTGTCCCTCCCTGTCTGTCAGTCCACTTGTCCGTTTGTTTAGCTGTCGTCTGTGGAGGCGCTGGCGCTTTCGCGTAGCGTGACTCCGTCTTGCCTGTGCCTGGACCATGTCTCACATAGTCGTTTTCCCAGGGGTGTGTGGCCGTGTAAGTGTCGGCTGCTGTAGCCAAATCTCTATGCCCTAACCACGTCTGATGTTCTTGACTGAGGATGAAGTTCAGACATCCTCTAGGCAACATCTCCTTCATTTTATCAGCGATCAAAAGGCTCGTAACATCATCAAAAGTCAATGCCTGGCGATCTTGCAAATAGTACGAGAGTAGGTTATGTAATCTCGAAGCTAATGTAGTATACGATTCATCTGGCGCCTTTTTGGCGTTCATAAATCGTTCTCTCAAAGAGACTGCGCTCACCTTGAACTCTCTTAATAAGAAGGTTTTTAGACTACCATAATTATCGAGTTCCTCCTGTGTGAGTCTGGCCGTTAGTGATCTGGCCTGGGTGTCTAGACAGGTCAACAGTAATCTGCTGCGAAGGTCGGCTGGGACAGCACAAGATTCGAATAGTCTTTCGCAGTGCACGAAAAACCCAGGGATTTGCGCATGATCGCTTGGGAATTTGGGTAGGAGTCCCCGCAAACTTTCACTATAGGTTTTCATCCGTCCTACGACCGAATGTCTTAAACCATAATCCCGTTCATCCCTGTCTCTTCTCTCTGCTTCCCTTGCCTCTCGGATTTCTTTCTCTGTCTTCTCTGCCTTCTCCTTCTCTTCTCTCCTCAGCCTTTCGGCCTCTCCTCCTTTTCTTCTCTCCGCCGCTGTTCGTCAAGAAGCCTCAGCCTCTCAGCTTCCTCCTTTTCTTCTCTCCGCCGCTGCTCGTCAAGAAGCCTCAGCCTCTCAGCTTCCTCCTTTTCTTCTCTTCGCCGCTGCTCGTCAAGAAGCCTCAGCCTCTCAGCTTCCTCCTTTTCTTCTCTCCTCAGCCTTTCGGCCTCCTCCTTTTCTTCTCTCCGCCGCTGCTCGTCAAGAAGCCTCAGCCTCTCAGCTTCCTCCTTTTCTTCTCTCCGCCGCTGCTCCAAGAAGCCTCAGCCTCCTCCTTTTCTTCTCTCCGCCGCTGCTCCTCACGAAGCCTCAGCTTCTCTTCTTTCTCTTCTTTTCTTCTCTCCGCTCTCTCTGCTTCCTCTCTCTCGTATCTTAATCGTTTTAGTTCGATTAGCTGCAGTTGCACTGCCGCGCTAATGCTACTTTCTACACTACCCTCACTTACTTCCTCACTTACTTCTGGCGGGGTCTCCCGTCCAGAAACAATTATTTCGGCACTTGCCTCTCGTAGTTGGTCCATACTCATGGAATCCAATTCCTCCTCTCCTAGTCCCATCTTTATTAGATAAGCGACTAGCCTGTGATGGGGCATATTCTGCACCTTCACTCTTTTTCCAACCGACAACTTATCCATCTTCTAACAGTCCGCTCACTAATAGAAAACGATAAGTAAGTAAGAGGAGAGTCACCGATGGTCAGAAATCAAAGAAAACAATGTCCTAAAATTCTACCATACATGCAACAACAATCCTACCACGCACACAACAAGAACAGCAATAAGAAAAAGGAGCTACGCAAAGCCTCGGCTATTCGCACGCCAATCCTTATCCAGACCTCAACCGCAATCTCACAGATTTCCACGACTACCAGTAAGGACTTACCCTCTGTGTACGTCGAGCGTGCTCCGTCTTTTGATATCTTGGTTGATCCGCTGTCCTCCGTTGCCACTCCCGTCCGTCGTTGCTAGCGATGGCCGGTCGTCCGCTGGCACTCTTGTTCCTCGTCTCCTCGTCCTTGCCTGTTGCTGTCGGTCCGTTCGAGTCCTTCGTCCTCGGATTCCGGCACTCGTCTTCTCCAGTTGCGAGGGGTTGTACTCGCCGCTGGTCCCGATCTGTTGAGGTTCTTCCGTTCCTGGTTCCGCTGCTGGTCGTGACGTCCTCGATTGAAATCCTGTCGGCTGCGCCAATGTCGTGATTGAAGGTCGCCTGTCGTGTGTTTACCGAGTGGCGAGGTCGACCTTCTTCTCACTTGTTCTTTTAATTGCACCTATTGATAAAGCGTGCCTAACTTTCTAAAGAAGACTCACGACGAACTGTGTTTGATTTAGATAAGAATTTAATTAAACCACAAAGGCGTACGTTAACTTCACGGAACTTCTAAGTAACGATCCTAGTTCGATCTTACTACCGACTATCTCACTATCTGCCTCGCACGGCCTCTTCCCCAGATCGTTCCTTTCGTCAGTCTCTGAATCTGACGGACCCTACTTCCTCAGATGTCGCGTCGCTCGATCGCTCTGCCCAGCTCTCAGCAACCTCTCTCCAAGTCCAAAGTCAAAGTAAGAGTTTTTCCTCTCCGTCCTGCGCTCTCTTAAGTATCGCTTTGCAGCGTCCAGTGTTCTGCCCTCCCCACGCCTCATTAACGTCAGTTCGTGTCACTTTGCCGCGTGTCACTTTTGATCGCTCGCCTGCCGAGCCGCTTCACCACCGGTGGCATGCACACCCCCGGCGTCTTATGAATGCCCTGACTCGTGTCACTTTGACCGCTCGTCTGCCGAGCCGAATGGTGTCTCGTTACACCTCGTTCGAGTGGTGTCGTGTTGCTGGCTCAGTGAGGACTGGCTTTCGTCCGTCATGTTCCATCTCGACGACGACGACATTATCATGATGATGATGCCCTTTCGTCGTTGTCGTCGACTTCCTCACGCGACAACTAGTTTATTAAAAATTCTTTTTTCAGTTCTTCACTGAAAATAGACAGCGTTGCTCATGTAAATAGCTTTCAGTTTTTCCTGATGGAGCGTGGGCAGACTGTCAGTTATGGATGGAAATACATTGTTCGAGCTCCATTTGTTTGATGGGCATAACATGACGTAATTGCGAATTTGAAATTGAGCTTAACTTCAAGGAAAATCTCATCATTAGCGCTCCCAACCCATCAAGGACAACCCTCGTTCAAACAGAAGAGACTTCAAGCCCTTGCGGAACACAGAATGAGATAGGCTGATTCGTTCACTTCTAGTTTATGAGGAAGGTTGTTCCAGGCCTCAGAACTGATGAAAGCGATGCTTCTATGCTGAGTTGTAGAGTAACGAGCCCAGGGGACAAAACACCCTGATTGACCAAATGAAGTGACCTGCGGCCAGGAACAGACGAGGCAGAGATACACAATGAGCCGAGATAAAATGGGGCAATTCCCACCAGGCAGTTTCTCATGAAAGTTAAAATCTTAAATTCGATGTTTTGAGGGTTCGGCGACCATCTTCAGTGGTGCCAGTGATGAATTCTGTTTTTCTCTGCATTGTTTTACCTACTGATGAAATTCCTGTTCTTACTGACTTTTATCTTTATATTGGTTAGTACAGAGAGTGCCTGTGTTTCATTTTCTTTCTGGAAGTGGCGCTATGTAAATTTCTAATTACAGTTACAGGTGTAAATTATCAGGGATTTTAGAGGTTTTTCAAGGAGCTATGTAAATGTCCAGACACAAACTTAATGACCTGCAAAGGTAATTCCTTGGTTGTTGATGTGGATGGTTGACATCTTAGATCATGACTATCTGTGCTTTACAGGTGAATTTATAAATTAGTGCATTATAGACGTCTAATTACAGTAGTAATGAAAAGAATTATTATTTACGTCGTTAGGGCCTATTTGTGTAATGTTTCCTTAAAACATGAATTCTGATGTAAATGAGGTTGGAAGTATGGATGCTAAATTTGGTTACTACTTTAAAGTACTACTTTAAAGTGGTCTCATAACAATAAAATTATGGTGTTATTACACCACCTGTTATAATGCTATCATGTTATAAAACTATCTTGTTATTATACTATCTCAGTATAACCAGGGCTTAACGTGTGAATGGACGGTCATGGACGGCGTCCAAGCACTTATTTTCAAGGCTGGACGCCGTCCTGCCACTTATTAGGCCAGCACAGCCTGGACGCCATCCATGCAACTTCCATTAATCAGTGTAATTCCTCTACATTATTATCAACAGTATTGAATTTTTTTAAGATTCCAATAAAATTTCATAGCGTCATTTGAGTTCTTACTTTGTTCCACGGTGTAGTAAGTGTAACCTGTGCCTCCACCTCATCCCTACTTATTTAGGTAGACCTATGTGTATAATGGAAAATCAGCCACTACCCTTACCCACTACCCTGTTGTAGTGCCAGTCCCAAGCCTGGAGAAAGGAGGAGGGCGACTCTAATTATCTTTGTTATGACACAGTGTCGTTAAACAGCAACCGTTTCCGTTCCACTCGTTCCTGCTCGCTCTTGTTCCTACGAACCACGTTAAAGAAATTGGCACCGAGAACTCAGAAAGCTCTGATTGGTCACTCACCGTCCAATCATCTGTCTGGCTGCTGTACAGTGTCCTGCGACCGAGTGAAAACCAACTAGGTATTCATTATTCAAGTTTAATTAATTTTTAACAAAGGACAACAAATGTTTGTGCCTCAGATATACAGTCCTCTTGGTTATGATAAAGAAATTAGCACATGGCTTAACAATGATTATTATGAATGGTGGAGGTCATGGTGGTGGTGGTGGTAGTCGTGTTGGTCGTGGTGGTCGTTTAATCTGGGTGGCAAAACTGGTGTGTTTACTCCTACCCTGGCTGTCTTGATACACTTACTCATGGTGATTACGATGATGATGATAATGTGATCATGAAGAAGATGATTTGAATAATAATATTTGCTTATCAAACAGACAAGTACACAGTAAGGTTACATGATATAGTAGTAACAGATGATAACAAGTTTAACAGGAGTCGAATGTACCTGTATGGCAGCTTGCAAGGCACCCATCTGTCGTACGGCACATTTTATAGTCGCTGCTTAGGCTAAGTCAACCTTATGGGCAGTGGCGGCGCCAGGATTTCCCGTTTGGGGGCTAAATTGCCTCCTTGAGAGTGTGATGACCCCTCGCCCCCCCTCGCGCCGCCACTGCTTATCGGCTAGCGGGTATAGAACCCACGTCCTCATCTTCGTGTTACCATTCAACCATCTCCCGCCCCATGATGACAATAAAATCAGTTGTCATCACTTTCATTCCTTATCATTCATTTTTATCAGGTGTTTTGGCTTCCTTCATTATCATCGTCAGCATCATCATTTACCAAGCCATTGTCATGTAGTTGAAATTGTTTTTTTCCCGTGGCAGACAGACTATCCAATGAAAACATGCTTATGTTCCTTATCATTCTGCATAAGCTCGTTCCTCACCTGAGGGTCCGGAAGAGGAAGTCCGCTTTTGACGATGAATTCTCAGACACAGATGAAGAGACAATGGATGTTGAACAAGAGGTCATCCTTTAATTGTCTTAATCTTCTTTAATCATCATCTAAATTCACTGTTTCATTGATTAATGTTTGAATATTACTATTATTATTGTTATTAATGTTATTATTATTATTATTATTATTATTATAATTATTATTATTATTATTATTATTAATGTTATTATTATGACTACTGGGCCTCCCCTTTGTAGCCAATATGTTTTCCTCGTTGGTTTATTAATGTGTGAAAATTGGTTGCAATAAAAAAATACTTGACTTGACTACTAGGCCTATTATGTTTGTGTTGCTTGATGCGCTATCAAAGTCTTTTGCTTAAATTCAGATCATAATACACGGTGATTCAATAAAAAGTAAGCCAAACTTTATAAACAAATATTAAAGCTTGAACTATATTTTATTAATAATATTTTAAAAATAAAAACATGCACATATATACTTTTTCATTTTAATGACTTCCGGTTTTTATTTCCTACTCAAAAAAGCAGACGATAATACAATAATTAAAAACATAAACAAGAACTAGCAATTTCCGAGAAAAAGCCCTTTAGTAAGGAAGATTTACACATGATAAAAGGTTTGAGGGAATCCAAGAATTACAGCAGCCGTCAATTTCTACAAGAGTCTCTAGAAAAACACTGGACCAGAAGCGGATTAGATATAATTATTGCTTCGAAAAATTAGCGGAACAGAGTCAGTCGACCGCGTCATTTGTAGTGGCAGACGAAGGTCATCGCGCACTGAAGAAAACGTTGCCCAATGGCGCCAGCGCCTCCAGGCTTACGTGCAAGCAGAAGGAGGACATTTTGAACATCTTCTTTAATTAAATGATTAAACCATACTACTGAGAGTTTCTTCACACAAAAATTTAATACTTTTTCATGTTAGAAGTACTTATATGAAATACAAAGTTTGGCTTACTTTTTATTGAATCACCGTGTATATTGTGGGACATGATGACCAATTGGTCAGAGCGCGAGTTTACGGGTTCAGTCCAGAGTCCTCCTCCCCTGAGTTGGTTACTATATATGGACCCATGACTTCTGGGTTGATAGTCAGCATGCTAACCACTAGGTTATCACACCGCATCAGAGTCGATAATAAAGAGTAACCTTATTTTAGGTATTGACCCAATCATGGGCCACGAATAGGTTTTATGCACTATTGTTTATGCCTTCATGTTAGACACCGGCTCCATAGAAGCTACTAATTAACAATAGTAATAATAATATAATCATGTTTATTCGTAATAGAAGCCACTAATTAATAATAGTAATAATAATATAATCATGTTTATTTGTAATAGAAGCCACTAATTAATAATAGTAATAATAATATAATCATGTTTATTTGTAATAGAAGCCACTAATTAATAATAGTAATAATAATATAATCATGTTTATTTGTAATAGAAGCCACTAATTAATAATAGTAATAATAATATAATCATGTTTATTCGTAATAGAAGCCACTAATTAATAATAGTAATAATAATATAATCATGTTTATTTGTAATAGAAGCCACTAATTAATAATAGTAATAATAATATAATCATGTTTATTTGTAATAGAAGCCACTAATTAATAATAGTAATAATAATATAATCATGTTTATTTGTAATAGAAGCCACTAATTAATAATAGTAATAATAATATAATCATGTTTATTTGTAATAGAAGCCACTAATTAATAATAGTAATAATAATATAATCATGTTTATTCGTAATAGAAGCCACTAATTAATAATAGTAATAATAATATAATCATGTTTATTTGTAATAGAAGCCACTAATTAATAATAGTAATAATAATATAATCATGTTTATTTGTAATAGAAGCCACTAATTAATAATAGTAATAATAATATAATCATGTTTATTCGTAATAGAAGCCACTAATTAATAATAGTAATAATAATATAATCATGTTTATTTGTAATAGAAGCCACTAATTAATAATAGTAATAATAATATAATCATGTTTATTTGTAATAGAAGCCACTAATTAATAATAGTAATAATAATATAATCATGTTTATTTGTAATAGAAGCCACTAATTAATAATAGTAATAATAATATAATCATGTTTATTTGTAATAGAAGCCACTAATTAATAATAGTAATAATAATAATATAATCATGTTTATTCGTAATAGAAGCCACTAATTAATAATAGTAATAATAATATAATCATGTTTATTCGTAATAGAAGCCACTAATTAATAATAGTAATAATAATATAATCATGTTTATTCGTAATAGAAGCCACTAATTAATAATAGTAATAATAATATAATCATGTTTATTCGTAATAGAAGCCACTAATTAATAATAGTAATAATAATATAATCATGTTTATTCGTAATAGAAGCCACTAATTAATAATAGTAATAATAATATAATCATGTTTATTCGTAATAGAAGCCACTAATTAATAATAGTAATAATAATATAATCATGTTTATATGTGGCCCTTATATCACTGGACTTCAGCAAAGCCTTCGACACCGTCCGCCACTCGACGCTCGCCTCCAAGCTCTGCAGCCTAGACATACCAGACGAGGTCTACAACTGGCTCGTTAGCTTCCTCAGAGACCGAAGGCATGCGACACGGTTTGCCGGGCGGTTGTCAGGCATAGCTAAGATCAACGCCAGTGTTGTACAAGGCTCTGGGTTTGGACCATCTGGCTATATTGTCAACGCCTCTGACCTTCAGCCAGTCCATCAGCAAAACCTGATCGTCAAGTACGCTGATGACACGTATTTGATCGTCGGTGCGTCGAAGAGAGCAACTGTCTCAATAGAGCTTGACCACATCGCGACATGGGCAGCCCGCAACAACTTACGCCTAAACGCATCCAAATCCCGAGAGATGTTGATTCGCCGGCGCAGAAACATCGAATTGCCACCAACCATCGCCGGAGTAGAGCGCGTTGCCACCATGAAGATCCTGGGAGTGACCATACGAGAAGACCTTGGCACATCCACACACATCGATGGAATATTGGGGGTCTGCTCGCGCTCCCTGTATGCCCTTCGCGTCCTGAGGTCCCACGGCCTTCCTACAACTGCGCTGCATGACGTGGCAAAGGCAACAACCGTGTCCCGTCTGCTTTATGCGGCGCCAGCCTGGTGGGGCTTCACCAAAGCTGAGGACAGAAATAGGCTGGACCGATTTCTACAAAGATCGCGACGAATGGGCTATCTCCCTGGCAACGCGCCTGACGTCTCGGAGATGGTATGCGAAGCCGAGGACAGACTGCTGACGGCAGTCAGCAGAAATACATCCCACGTCCTGCGGAGCTTGTTTCCGCCTGTCATCAAGCGTAGTTACAGCCTTCGCCCTAGAACTCACGATTTTGCATTACCAGCTAAGGATGACAAGAACTACATTCCTAGGGTCCTCTATAGGAGCTTGCTCAAAAAATAACCCCTGAACGAACAAACAATAACCTATAGAATTTTAAATTACTGATCTCGTTTCACTTTACCTTGTAACCGGTTGCGGCTTGTCAACCTGATTCACATTAAACGAATATAAAATATATATACTAATTAACAATAGTAACAATAATATAATCATGTTTATTTGTAATAGAAGCCACTAATTAATAATAGTAATAATAATATAATCATGTTTATTCGTAATAGAAGCTACTAATTAACAATAGTAATAATAATATAATCATGTTTATTTGTAATAGAAGCCACTAATTAATAATAGTAATAATAATATAATCATGTTTATTCGTAATAGAAGCCACTAATTAATAATAGTAATAATAATATAATCATGTTTATTCGTAATAGAAGCCACTAATTAATAATAGTAATAATAATATAATCATGTTTATTCGTAATAGAAGCCACTAATTAATAATAGTAATAATAATATAATCATGTTTATTCGTAATAGAAGCCACTAATTAATAATAGTAATAATAATATGATCATGTTTATTCGTAATAGAAGCCACTAATTAATAATAGTATAGTACTGGTTATTTCCTTAAGTCGTATATAGATATATAAGCAACAGCGTAATGTATACTTCACTTCATCTACATTAATATTCAAATGCTTAACAGACCCATCCCAGCCTGGAAGGGAAAGCCGCTTACTCGTGATTGGCTAGATACAATATCTCCTCCTACAGCAGCCCACAGTATAAAAAGACTTACCTGCCTTAGTTAAGGATCCCAGACCGAGGCAGAAGAAATAACAGCATGCTATAACTTTCGGACATGTCTTCTGACAGACATCGGTATGGGTTCCGTGCTAAAAGGATATGAGGTCTGTACATCTCTCATCTCATTGAATGTGATCGTTGATCAGTAAGAACATGTAACTCTAATCTTACACTGCTCATTAAAGGTCATTATAATTTATTATTATCTGACTTATTTATTCGTGTGAGTTAGTCTTCATCTTAGTTCCCCATTAGGAAACTCTTTCATAATAAACAGTCCTAGTTCAAATAGTGGACTACGATAATATAATATAATCATGTTTATTTTTGTAATAGTCAGAAATTTTGGAAGTTTGCCAGGAGTGTCTCAAGATTATTGAGTCGCAGCCAATCGCATCCTGTCTCCTGTTGCTGAGTCAGCGCAACGACCTCCGCACCTTAACGGCTCTGTGTACCTTGTGCCACACTCTGATGGAGGGGGACTGCGTGGAAATACGCAAAACAAAGTCTGTAGCTAATCTACTCTAATCTAGATTTAATCAGATATGATCAACGGCTAATAAAATCTCTTCCTGTTTAAATTGGTGGCCCAATCCGCAGCTACTCTAATCTAATCCTAGATTATAGTGAAAACAATGAAAAAACTAATCAAGTCTCTACCTGTTTAACCTAGTGACTCTATTCACAGCTAATCTCTCATGTAATCTGATCTAATCTTCGACACAAGGGTGTTACTTTGCTCATGGGCGTCGAGAGCCAAGGCGGGCCCCGGGGCAGACACTTTTCACGGTCCATCAGGGCCCCTCGTTTTTTTCAATTTTATCATTAAGCCCAAGTCTGATGTAAGCCTATAAAAAGGTTATCAAACTACATATCATGAATAATAATAAGTGTAATAATAATAATAACAATAATAATAAAAGTAAATGTGAAAATCAATTTCTGGTTTAAAAGGTCCATCTCTGACTCTAATTATAAAGAAATTACAGAAATACGAAAATGTGATAACGTGAATGTGATAAATTATTTTTAAATGACAGTTATCGCATTATGATATCCAATTGCAAGACAATGAGTTGCTGCATTGTCTACATGGACTACAATCACTACATCAACAACTCGCTCTGTACCATGATCATCAACTACACTTCTACTACTATACTTAGGCCTACTAGTAATGATACGGTCAGCTTGATTTGCTGCATCGTTCGCTTTTTATAAAATTGAAAATGCAAGACTCTGTCTCTCGTTTGTAATTCTGACTTTCATTAATTTTTCTTTCCTTACTTGAGCTCCAGGTTTCTGATGATAGGCTAATTTATCCTCTAATTCGATCATCATCAACTTAATGGTATATAATATCAAATATTGGTAATTTGGTATCAATTATTTATTATGATGACTTCCATCCAGCAGCAAGTTAAGGTATTATTTATTTGAATAATAACTCAAATTTCAATTATTAAATTTTAAAAGATTTTATGCTTGCCAGAAAACCAATAATCAATTCTAGGCTGACTGTTGATGAATCTCCAAATACTGATAAGCAGTGTTTTTACAAATTCAAATGATTTAACTATAATATGACCACAAAAGTTGTGACTTAAATAAGTGGCTTAGCTAGGATTTACCAGAGGGGTTGTGCAATGCGAAGTGCTAGGCCACGCATACGATTCTGGTGGAGCATATATAGGTCTCTATAGGTCTATAGAATTCAATCAGAAATCGAAATTTGTCTGCATCAGTTAACTTTGCACCAACAGCTAGTCCAAAATCATTCTGATGAGCGATTACCAACGCCTGTTACTGTGCTTACTCCTAATTTCCTAAATCCTCTGAATGAGCAACTGAGACTGAATTAAGTTTCACAGCTGTTAAATCGTTTTCGTTAACAACATTGCTAATAGAATTATCTGCAGTGCTAACCTCTTCAGTCCCATTACCACCGTCACATTCGTTATTGTCTTGCTTTTTGGTAAAGAAATTCATTAGATCCTTTCCTCTATAACGCTTCATTACATAGTTAGTAAATTGAAGCAATTAAACTTGAAAATTTAATTTAAATCGTTTTTATTTAAAAGTAAACGAATGGATTAGCGACTGTATTCTGAACTTGAAGGTCTGCTTTCACAACAGGCCGCGTAAAATGAACACTGGAGGCTGCAGAGAGATATTGAAAGAGACCGACTGCAAGAGAAAAAACGCGCGCGAGAGAGACAATGCAGATATTATTTCAAACATTCCTCAGCGCAGGAGCTCAGTATAGGCAAGGCAAAGGGTATAAAGCAATGGTTGTGACCTAGATAGGCTCAACGGATACACACGTCCGTGGCCCTGTGTAGTGTGTAGATATCAGGTATCATGAAGCATTCGTCATATAGGGCGGCTAGAGCCTACAGACTGCATAATCTGCATTAGGCCAAAACCCACAGATTTCTTCAGTTTGAACAAAATTTTAAACATTTTCTGGGCCCCTGCCAAGGGCCCCTTCCATAGAACCGGGCCCCGGGGCTGCAGCCCCCCTGACCCCCTCTCATCGGCCCTGACTTTGCTCCTCCAAGCGGTGGTGACCAAACCCTTCACTCTTCCTTCCCTTTTTTCCCCTCCGCTCTCCCTCCTCACACTTTATACAAACTTAATGTGATCCTGTCAGCTACAACAAGAATGATGATGTCATCAATTTCTGCAACATAAAACAATAAGTATGTAAACTAACGTGAGGGCATCCATCAGCATTGCGACAGTTAAGTGTGCAAGAATACACTGCCGATAATTGTCATTGCTTTTGCAAAACCAAAATAACGCTGTCATGTCGCAAGGAATATTTCAGCACAGGGCAAAGAAGTGGTGGTTACTGTCACAACCACTCTTAAAGGTGGTGGTGACTGTCAAGGCTGATCTTAAGGGTGGTGGTGACTGTCCCGATCACTCTTTAAGGTGATGATGACCAGACACCACTGCACAATACAAAGTTATGCCTATTCTTCTGCAGGACCTTGAGCATTGATTTGTTTTGTTTTTTTTGTTTGTATTTTAGGTTGCTCTACTCTCTAGCCTTTAATTCACAGTTCCTTCGTAATCTCTGGTTTGCATGTCAAAGTATTGCAACAATCTCCAACAACGGGTGAGCAAATCATTTTTATGAAGATTACGCTATTGCTAATCTAATCTAATCCATCCGTTTTGATGCAGGTTTCATGAAGACTAGTAGGCCTACATGGTATTTTTTAAGAATGATTAGAATAAGTATGTATGTATGTATGAGCACTTGTTATAGCGCCCCTTCAAGATTTCTACTCAGAGCGCTCCCGACTACAGTGCGGACACTGAATCGGAGTTTCACGCCGAGCGCATGAGCAATTGTGAGTGAAGGACTTGCCCAGGGTTCCTACGTGGCGGCTTGAGGTGGATTCGAACCTGTGGTTTAAGAGTGATTAGAATAAGTATGGTTTAAGAGTGATTAGAATAAGTATTGTTTAAGAATGATTAGAATAAGTATTGTTTTATAATTATTAGAATAAGTATTGTTTTAGAATGATTAGATATTGTTTAGAATGATTATTCGAGAATAAGTGTTGTTTTAGAATGATTACAATAAGTGTTTTTTTGAGAATGATTAGAATAAGTATTGTTTTAGAATGATTACAAAAAGTATTTTTTTGAGAATGATTAGAATAAGTATTGTTTAAAAATGATTAGAATAAGTGTTGTTTAAGAACAAGGTAGAATAAATATAGATGATACATTCCTGTTTACAAGACTGTTGATGATTTTATCAGATTTAAACCTGGCTTGTCCAGTGGATTATGATTTCTGATTACCATCAATTGGTTTCTTGGATATTATGAAAACATTGCTGTGGAAGTCATTAGGTTGGATTAATATTGGTTTAAACCCAGCACAGATTGCACTTTGAACTGTTATAAAGGGCGTTATAAAATTTCAATTGTATTTTGTTATACCACAGGTTTATGCCAAAGATGGTATAATATTTGTGTTGATGTGTTTTAGTTTTCAGTCAACCCTGCTGCAGATGTTAACACGTGGCTTGCCCATGAGTACGTTCGAGCTGAATCGAATCGTTCCAATGCTTTCGATCTTCTGCTCTCACTTCAGTCATTTCATGATGTCGCTCCACGACTCTGAGTTTCATGGCGACTCATCAAGTAAAGGCCATTTTGTATCGAATCGTATCTGGACATTTATAAAGCGCCTCTCACAGTGTGGATTATTCAGAGGCACTCTCAGTACAGAACCCCCCAGTGAAGAGAAGGGCCTTCAGGGAACAAGTAGATGAGTAGGAGACCCCAGACGTAAGCTTAGTCCGCAGAGGAGGTGAAGATCATTCCAAGCGGAAGGGCCCACAACAGCAAAGACCTGACGTTGGGCTAGAGCTGTCCTGGTCCGAGGGCTGCCTGTTAATATTCTGTATTGGAAGACCACCTGTCGGCTCTCTAGTATTCGAAATTTGAGGGCCAATGGGAGGTATGGAGTTGTATCGACGTTTCTGGCCAGTAATCTATGGACATTGGTAATCTAATCAATATAAATTTTCTAATCTATTAAATCTTTTCAATATACTGTAATGACTTCTATTGTGCCGTTATCATGATGCCAAGTTGTCGTTAAAGGCTGGCTACTAGCTGTGAATGACTGAACTGTTCCAGTTACGAAGAACTTGATGCCTTTCACTTTGGATGAGCTGCCTGGCATCGCTCAGACGCTCTGTGAAGCCTGTCTCGGAATCATTGAGCTGACGCATCCAGATACAAAACCCGTCATCGGAATTAATCACAACGTTGTCTCTGCCGAAGATTTGAACCACCAACAGGAAATGCTGATGGCGGTGTTTAAGGTACTTTAAGTATTGTATTGTATTGTATTGTATCTTTGTTATTGAATAGAAAATTGGCTATCATAATGCAGCAATTAACAATGGATCGAGATTGCCATACGTATGTATGTATGTATGTATGAGCACTTGTTATAGCGCCCCTTCAAGATTTCTACTCAGAGGCGCTCCCGACTACAGCGCGGACACTGAATCGGAGTTTCACGCCGAAGCGCATGAGCAATTGCGAGTGAAGGACTTGCCCAGGGTCCCTACGCGGCGGCTTGAGGTGGATTCGAACCCCGCAACCCTACGGCTGCAAGGCACCGAACATACCCCTACACCACCGCGCCCCACAAAAATGTGCATTTGGATTAATATGGGTGAGCAAATTCTGATAAATATACCTTAAATTCAAATAAATTAGGAAGTTAACTGATTAGTTCCTATATGATTAACTCATAAACTTGCCCATTTCTCTTTGTTTTTGGATTTTTTGGGTGGTTTTTCGACAATTCTTGGATTTTTCATTTTTATGTAGTGGTCAGAGCAATTGGATAAGTAAGTAAGTAAGAATATTCTTTATTGAGAAGCACTGGCAAACGCACAGCACTGTACATGGCAAGATTAAAACAAACACATTTACTGCACGTGCAAAATTGACGGTAATTGCATTTGGAGATTTATATAGCGCTACTTCAGCAACGGAGATGCATCAGAGATGCTCTGGACCTCATCCACTGAAACCACGTTTAAGCCAAGTCTAGACCTGTAGCTTAAGGTATAGGTAGTTCGTTGGAAAAATAATCTATTTATGCAATTTATTTTATTCATTGAATTATTTAAGATTGGTTTTTATTTATTGCTGTGATGCTTGAATTTATAATGGAGCCTCTTGGAAACTGTGTATTATTGTCTCTGTTCTGTCTGTCTGTCTGTCTGTCTGTCTGTCTGTCTGTCTGTCTGTCTGTCTGTCTGTCTGTCTGTGTTCTCTGCTCTGTTCAGATGTGTTTGTGTCTGAGGATTTAATTTGTTCTTCTTCTGTTGTTAGGTTATCGTGAAACTCGTGAAGCAGTTATACGACAGAGATTGTCGAAGGCGGTTCTGTCCTGAGGGTCACTGGCTCTCGAATCGTGTCTCCATCCAACTTGAAAGGGTCGGTTTCCATTTTAATCAACCAAGGCTAGTGGTTTTTATGTAATCTAGTGGGAGCATGCTGTCTTCTTGTGGCTCCATCCAATTGGAAAGAGTCAGTTTGTTTTGTGGGACACAGTGGCCGATTGGTTAGAGCTTTTGCCTTGTGATGTGGAGCCAGGGGCGTCTACACCATGTAAACCTTGGAGCAAATGCTCCATCCAAGAAATAAGGGGGAAGACCTCATTGCGAAATTAGGGGAATTTCAAATTTTGTTAATGTCGTACCATGGGAAGGGGAGCGGAGAAGGTAGGCCTAGTTGCTCCACTCATTTGGGGGGATAGACGCCCCTGTGTGGAGCATACAAGTTCAAGCCAACCCTGAGACGGTTACTGTGTAGGGACCTTGAGCAAGTCCTTCACTGGTGCCATTAATTGAGACTTGGCAATTATTATTATTACATACAGTTTTAACGCTTGCAATGTCACACAGAAATGCGAATCCGAGACACGGTGAATTCAATAGTGATGCTTAATGTATATGCATAATAATTATAGGAATATCAGAATTTCAGTTGTAAGCAAACACCTAGAACACACCTCTAGTGGACTCTTGCATGTGAAACTCTGCCACTACCCTACATGTGTTGGTGCCAGTGCCAAGCCTGGAGATAGGAGGAGGGCGACGTTAATCATCTTTGTTATGACACAGTGTCGTTAAACGGCAACTAGCTAACAGTCTTGCATTTGCTTAGGGTCAAACTACGCTGGATTAACGTTACTATCTTGGAGTTCTGTTTCTGGCTCCACTGATGCACAAATGGTTATAAAAGCTGCTGCTGACTTTAATTGAAGATTTTGAAATTCAGTTTGTGTTTCTGATGATTTTCTTTCCAGTTATACATTCCAAATGGCAATGTCTTCGTCCGAAGACCTTTCGGAACGCAGAGCATCCTGAACCCACGAAGGACACGTAGGCATCTCTCATCTCTACAGTTGATCGTAACTTAGGAATTTTTTTATCTAATCTAATGACTGCTATAAATAATGTCATTTTCATGAAGCACAATGGGTCTAGTGATAGTTGTGTCTAGTGATGGTTGTGTCTAGTGATGGTTGTGTCTAGTGATGGTTGTGTCTCTAGTGATGGTTGTGTCAAGTAAAGACTGTGTCAAGTTGAACTGTATTCAAAAGTGTTAAGTTGGTGTTGGAAAATCTAATTCTGTAGCATTATTCAGTTAACAGATTTTGTGAGTTTGTAATGGGAAGCTGATAAATGTTTTATAAGAATGAATACCGATAAGTAAATACTTCAGTAATCATTAATTAACTATTGTTTTTCAGTTGACGATGACACACCGCTTCTGTCCAACACGGACGTTCGACGGAACATACTTCTCTCGGAAATGCCATTTGTTGTTCCTTTCGAAGAACGAGTCAAGGTAAACGTCATAACAATGCTAACTTTTCTTTTAGTTACAGTTGTAGTTAGTAGTATTTTTTCGTTATACGTGTAGTTATAGTTATAGTTAAAGGCTTTGCTGTGGTCGTCCAATCTATATGAACTTCAGCAGAGTGAGCAGACCCGTTTAAAGGCTTTGCTGTGGTCGTCCAATCTTTATGGAATCAGCCTCCTAACAATTCGTAGCATCAGCTTAGGCTTTTGTGGGTAATCTTAAAAAGCGCATGAAAATCATTCTATTCGATCGTCTTTTCGTGTTGTAAGTCTGGGGTCCTTACTGGAGTTTCTCTGAAGGGAAGCTACATAAATTTTAATTGGAAAAACGTTGATTTGTAATTAGTTTTTTGCAACAAATAATTTTCAGTGTCTTTGCAGCGTGAGTGGAGTTGAGATTGAAACTTCAGAACTATCTAAGGTTCTCCGCGTGGTGCATCGCTGTGGATATCCGGCGAATTCACGGCACCAATTCAAAGTCGATCATATTGTGTTCATAAAACATGGCACAAAATAAATTGCATAAATAGATTTTTTTTAACATCTGTTCATAAAGCATGTCCACAGATCCTAAAGTGTTTGTACTGACAAACACTTTCATTCCGTTTGACCTATTCTGTGGTTTAAGACGTTACGCATAATGTAATAGATAGATTACGACGTTACGTCAGAGAAGACACTGTGACGTAGTAAGTAAAAATTAACAAAAACACGGCTTCAGGTCAGAATACAATGGTTTAATTTACTTTTTGCGCCATCTGGCAGTTGATTAAAAATGCCTTCGTTCTTGGCCAATATATAATTCATGATCAAGGCTGCCGTTTTAGGTTCAATTTGTCATGTTTGACATAAGAAATTTATGAATTTCGACACAGAAGCGCAGCATTACGTGAAAAATCACAGCAGATCACGGCAAATGTTAAAATTGATGGTTTAGGCCTACTTGAATTCGTGATTTTCGTCTAGCCCTAACAATTATTGCTTAATAAATTTATGACGTCACTTTGATTTCCTCTATCTAATATAATCTTTCAATCTACAAAAATAGCAGATTTTAATTATACAAAATTAATCACGTCATTCAATGCCTACGAGACAGACTGGTAATGGAATAATCATTTTTTTACTAAACTGTTATTTATGACGCGCCTAAATAAAAAGAATCTTGCACAGAAGCGCGTAACAGGAAAGTCTAATCATAATAAATCTTAAACAAATAAATCTTAAGGTTATTTTTGAAGAGCGATAATGTATTAATAATGTCTAATAATAGGCCTAGCTGTGAAACAGCCAATCAGGTCAATTGATTAGGTTATATATTTTGTTCACCAGTCCACAGATCCTAATTAATTATGAACTCTAAAGTAATTAATGTCTAGTTACCTACAAAATTCATTCTGTATAATATAGTCGATCAATACATGACAAATCGCAAATTTTTTCGTTACGTACCAACGTGGTTGTGCAGCAGAGACCCAATAGCAAAGTCACGTGCAAGTCCGTTTGGGCTTCATATGGCTTATGGCTGTTGGACAAGCATATACTTTCTGGCAGACTCTCCGTTAGAGTCTGTAATACCATCTGGAGGGTGGTGGTAATTGGTCGCATATATGCTATTTCAGCCAGCACAGACATACAATACTGTTCAGGGTGGTCAAGTGATTGCCGCAACGTATTTTGTGCGTGTTGGGTGGGATTAAAGAGGGTGCACTATACACAAATATACATTGTATAGTTCTATATGCAACCTGTGTATTTGTGTACTTGGTGTTACAACTCGTGGGCCTGGGTGGGAGGATCGCGACGGTCAGACTTGCCTCTGTAGTGAAAATGTACGCCTAATTTGGATCACCAAATACGTATCGCAGCCCAGACCATACGCGATAGAAGAATGTTTATCCAGCTTCTGCTTCTACTTTCACAAAATTAATGTACATTGCTTAGATTCAATGTAATTAATTTTCATTATTTACTTGCTGATTTAACTTTGTACACACAGCCAAAAGTGTCTGCTAAATTCTGTCATGTAGCTAAAAAAAACATTAACAACATAGGCATAGGTCGGTAGAGGTAAATGAAATTCAGGCTTGTTTGTGAGCCGCCAAACGTTGTCCGAGAGTCCTGGATCCTCAAGTCCGATTCCGAGTCAATGTTTGGTTTGCTCAACGGTGATTGGAGTAGGTATGTCTGTATATGATTACGTTAACTATTGCGAATACGATTACGATGCAGATAATACTACGATACGATAACGATTACGATAGCGATTGCATATCTGCATATGAAGCGAGTCGTGTGCCAATGCTTCGCCCATTGCGGACTTCGTCGGCTGCGAGAAGGGATCGGGGATTCGGGAGGCCTGGACAGAAAGAAGGAGCAGAGACGTAGAACGGAAATAGTAAGACGGACACACAGGGTGATGCAAAGTGTAAGAGAGAAAGACATAGGCAGACTGACAGAGGAATGGAATGCATACATAGACTGTAGAAGAGGGACCATACTTCCTCTTTCATTTCAACCAATCCCATTCATTGGTAATAACCAGAGGAAAACCACACATTAAAAACAGAGGAAAACAATGCTGTTTATACGCCGCCATTGGCCATTAGCCAAAGAGCTGCAGGTAGAAGGGGAACAGAGAGATAGACAGAGAGACAGAGAGAGAGAGAGAGAGAAAGAGAGAGAGACGGACGGACGGACGGACACACACACATAGACACGCACAGGCACACACACAGACACACACAGACAGACACAGAGAGAGAGAGAGAGAGAGAGAGAGAGAGAGAGAGAGAGAGAGAGCAGAGAGAGAGAGAGCCGAGCAGTAGAAAGGCCAGCACACTGCAATACAATGCAATAAAATATTATTCAATACAATACAATACAATATAATGCAATGCAATGCAGTAATATAAACCACAAACACAAAGCAATATAAGACGACACAATACTATACCATTCAGTACAATACAGTGCAAAATAGCATTTGCCTATGAACGTCTTATCGGCTTGAGTGCTTAAGTAGGCCTAGCAGGAAAAAACTGGTTTCTGTTGACTTAATAAGATGCCCTCAACAAATTTAAATGTCTAATATCAGGGCTAAAATACAGGTATGAGTTATAGACATTCGTTCGTTCGTTCGTTCGTTCATTCATTCATTCATTCACTCATTCATCTGCATCTTTACCTTTATCATCATCTTCCTTTTCTCCTCCTCTCTCTTCCTCTTCTTCCATCTCCTCCTCTCCTATTCCTCCTCCTCTTCTCTTCTTCTTCCTTCTTCTCCTCCTCCTCCTCCTTTTCCTCCCCTCTTCTCTTCCTCTTCCTCCTCCTTTTATTCCTCCTGTTCTCTCCTCCTCTTCTTCCTTTTCCTCCTCCTCCTCCTCCTCTTCCTCCTCCTCTTCCTCCTCCTCTTCTCTTCCTCCTCCTCCTCTTCCTCCTCTCTTCTTCTCCTCCTTCTCCTCCACGTCTCATTTGCACTCTAGTCACCGCCTCAGACTGAAGAGCTATTATCAACTCTCCAATTAGGTTTTTTCTCAGAAAGATAATAATTATCGGATAATTCAGTTCCTGGAATCGAGATATTACGGTCACAAACAATTCACAAATTCCAGGAATTTATTTCCCAATTTATTTTCGTCAAATCATTGAACAAAACTCGATAATAATTTAATTCAGCGCTAAATTAGCACAAGTCCTGATACAAAGCTAAGTACAGAATAAGCAAACGGTTAATACGATGTCGAACAAGCAAACTGAAGCTTCCTATGAACTCTAAATTAGTAATGAACGGTATAACGAGACAAGAAGGAGGTCAGAGCACTCGCAAACATAATTGTCTGGAAGAAAGCACAGCCACTGTGACCTGTATGTATGCATGGATGGATGTATACCACAGGAATTATAAGTATTAAGTAATAATACGGTAATAATAATAAGTATACAAACATACGTACATATGAAAAAATGTGCAAACTTATTTGCATACATATGCATCCATGCACGCATGTACGCATGCATCGATAGATACAGTAGATACATCATACATAGACATTTCAATATATACATATTCATTAATGTACATACTCGCATGTGTACATTCATACACATAAGACATAACCACACAAATACTTGAATCTATGCATTCATAGATGCATATATACATAGACACATACAAGGTATGCATGCATAAATGCATACATACCTGCATACATAGGCATTCATACATCCATTCATACATAAATATATCCTAAAAAAAGGAGCAACTAATAATAACTAATGAATGTGGCCTGTAAATAGACAAAAAACGTGTTCTCATCCACACATGTCTGGCAGTGCCCGACACTGATCGTGCTCTGATACGAGACAGTTAATGACCGTTAGGAGCGCTCTAAATGGCCACATTAGTGACCGATGCAACGAGACATTAGGTGGAAGTGTGGCCAACAGTTAGCAAGTCTTTCAACTGAGAAACAGCACCGAAGCAGAAAGGAAAGGCAAGAAAGCAAAGCGCAACAGAGAGACAACCGTTAAACAGTTTAAAAAACAATTAAGAAACCGCTTACTATGAATGAGGTTCTAGAATCTATGAAAGTTAGACGATAGTTGACCGCGGGTCGCTACATTTTTTTTCACGCGCTGGTTCAGGCCCATCATAAATATTCATGAGAAGTTATGACGTTCTTAGCTTAAACGACTCTCATGAATATTAATGTAAAAGTTTGCGAGGGTGAACTGAGCTTTCAAGGTAGTCTTGCACGAAAGCGCGTTTCGCTACATTCTTAGTCATAGTGCAAGGTAAACGAAAATTGATTGATTGATTGATTGCAAGCGGTAAAATCTTACTTACTTGCATGCTCACTTTTTACACGGCGGACGCCACAATACGAAGACATAGACTACAGCTTTTGGTCTAACGACTTTCAAAAAGGGACGTAAGAATGAAATTGCCTACTATTAAAGTGTCGTTCATGGAAATACGTGCATTATTCGCAGAACAGAACGGACAAACATTGACCGAAGACGCTGACATCTTGCCGTTCGTCATCGCAGATCTTAATATGCAAACATTAATATTCATCACAGTCGATTAGGCTAAATAACGTCATAACTTATCATGAATATTTATGATGGGCCTGAACTAGAAGGCCATGAACCAGCGCGTGAAAAAAAATGTAGCCTACGGCTCTAACATCTTTGGTAGTACTGTAGAAGGCCTGTTTTTATAATGCCCCAAATTTTATATGCAATGCTTGTTTTAGAAATTAAACATTTTAAATAAGCCGGACTGTGACTTATATTATAAACAAATTCGATCGGATAATCGGATTTCTCAATGTTTTAAATTTTTACCCCCGAAAGAAGGCCTGGCGCAAGTGCGCCAGTTGCGCCATAGTTAATCTGGCACTGCATCTGACAATGCACAGCATAACTTAGGAAATGCCTACACACACACACACACACACACACACACACACACACACACACACACACACACACACACACACACACACACACACACACACACACACACACACACACACACACACACACACACACACACACACACACACACACACATACACACACACACACACACGCACACACACACACACAACACACACACACACAGACACACACACAGACACACACACAAACACAACACACACACACACAGACTCTGGTTTGTTCATGCCAGGAGAAGGTCAGAACTGGTCTGTGGAGACATTTCTCATGGATTGATAGATGGTAAAGGCGATAAAACGCAATTTATAAAAGTTTACGATTCAATTCAGTAAACGCCCAAAATTAATGACCCACTTGCTTCATGTCGGCGATAAAATAAGTTCATTTGGTTCTACTATACTGATTAGATTGAAACGAAAGAAACGATGCAAATGGCGGAGTTAGTTCAAAATGTCAAAGGTCACAAGGTTATAATCGTTGATTCCAAACTTCTACAGCGCCACTAGAAAGTCAACGGCAGGGCATCAGCATATTCACGAGCACTGTTCCGTTCGAAATCAATGACGGATGGTTGTTCTTTGTTTCTTATCACTGAAACGATTAAACATTCAGAGAAACAACAGGAGGCATTCGAGAGGCAGACTTAAGAGGCGATAAGATACGAGAATCCTCTCGGCGTTAGCTCAGTTTCTTC
The DNA here is from genome assembly GCA_020284085.1 of Aporrectodea caliginosa. NCBI lineage: Eukaryota > Metazoa > Annelida > Clitellata > Crassiclitellata > Lumbricidae > Aporrectodea > Aporrectodea caliginosa. Next base: position 30,761 of record JACEVL010000160.1, read on the forward strand.
TCATTCTTTATTATTATTATTATTATATTTATTATTATTATTATTATTATTATTATTATTATTATTATTATTATTATTATTATTATTACTATAATTATTATTATTATTATTACTATTATTATTATTATTATTATTATTATTTTTAAAAGTGCATCTAATCAAATCGGGTTTTTAGTGTTTTTGTTCCTCAGCAGTTGTTCTCCCTCTTCCCTCCCCAACGCATGACCGACACCATCATTATCCCCATGTTTTGTTGAGCTAATATAAGGCGGCGTATCAAGCTTCTTGATTCAAACCTACATGCATGATGGGGATGTTCCAACAGATGTATAATAATTATCAATTACACATGACTTACTAATGATGGCATCTAATCTGTTTTCCAGTTCGAGATGAGAATTAGATAAAGTTAAAAGCAGAAGAAGAATGCGAAGAAGAAAAATGAGAAGAACTCGAAGAATGCGAAGAAGAAGAATGAAGAAGAAGTAGAAGACTTAAGCAGAAGAAGAAGAGGAGGAGGAGGAGGAGGAGGAGAAGAAGAAGGAAGGTGACATATAGATAGATAGATAGATAGATAGATAGATAGATAGATAGATAGATAGATAGATAGATAGATAGATAGATAGATAGATAGATAGATAGATAGATAGATAGATAGATAGATAGATAGATAGATAGATAGATAGATAGATAGATAGATAAATAGATAGATAGATAGAAATAACTCAAAATCAAGCGCTCAGTACTCCACGAAAATCGCAACAGAACTTAAAATTAAAAAGTTTCTAAACAATAGACTACAGTGCAATTCTTGCATCATTCCTGAATTCAAAACAGTGGCAACAGAATTTACGTTTAATGCATCGTTGACTACTAACTGGCCATTTGTATTTACCACGAAGCGCTCAGCCGTGTAGTTAACGTGTTTTCCTTTCTTTCAATTCACTACATAGTCTATAATATAATTTTGTGCGAGTGACATTCATATTCACAGAATCGCTTGCAGCCGTAAAGTCTCTACACTCACGTGGTAGACTCCTTGCAATTCTACGCACGGCGTTGACGGTATTTTCGGTTGAAAGTAAAGAGAGAGAGGGAAACCGTTGCGTTGATGGATTCTGTTGGTTTTCTCGGTCATCATCGGCCTTCTAACTCGATCGACTCGCAATAACCGTCGTCCGTCTCTTATCAATTTAACAACGGCCGATGCAGCGGTTACGGTAAATTGAACGGCGTCTGGTCGTCGTCGTCGGACCAGGGTCGTTGTTTTATCTGCCTTCAGCAGAGCTAGTGGAACCGTGCGGAAAAACCAACTACTCGATTACATAGCATATATACGCAGTAGCAGCAGCGTATTCTTACTGACCGACCGACCGACCGACTGACCATTTCACTGACCAAAGACTGACCGTTGTGAGCGCCGATTTAACTGCAGCCACGATGCAACGCAGTTTCGCAATCAAATTAGAAATGATCGTCCGCTGCAGTGCTGTTAAAATAGTACCACTAGATGGCACCATTGAGACGCGTACTAAATTCTACTAATCTGTCTCTGCTTTTAGACACGAGTGGATAGTCTGGAACTATAAGCAGGGAAAGGGAGGAAGAAGACGGCGGTCGATGTACGGTGGGTTGGCGAGAGTCGACCAATCCGGTGGGGGTGTGGGTGTGGGTGGTGGGAATCGGACCGGATATGCACGTCCGCGGATCCGCTTCTTTATAGGTTGCTCCGTGATGAAGGAAACGTCGGTTCTCTGGCAAGTTGTCCAGTGAATTCAAAATGGTTCTTTTGGGGCAGGGTTGGTTGGTTGGTGTAGGGAGAGCGGGAGGGTATACCTCGCGGTCCACGACGTAAACAACGATGCAAAATAAGGCTCTCGTTAGGTGTCGGCACCACTGCGCCACTGCGGTTATTGACAGAAAGACAGATAGACCACATAGACTGACAGATAGATAGACAGACAGACAAATGGACAAACAGGCAGACAGACAGATAGACATGCAAGCAGATAGGGAGGAATCTATACGTCAGTTTATCTGACAGACAGATAGACAGACAGACAGGCAGACGACTCATTGGCAGCCCACTCAGGTCTATAGATGCAAAGACGACGATGAAAGCTTTTTTGTTGCTCTTGCTGTTGTTCTTGTTGTTGTTCTTGTTGTTCTTGGTGTTGTTCTTGGTGTTGTTCTTGGTGTTGTTCTTGGTGTTGTTCTTGTTTGTGCTCTTGTCGTTCTGATGGCTGGTGTGTTGTTGTTCTTATTGTTGTTCTTGTTGTTGTTGTTGTTCTTGTTGACTTCTTTCATCTTGTTCTTCTTGCTCTTTTTCTTCCTTTTCTTCTTGTTGTTTTTGTTATTCTGAAGCAACAACGGAGAGAGACAGAATGAGAAACGAGAGAAAGATAACAGAGAGAAAGAGATAGAGAAAGACACAGAGAGAGAGAGAGACAGAGACAGAGAAAGAGAGAGCGAGTGCGCGAGATATTTGGTCTGGCCGACGACGCGTGTTTTCACGCATCAACAGAATTCTGAAATATTAAATCTGGTGCTTTGATCAAGTCGACCAAAATGGCTCAGCTATTAAATAAGATATTTGGATGCATCTGTCAAAGTTTACGAGGCCGATGTTTGAAGAGACCGTGTAAATAGACGAAATAATACAAATTAATCTGGTGTTGTTTTATCCATCGATCAAATATAGCGGCTTTCAAGTTCCATGTTCATTGCGGAAGTTATTAGGCCTACGCCTTTACATTACACGATTCTACCTTAATATATAGGTGACATTATATATCCTTACATTTACCTTACTTTACTTCGCCTTAAGTAAGAAGGAGTTATATCTTTTAGATGTCATGTCTGACTATCATCTGTTGACTTCTTTCTTTAAGAAAATCGTCAGTTCCGGTGAATACTGGCGACTGCATAATTTATTCCATAAGCTGCCTAGTGCCTAACTACAAAATAACAACACAGTTATATCCGTCGTTATATATGGAGACATAGAACAACAACATTGGTGATGACGACACCGTCGATGATGTAGCGCAGAGTGATACGACAGGTAGAGGGCAGTCAGAGCGGCACAGTCGTCTGGCAATGGTAACGGCAAGTTGCTCAAGTGTAGGATGCGGCGTAATTTCACGTTCTCTTCATTGAAAACCCGTTAACAAAATGCCTTGAAGTTCATGCATTCGACCCAGTTTGGCAGCGATCGACTTACCAATGGCGCTCCCGACAGAACACAGCTTGTCCTATCAGTATTCTGACCTGTCACCGAGAATGACCAAACGACTTGACTATTGAGGACTTGATTTGATATAGCGCCAGCGTTAAAATAGTCGCCTTGACGTTTTTTTTATGTTACTTAAGAAATTTCGGAGATTTACCTGACACTACTTTACATTATAATAGACTATATACAGTAGGCCTATACACTATGCAATTGTTATCAAATTTTGATATCAAAACCAGGTTTGTATAGAATATCAAATTTCAAGTGCAGTCGGCACCTAGACTTAAATCACGCGGACATGCACTTAAAGCATTTTGGATTTTGTCAGTATCCCTGTCAAGCATACAGTCAACAAGACCTAAGCAATTCAACTCTACTTGGACCCCTTCTTGCCCTGGAATTTTGTGAATTACTGACTCCATCAGTGACTTGTAAAAACTTGACTTCCTAAGTTTTATTCCTTAAAATCGATGTTTCGATCTAACGACATTTACACAATACACACAGCAATAAATTAGTGTCACTTGATAATTTGAATAAACAACGCTGCAAATTACAGACTTGTAGTGAAATTATAAACTGCGCAAAGCCTATAATCACCAGACTGCAGGTAAGGCCTATTGCTTCTACATTGTCCGCGACGATTAATCAATAATCAGTCATTGGAGTCAGCAGCGTAACCAGGTTTTAATACCAGAAAATGTGTGCACATAAAAAGGCCTCACTTACCTAAATAAATAATTTAAATTAATTACATTCATTATGGTTGTAGATACTTATTTGTGTCTTTTAAATAGAAACCGTGAAACACCCAAAAGGTGGCCAAAGGAATATGTATAGTAAATTAGTGATAGTACGGTATACTATTACATATATATAGCAGTACAATCACAAACCAATTGCAGCAGCCTTTTTAGTCAAGGCTTCATTTTAGCAAAGTTATCGATTACTTCACTATAATACACTTCATTAGTGAACTGTCATCGATCGCAAGCCAGGCTAAACCAGACAATCTGTACCCGCCCATTGTAGAACGTTACGTACGATTTTATGAGTTTGTGTCGGCTGAAAAAGATCGTTCCGCACCAGTGCTGTTTATTGGCAAGATCAGAAAAATGCGGTACAATGCGGAGAGAGGCTAGGATAAATAGAACACATGTAATTGGCTATCATGAATTTTAGTGCATTATTGATGGTAATTTTCTTTCTTCGATACTGGAATTTTCCTTACTGATAATACTGATCAATAATAATATAATTATAAGTCGCAACTCTCAAAGTCTCTCAAGTAAGCTAAACAAATCTTAGTACGATCATATCCAAATTTGGTTACAAGAAAACGTAAGTAATTTTAGGCTAATTTCATTCGATAGTCTCACAATTATTGATTTACCAAAGTTCCGAATTCACATTTTGGTTACTGTTTTACCGAAAAGCTTACAACAGGAAGTTTATTAAGTAAGCTTAAGTAAGCAGTAAGTAAGTATAGCCTTTATTACTCCATTAACAAACGCACTGTGGGACAGCAAAATTGAATATACAATAACACATAGAAGTAATTACAATGCAAGTAGGCCTAATAATAATGCATAGGCCTAGTAATACTTAAGCACATGTTAATCAGTGTAGTCCTACAGCATCCTGGTAATGAATCCCTTTCTAGTGAGTAGGTCAGAGCGAGTGATTTCCCGATTATGAGGACGTGGCCGTAAAGAATATCGTGTTTCACTAACTGGAGGGAGAAAACCATGAAGAACATGCACAGGGTCAGACCAAGTGCATCATCATATTCGTTTATTTAACACAAAACTGACGACAAAACGCAACAGAATACATGAGTCTTGAGAGAGGCTGTTTTCATCTAGTAGACGTTTTTGAATAGCATTCGTGATATGAAGATCTTATTGTTCTTAATTGTGTGTTCAAAGGGATGAGGCCTGGGGCGTAGTTTATAGTTACTAAGAGACCAAGTGGCGGCAAACAGACTAGGCTACTGTCAGCTTTAACTCACATCTCTTCGAATATTGTCTCCATTTACCTTTATTTATCTTAGCATCGTCTCATTCGTCTGCCTTTTGTAATAAAATTAAAACAGTTAACTAATTGAAAATCAAACACTGTAATCTGGAAATTGAATTATTTGTCGAATATTTATTTAACGTTGTGGTAAGTACGATTTTAACCAAATTTGTTGTAATGTATATCATACTATACAAATACAATTGGTAGATACATTATACACTGAATATAATTTAGGATTGAAATACGATTTAAAAAGGTATAAGGACAAGGTGTTATGTCGCTCGAACGATTTCAATAAATAAATTGCGAAAAGGCCTCACAGTTTGCAGAATGGTCTCAGAAGACCGCTCCCCTGATCCATCCCTAGCTACGTCACTGATTGGAGTAAGTCTATGCAAATTCTGTTCTCGACTGCGCTTACAACTACTCTCTTCATCCTAAAATGTTCTAAATTTGTCTTGCGTTTGGCAGCCATTGACATACGCGGATCTGTTGCTAGTGAAGTTGGCCACGGTCTGTTTTCAGCGTCTCTTATTACTCAGGGACAAACTGTTTGGTTTCTTTCGATGGATCATTCCGAAAGGTCATCGTCGATGGATGGGTTGTTTGAGTGAAGCTGCAATCGTCTCCATTTGATGTATGTCCTAAACACGTCCTGTGAAACTGCATGGATAGTCGCATCGGTCTCTGTCACAGGCGATGTGCGAACCCCTCGTTAGTCGTCAGCTGGCACAATATGACAAATGTGCTTCTCTTGAAACCCAATGCACAGATGGTCCTTCACGTTTTACGACGCCATAGCTATACCTTTAATTCGATATTCAGAGCAATTGTGCAAAGCGTATCATGTGCGGTTATCCTGAAGGTATAACCAACGAGTGCTCTGCAAGATTCTTTCGGTTCAGTTGACAGACATGAATATTCATTATGCGATATTTGCATCATACGTTGTCTAGGCGAGGTAATATATTTCGATCCGTCTTCAAGGCAATACTTGTAAGTAATGTCGATCTCCTATGATAGGTTCAGAGCACATAGTTTGTCTTACGATTTTCAGTTCAGCAGCAGCAAGCGTTGTCATATATTCGCTTGGCATTTGAATTTCACCTTCATCTTCGATCGACGATACACAGTTGAGTGGCAAATACTGGTTTCTTTCTTTCGAAGCAGAAGTCGTTCCAATAAACTTTGAGTATTTTTTGTAATCGTCGTCGTTTATTTCCTCGTAGACAGCAGAAGTTGGATTTTCAGCAGGACCTCGATCACTTTGTGTGGCCAGTGATACGGGCAAGACTCTCTCCTCTAGGGACACTTCATTCACAATTTTTCTCGTGGATTCGTCATTCAAATCAGAATCAGAGCGACGAACTGGCTCCCTCTGGCGGCGTCTACGTCGCGAGAACAAAATGGCGGCGATACAAACGCATGCGAAAGCAACGATCGCCACTAAAATGAGCAGACCAGCCCCGAAGACACGAACCAAGAATCCGTCAATGATGAATAATTCCGATGATGGTGATGGTGATGTGACAGCAGCTGTAGTTGGTTCATCGGAATAAGACGAAGTGCGTTCTGGTATGTAGATATCTATCTTGGATTCCACTGTGTAATTCCGATTCCTGAAAGTGTTCCAGGCAATGCATTTATAGGTGTAGGGACCCTGAAGCGAATCGGACAGAAGAACTATGGACCCTTGTGTTGTTCTGCCTGTTGGATCTACCCAGAGATACGACGGAGTAGGATACCCAACGGCCGAACAGTTCAACGCCATCCTACCGCCGCCTGTGTTCAGAGTGACCATGGCAACGGTTACGTTGACGACCGAAATGAAAACTCGTAATGAAGGTGACTGCCAGAAAGGCAGACACTTCGTTCCAGTCTCTGGAAGACAGACGGAAGCGAGATAAGGTCTCACGTGGTCGAATCTATCGATCGTTACGTTGATTCTGGACTCGATTTCTGGTGAAGCATTAACGCCCTCCGAACGTCGCACAGCAGCGTCCTCTTTGGAGTTGTTGTCTGAGTCAGTCCATCGAAGATACGGAGCTGAATTACCGGAATAACTGAGTCGGCAGATGAAGGTCACTACTTCCTGTTCTGCGACCTCTCGTGAGGCTGGTTCAAGTCTACAGCTCGAATTATCGCTCACTACTACGAGTTCAGTCGTATCGTGGCCGTTCTGATCCTGACATTTGTAATCTCCGCTATGATCGAAGTTAACGTATTCGATGACGTGCTGAATATCGCCTGCCTCTGCCCTTCCATCTGACACGATATCGACTCTTTGTTCTCCTGGGCGCCTATGTATCCAGTAGACAGTGTTCAGGGCATGGACACATCGTAGTATCACCTTAGATCCACGAACTGCCACCAGATGGCTTTCCACTCTCGTAATATTTTGACTGGAAAAAGAAATTTGTAAAAGTAAAACGAAGGTCACAAGAACCGTGAAACGAAGTTTTGAAGCCATAAGTTTGTCTCTGATTTCGAAACGAAATACGAACTCCCTTCTTTATCTTCAACCCATTGGTCTAGAGCCTAGCATCCACCTCTAAATATAAACTTAATTGTTATGGTATTATTATGAGTAAGCCTATAGTGATTGTTCTAACATAATGATTATGTGTACGTCTATCGCATGTTTCTGACCAGGATCTACACCACGCAGGCACAGGCCTTCGACTTCACCGGAAATGTGTGCAATTTGCCTAAAGCTACATGTAGCCTACATATTTATGATGTTAACATGTCATTTCTAAATATAACTGGGTGACGTTCGTATTTGTTTCTGTCTACTTGTTGAAACTCCCAACTGTTTGACCTGCTTTGAAACTCACGCGCGGTGTGCCGTGTGCGGTCGATAGCCTATTGCAAGGGTTACATTATTATTCGAATTATGTGCCCGATGCGACTACATCCACGATATTCTTGGCAACAGATGTTGTTGTGTTGCAACTTGCAAGTAGAAGTTAACATCAAGAGTCGTTCTCAGCATCTCAATCCAGACTGGAGAACTTTACTTTTGAATGGAGGAGGGTAAACATTCTCAAGACACTCGACAAGTTAAGATAATTCGTTCGTTGGTGAGGAGCCCATTGCTTGCCCTCCCCAACTAAGATTGGGCGTGGCCGGATGTGCCATAGAAGCAATAATATTATTATTAGAACATGAATATTCATATTATGGTCATTACGGATGTAGACGAGAGTTTCACTTTTGCCATATGTGTCAAAAACCCATCAAAGGGTCACATAATAGTCACGAAGTAGTCAAGTGCACGTATTAAACCACTTATTATAACCACGTATATAGACCATGTATCATTGTATTATGCAAACATACAGCACACGTATAGATATTTGTTGCATACACACCAGCACACAGAAACGCAAACTAGGAGGAGGGTTTAGGGTAATGGTAACACTCTGGCTCAAAGAGCAGAAGATGAGCACGGACGCGGGATCGCTTCCCGCTACCCTCCCAAAGGTCGACTCAGCCTTTCATTCGCCAGAAAATCAGCACACTTCCACATTCTGGATATTCGTAGATTCAGACCGCTTTTTCGTGAGGAATTGGTCAGATCGAAATAATAAGAGGGAGTTCGTTACACTACAGTCCCTTCCTCTATCCCAGCCACGATCACATGTGCAACGTCTATGGCACTTGCTACAAAAACACAGTATCACAGAAAACCAGCCTTTAGCACGTGACACCGTAACAATAGGCTACACATTAACATCTATAAATTCTTGTATGCATACATAAACATAAATACATATACAATAATACTTACATATACATATACGTGCAATCGTGCATGCATACGTATGTATAGACGTATGTACGTCATTTAGAAATGCACAATAGTTGAAAAATCTATTCCTTTTTCCCGCCTTCCTACCATCAACAGCAGCAGCAGCAACAACACTGGCAACAATAGCAGCACCAATGACCAACTGATGTCTTCCAGAGATGATACCAGGAATTCACATGAAATCATGTTCGTCGAATGGAATAAAAGTTTCAGCCATTGACGAGTCATAACCCTCACACCCACCGTTATTCGCCGTGCAAACATAATGCGATTTTATAAATATGTATATGATATATGATTTATAAATATAGTCAGAACTAAGATATATATAAGGAGATAATCGGTGCGTAAAATATAGCTGTGTACATTCTGTCGTGTATGCGTTTCGTGACTAGTATGTATATTCGTTTGTTTCATAAAACAACAGGTAAAACACTGTTATGTAGGTGAACAATAACAGTTGACAGTATGGCTACTTATGGATGGGTTAATTAGTAAATGTTTTTATATAACATTCTAGGAATAAAGTTCATAATGGGAGGAAAAAAGAAAAATATAGAGCGATTGCTTGTTGGTTGTTGATACAAGTTGATTGTACGCTATGATGTAGGCCCTACCGTACATAGGCCTATGTACAATGCCTGCCTGACAATACGCGTCTATATAGGCTAATTATGTATGTATAATTGTTTATATTTATATATATATATAATAAGTAAGCTTTGCTTTTGTTAACTGCTCATGACAGTAACTAATAGAGGTGATTTCCAGGTCTGTATTGAGTGCGGGAAGAATTTTTGGTGTATTTGCAAAAGTGAATGAGAAAGCAGCCACTCTGTCGATATTGAGAGAGAAAGAGAAAACGTGAGAAAGAAAGACAGAGAGAGGGTGCGATAGAAGGAGGAAGACAGGGAGAGGAAAAGAAAAACAAAGAGGACTGACGAATGGAGCGGATACACGAACGCACAAGAATAGAGCAGAGAGAGAGAGAGAGAGACAGACAGACAGACAGACACAGACACAGAGACAGAGAGAGAGAGAGAGACAGACAGACAGACAGAGACAGGAGACAGAGACAGAGACAGAGACAGAGACAGAGAGAGACAGAGAGAGACAGACAGACAGAGGCAGACAGACAGAGACAGAGATACAGAGAGAGCCAGAGCCAGACAGAGCAGAGGCAGAGGCAGAGCAGAGGCAGACAGAGAGGCAGAGGCAGAGGCAGAGGCAGAGGCAGAGACAGAGGCAGAGGCAGAGGCAGAGAGTCAGAGACAGAGACAGAGGCACAGACACGACAGTCAAGAGCGCTGCTGACAGAGAGGGCTATGTACACACAGATTACAATTACAATTACAGAGACAGAGACAGAGGCAGAGAGAGAGACAGAAACACAGACCGACAGGCAGGCAGAGAGACACAGACAGAGAGAGAGTCAGAGCCAGAGGCAGAGGCAGAGGCAGAGGCAGAGGCAGAGGCAGAGGCAGAGGCAGAGGCAGAGGCAGAGGCAGAGACAGAGAGAGACAGAGACAGAGACAGAGGCAGAGACAGAGACAGGAAGACGATGAGACAGGGAGAGAGACAGACAGAGAGAGTCAGAGAGAGAGAGAGACAGACAGACAGACAGACAGACAGAGACAGAGAGCAAGTAAGGCGAGACTGTTACAGGAAATGAAAAAGCGCAAGCGGAAGTCGACCTTCCGATTTCTTTCTTTTCTTATCAATAGATTCAGATTGAAATGAGGCGTTAAGATAAAAACTACCATTTCAAGCTGTTCTTTCATGAGACATTGCGGTGTAAACTCTATTATTACTATTAAACGCTGGACTCAGTAAACCTCTGTTAACACCAACAGTAGGCCTACGTTTCAATGTATATCCTCCACTAGCCAATATTAGGGTTACTACAGAACGCTAATATAAGTATAGACCTACAACGAGACGGAATACTTGAATTTTGATGAAAAACGTAATAGTATAACATATATATATATATATATATATATATATATATATATATATATATATATATATATATATATATATATATATATATATATATATATATATATATATATATATATAAGTAGTATAATATATATATATATAAGATCGGTATGTAGATAGGTCAGCAGAAGCCTTTGTAATCGGGAAACGACATCTTGCTCATTGTTAACAGATTGTAATTTCGTTTCGTTCGGCTGTCCGTGCTTGTCATTCTGATGCATTTGGCAACGTCTGCTTCCGAGTATTTTCCACGGGCGAATCTGCGTTTTCGTCATTGTTGTCGACCCCTTTCCAAACCCATAATATGATGACGCAACCTTCCTCTTCTCGTCCGTTCCTCTGCTCCGTTCCTCTGTCCTGTTCCTCTCTCTCTCTCTCTCTCTCTCTCTCTCTCTCTCTCTCTCTCTCTCTCTCTCTCTCTCTCTCTCTCTCTCTCTCTCTCTCTCTCTCTCTTCTGTCTCTCTCTCTCTCTCTGTTTGTCGTGTCTTGTTTATTGCTCTTGCTTTGTCTCTGTTACGCAGAAGTGCACACACATACGCAAAACATAAACATACTTAATATAGACATGATAAATACATACCTACACACAAACACATATAAAAGTTCATGTAAGTATACACTCTATATAATTGTAATTGTAATAGCAGATTTATATAACGCCTCTTCTAAAGAGACTCATCATATATGTATACATACATACACGCATGCATACATTCGTAACATATAGGCCTATAAATACCCATGCATACAGACAGACAGGCAGACAGACAGAGAGACAGGTTCAATCTGTATTGAAGTTCCGTGAAAGATCAGAATCGAGCGACCACTGTTGTGCAATCTGCAATGGACATTCACGTAGATCAGAATCAATGTATTTGCAGCAGAACAAGGCTTTTCGAGTTTATTCAATTCGCAGATCGATCTGAATGCTTTCCAGTCAACCGTTTATTCCAGTCATCCGCTTATTATAATATGCCTTTCTTCACGGAGCATTGGTCAGAACTCCAAGCCTCTCTGGCTTTCCTAATCGGTCTGATACACACACACACGCCACTGATCGGAAATGGATTCTCAATCAGACTTCGTGCTCAGAGGTTACTTCGCTCGCATCGGGCAACCACGCAGAGGGGTTAGACAGGCAGTCAGACGTCTATAGGGTCCGTAAAGCCTATGACTGTGTCATGGAAGGGGTCGTAAATAAACGACTGTTGTAGTCGGACGGGGTCATTCTCCAGAGAACCGGATAATAAAACTAAATCAATCTGAAAAATTAATAGAGCGATCGACGGAATCTCAGATGGTCTGAAACGAACGGAAGAGAAGGGAAAAGTAGACTAAAGTTACAATAACAATAACAACAACAACATTGATAATAATAACAATCATGATAATTGTCGTCGTCTTCGTTGCAGTCGTCATCATCATCATCATCATCATTGCATCATCAGTTTCTGACGCCAGCCATCATGTCAGTCAATAGAATAGGTAGGTCCTATTGTTGGGGTTGACGACACTAGTCTTAAAGGTAGGTCGACAGAAGTCGACCTATACACTATTATACAGGCTTAAGATTTAATATAAGGCTAATACGTATTGGTTTGGATAGTATATCTGGTTTCGCTTTATTTCTGTCATCGTTTCCAGGTAATGCATCTGAGCAACTATATATATATATATTCGTTTATATATATAGACGAATATATATATACATAGTTGTTCGGATATAGGCCTAGTGCCAATCAATTTCAGCCATCGTTTATCGATATCTGTGTCAAAGATGCTGTGTGTTTTCCTAATTGAACAGCAGTCGATTTGACGACATCCAGACGTGACCTCTGTCATAGCAGCGTTCAGCACTGACAAAAGGCAGGCGAATGAATTAATCGGAAGACTATGTATACAGCTGGACGTCGTCACCGTAATGATACAACCTGGGCCAAAGTGCAGCAGCCAGCCAATTGATGAAGCCCTGAGATACATAGGAAGTGGAGGAGTCTGAGCCGAAGTTCATTATCATCATCGCCCCTTAACGCAGAAACGCTCAACTTTTGACGAACAGAAACACTACTAGATAATATTATTAACTGCGGTCGTTGTTGGCACCGAGAAAACCAAAATCCATAATTTCCATTCCAGCAATTCACCGTTTATGAAGTTTCTTATGAAGTGATTGAACAACAAGCCACGGTCAACCGTTGTCATAAGTGGCCGATTTGGGGAACAATAGATGATGGAATAACAATAAAGAAACTTTATGGCGTTTTGCTGAATAGCGAGCTTGTCCAACTACATCACTGTCAAATTCCTGTAGTAACTGTGTTAACCCATATAACCTGAGCGTGGTCCTCTTCTATTCTTTCGTTAGCTCAAAGCTCGCACTTAGCCCGTGGGTAACTGAGGCTACATTGTTTCCTTGGTCGCTGTGACTCTTGTTTCATAAGATGCACAGAGTGAATTTTGGGTTAGTCGGTGCCAACAACGACCGCAGTGAATATCTATTATCTAGTAGCGTTTCTGTTCGTTAAAAGTTGAGCGGTGACCTAATCATTCTTTATCTCGGCATTTATCCTACTCAGTAAATAACATAGGTCGGTCAATGTAACGCAAGCCTAAGGCTCTTCGTCTCCTATCACACCTAGGCCAATTTCACTTCCGGTTCGGTAATATCGATCAGAGATGGGTACGATTAGCTAGAATTGCTAATCGATTAGAATTAGAATTAGCTACTGAAATTTGCTAATCGATTAGAATTAGAATTAGCAAAGTCTTTTAGCTAATCGATTATAATTAGCATTAGCAGCAGCTAATCAATTAGCAATTAGAATTAGATATCAATAATCGATAGTTCGATACACATATTTGCTTCATGAATTTGTCAAATTTTACTAAAAGCACAGCAAGTTCCTGTAGCCTATTACAAATTTACAATACCTAGGGCTGCAGTCTATTACAATACCTAGAGCTGTAGCCTATTGCAGTACCTAAAGCTGCACATCTGCTATATGTGAGAACAGTCCACAAACCAGCCATTTCTTTGTCAACTTGAATTCATCCTAACATAACGGACGAAGTTTGACGATATTTACATTGGCTTCAATTAGCGGTGACGATTTTACTGAATTTTTACACTTCCATACTAATTTAACTTCCTTCCGATAGGCCTATCCCTTTTATCTTAATACTTTTAAAGAAAGTATTAACAATAATAAATTCTGACTAATTTTTTTTATAAGTTGTCTGCGCAGTTATTGTGATAAGCATGGAGAACTAGGCGCAGAAATAAGAACTTGTACTGTTCCCATGTTTTATAACCATGAACAGATAATTGGAAGTCTGAAATAGCCTTCAGATAAATCGGTAATTAAGTATATTCTTCAAACTCAATATTAATAGACTCACTCTTAATGAATGCGTTCTCGGTTTTAATTTTCAAACATCTAATCGATCAGCTAATCGATTTTCGATTAGAATTAGCTGACAATTGCTAATCGATTAGAATTAGAATTAGCATCAGACTACAGCTAATCGATTAGAATTAGAATTAGCTGTTTGTCTAATCAATTAGCTAATCGATTAGCATCTAATCGATTAGTTACCCATCTCTGATATCGATATTAGTTCATCAGCCTTTAGGCTGGCTGAACTAATATCGATAGTATCGAACAATAGATGCTACAGATAAAGGCCTATATATACCGGTAGTTAATCGGCTGCGTTAGCTGTATAAGGTCTAGTGCTATATCTTTGTAGCTCCGCCTCCTATTCATCCTAAGCCACGCCTCCTATTGTTATACTAATCCCTCTATTGTTCTTCTACAGGCCGACATTGTCTCAAGGCTTAAGTCGACGCGTGCTAGGCCATTGTCTTCCGGTATAGGCCAATCCGGGCTACGGCCTGCTAGTCTATTGTTCCCTGCTCTGGCCCACAGCCTGCCACTCCTTTGTATGCTGGACTGGGCTACTCAAGTCTTTTCTTCTCCGTTCTGGACCACGGCCAATCAGATCCAATGACAGGTAGGCACACAATAGGTCATTGGTCTAGGCTCCAACCGGCTCATTTGATTGACGGGTAAGCGCACGTGCAATCATTGGTCAGTGCTCGAGGCAATAATCATGATTGACAGCTATGCGCATGCGGACCTATTGTTCCCCAGGCAGGGTCGCTCAACTTTGATCGACAGGCAGGTGCGAACAATTCCATTGGACGCGGCTCTGAACCAACCAATTTCATCGGCGCGTAAACTCGTAAGCCCCTCCCCTCCCCCAAACCCAATGGCAGGGGCGGCGGGGCGGCGGCGGCGGCCACTACCGAATAAAGCCCAAGCTTACTTACTTAACATTACAGACCGTTACTATTTCACCAAATCAACAGATGCCATTATAGCGATTTAGAAGTTACAGAGATTGATAGAGAGAGAAATTGAGAGAGAAATTGAGAGAAAGAGACGGTTTCTACCTCAGTCAACGCTGATTGGTCCACGCCAGTCACGTGACCGATGACGTCATATCTATTAATAGCACAACAATGGGAGTCTGTTGTCCTAGTTTCCATGACGATGGCACGCCTAGTTTCTGAATCACCCACGCTCGACCGCACAACAATGACCTAATTAGCATATAGTAAGCATTGTACCTGATCTCTGCCATTACTCGTTAGCATCTCAATAAGGGTTTGTTTCATCGTTTGTTGTCACCATTTCCATCACGACGGTACGCAAAGTTTCTATATCATGAGCTAATTAGCACATCATTATTGCAGCAACTCACCTATTGCACCACATCAACCATTACGTAACAGTCAATCTACCTAGCCACACAACCTCACTAGCATACGAATAGTAAGTTTCTTGTCCTCATTTACATATCCACGACACGAATACCTTGAAGTATATTTCTTATAAATATTAAACGATTGCATCATCTCATACTTAACATCAAGTGTTTGATTATATTCTGCATTTACATAAATCTGCATACAAGTTGGAATTATATCATATAAACGATCCAATACATATAGAATTTTCTTCGGAAGAGTTAGAAGTTCGGAAGAGAGACGTAGAGTACCATTAGAATATGGAGTTTTATAAACTTCAATCTGTGTGAAACTGGCAGTTTCTACCAAGTTCGAATAACCTAAGAATCGAGAAACTCACAGCTCGGGATGATTCAAATTGTGAAACTTTAGACTTGTGAAACGTAAAACATGAGAAACTCTCAACTCGAGAAGTTTAAAAGTTGTGAAACCTAGAAACTTAACAATAATGAAACATAAAACTCGACAAACTCACAACTGGCGAATCTCTAAAATTGACAAACTTGGAAATTTGGCCATTGTGAAACTCATAAACCAGCAATCTGTGAGGAATCACAGTGTTGGATAACTTAGAAACGTACAAACACGTAAAAGTTCGAGAGAATAAGAGAGTCATAGTGTATCCAGAGAGAGCGAAACTTGAGAAACCTGCAACAGACAGTGCAACTCTTAGAAAACTTCAAACTTTTAGGAAACTTCAAACTTTGTGTAACGCTTTAGAAGCTCGAGAGAGCGAAACTTGAGTAACTTAGTGAAATTTGAAAGTCTTAGAGATCTAAGAACTGGTGAAACGTTTAGAGAACTCACAAATCGTGAAACTTACAGCTCTTAGATAACTCGAAATCTGAGAAACCTAGTGAAATTTACAACGTTTAGAGACCTCACAACTCGTGAAACCTGCAGCTCTTAGAAAACAAGAGAAACTTGAGAAACTTATAACTTTTAGGAAACTTTAAACCTCGTGCGATGCTTTACGAGTTCGAGAAAGTCAGAAAGCGTGAGCGAGAGACGCATTAGATTAAAATTTTACATCGTAAAGGACACAAGATTGATAGTGCGTAGTACAAACCCGCGACTTTTAGACTGTATTGCGACACGAGCGGAAGGCTCGTATAGTTAAATTGTATATTTTAATGGAGCAGAGATAGAAGAAATGATTAATTGTAATGCAAATGCACATCTTTCAGTTTACAACGTAATATGGATGTTTTCTTAGCAGACTTATGCGATTCTAGATTGTAAAGAGAACTGCATTGAGAGTTTACTCGAGGGACTTACATATATTGAGATACAAAGATTGTGAGGCATGGTGGTCGACTGGTTAGAGCGCCTGATCTGTAACGCACAGAGTACGGGTTCGAGCCTCATCCGAGATAGTTAGACCTACTGTGTAGGGACTGGACATTGAGCAAGTCCTTCACTCACATTTTCTCTACAATACACGTGTATCGACGTATTCGACGTATTCTGTACTTTGTCAGGAGGAGGACGACGTCAAAATATAGTTGTATTATTGCATTATATCATAAAAATTCATGAGAATATGACTTGTTCACTAGAAGCTACAATTGCATAGGTCGAAAGACACCTGAGATAGTCGGTGGTTTACTACTACATAAGATTGTTTGCATTATAAAATTGTAAATTCTAAGGAAACTACGGATGAAGTGAAGATTTCTAGCTTAAAATATTGGTTTGTATGATGAAACTTTGATACTGCGAGGTTGAAAAGATGTACGACGCGAAGGTTTACGTAGTAAATTGAGAACATACAGCTTGCGCGGAGAGGCATCCTGATGGATTTCACATTGAATTTATAAATAATAATAAATCTACGACAATAATAATAATAATAATCCGTCAATTGCAGCAATGAGAACTCAATCACGCATCGTACGACCATCGATTGGTCAAAATTCAAGTTGTCAATGGGATGAATACATATGCGTATCCGACAGTAGCTGTATCAATCTAAATCTAACCTGTGACGGAGGGAACGATTGTTTCGACGGATCGGATGAGAGCATTTGTCCTTTCACCGGTATGAGTATTATACATATGGATTTTGAGTATCATAATATTATTCAAAATATTTAACTATAAAATCGAAGAGACTGCAACAGAAAATCAGGATCCGAGATAATGATGTTCGGCGCTTGTGTAAAGAGAAGTTATTCGTGGTAGAAATGAACGCGTCAAGATCATATGTATACTATAGGAAACCAATACACTTACGCGATTTATATATTAATTGTGTAATACATAGGTGGCGAACTTTATACCGGAGTCATCAATCGCATATTCCTCGCAAATCGAGTCATAATCGGTGTCAGCATCGTCTCTATCGTCATCTCCGTGCTAGTCGTAATGTACATCATCAACGCATTTCGACGACGATCCATCTTGTTTCGAACCATCAGACGACAAGCTCAGACCATCGCGGAATACCGAGACACCTGTCTGAATCCGCCTCCCTACGACTTCTATCTACCACTCGCACCATCTTATGCGACCGATCCGCCAACATATACACGGAATTCGAACGGAGAATACGATTGTTTATAAACTAAATCGACATTATTTGTGAAAGTTACAAAATTAGTAACTCATCTATTGATAAATTTACAACTTTCAACGAACTTTCATGACAAATTTGTGAAAATATCAGACTTTGCGAAACTTGAGAAACTGTCAGCTAGTGAAATTTTAAACTTTTAGAGAACTCTCAACTCGAGAAGATTAGAAATTGTGAAACTTCAATCTTTGCGAAACTGTCAGACTTTGCGAAACTCGAGAAACTGTCAACTCGTGAGAATTAAAACTTCTAGAGAACTATCAACTCGGAAAGTTGAGAAATTGTGAAACTTCAACATTTGTGAAACTTTCAGACTTTGCGAAACTTGAGAAACTGTCAGCTAGCGAAATTTTAAACTTTTAAAGAACTCTCAACTCGAGAAGATTAGAAATTGTGAAACTTCAATCTTTGCGAAACTTTCAGACTTTGCGAAACTCGAGAAACTGTCAACTCGTGAGAATTAAAACTTCTAGAGAACTATCAACTCGGAAAGTTTAGAAATTGTGAAACTTCAACATTTGTGAAACTTTCAGACTTTGCGAAACTTGAGAAACTGTCAACTCATGAAATTTAAATCTTTCAGAGAACTTACAACTTGAGCAGATTAAAACCCATGTGAAACTGGAAAAACTTCATTCTCTGTGAAACTTTCAGAATCTTCAAGCTTTGAGAAATTCTTCATTATTTACGAAATTTTGAGAAACTTCAATCTTTGTGAAACTAACAGGCTGTCAACTCATGAAATTTAAAATTCGAATAACATAAGAATCGAGAAACCCACAACTCAGGAAGTTTCAAATTGAGAAACTTGAGAAACCTACAACACATGAAGTTTACAAATTGCTATTCCTAGGTTGAATTCGTGAGCTGGAAAACTTAGATTCGTGCAAAGTCGCAATCTTTGTGAATTTGAAAAACCTTAGAAACCTAGAAACACACACATACACATACACAAAATTAGTAGAGTATAGAGTTTGTGAAACTCGAGAGCATGAAATCTTAGAAACCTAGACACATCCAATTGTTAGGATGTAGAGATTGTATAGTAAGCAATCAACTTTTGCACTATACGGAGAGGTTCGCACCGAGAAATTACGCTTTTAACGTCGTAGAGTTAGTGGAAACTGAAGATTTTCGTAGTGTGCGTACGTCTTCACGATGTCGAGGAGAGAATCGAACAGAATTAATTTACTCAGCAGTTTAGGACATCAAGATTCACAAGATTAGAGTTGCTTACTTAAAATTATATCCGCGCAAGATGCACACACGCACCAGACAACTTGAACTTAAATTTATCAAACTATTATATTACACTCACTAACTATCTACGCGCATGCATGCAAAAGACCGAGCAATACATTTACATTAAGGGAAAAGTCGAAAAAAAATATATATATATATAATTATAAGCATTTCATACTTTTCTGTAAATTTACGGAGAAAGAATAATTCCAGTATATAAAAAAAAACCTGTAATTTAAGCAATTCACACTTTTCTGTAAATTTACGGAGAAATAAAAATGCTAGTACATTTTTGGTAAAGTTACAGGAAAATTTTAACAGTGTATCGGAAATAGTAAAATCTTTAAATAGTTTCAGTTAGAAGAGGTTCGTGCATGCGAACTTCTGACCACTTACATACAAAGCAACGAACGCATGTACGAGTAACCATAATCCATAGTAGAGCGCTGTAGCTGGAGACATAACTATAATACATCCAAACTCTTTGCTTTAGCTCCCTTTTCGGCATAGATGAGATAGCGTAAGATGCTTGAGATTGATGTATGGCTATTTAGAAGTTCGACAGTGTGAGACAGAGCGAGGCTTGAGATCGTCATATGGCACTCTAGAAGTTCCAGAGATGCATCTTTAGGGACTTATACTGTTGAGATCAAACGGTTCTATTTGTACATCAGAGAGCAGCTTGAAATTGTCGTATATTGCTTACCATTATATCAGCTTTAGTATCTTATAATGTTGATATCAAACAAAGACAATTGCTGGTTCCATTAGGCCTAGTCTAAATTTAAAATATACACAATGAACAGTTGAAAATATCTATACAACGCTGTAAGTTATAGAAACGCAAGCTCATATTGTAGAGTCTCTGAATTAGTGGCTACATAACATACCCACATTGGGGGAAAATACTCGTCAAGTTTTACAATATTTAGAGAAACAAACCATTATTTTCGACTCCATCACAACTTACGCGTCAAACATTTAAGACAGGTTTAAACATGTTTCCCATTGATACAGCATTCAGGAGCGTGCATAGCCTATGACGTCAAACAATGCATAGCAATGTGAATGAACGCAAAGCGACATCTATACCGCACATGATAAGAAATATTTATATAAATTCGATAAATTAGACTGAGTTATATAGACCTATAATATACATAGAAGACAAAGTGTTGCAAGATTCCAATAACGAACACAGTTAACCTTTCAAAGACACAGCAAGATGCGATGTTTTGGTAAATACGTAGTCTAGAAAAGCTATCAGTACGAAGTCTTATAAGAGTTTGTGGCAGAAAGGCGAAACAAATATAAAGATATGTGAATGGTTATACAGGAATATAGCAGTTCATACGCTCACATGACTATAGGACTTAGCCGTTAAAATTGACGAAATTTAGTCAACTTGGTCAAATGGGCAGACGCAATTTGATGACATATATCTGACCCATCCTACGAAGTCACCAAAACTCCACCTCTCGCTAGCTCTCCACACAGGTCTTTCACTCGAAACTGAAAACACTGCTTTTTGACAAATCCTATCCTGAATCCAACACTTCTCCCTGCCTACCTCTCCGTCTCAACACCAAACACCATCCACCTTAGCCACCTGCCTGTCTGCCTGCCTGACTCTCTGGATTTTGACCCCTGCCTATCGATTTTGCTTTGATTGAGCGCCTGTGAATAAGCTGGTTCCCGCGACTTCGCTTTTGTGGGCGCTGTAGAAGTTCCGAGTTTACGATTACGATTACGATTACAACGCGTGTATTAGCTACAGTCAAAACACCTGAAATGTAATGATTGGCTTATGTACTACAAATTTTGAACTTGACAAAATACACGTTTCTAAAAATAATTGTATACGGAACTTGTTATGACTTTCTACGCCTGCCAAGTCGCCCGTCTTATTTGGGGAAGGATGGAAGTGCGGAACAGAGGATTGAAATTCGTGGAGGGACGACTTGGTAGGCGTAAAACTGTCATACTGGAAAGCATTCAGTCTCTCCAACGATGAAATACTTTCTTCTTTTGCATCATTAGGTAAAAATGATCTTGTTACTGATGAAACTCTGTACAATTTGGAGGAATTCCTCTGCCGGGTTTATCAGCCGAAATCGAAATCACAGATCAAAACTCTTGCAGCATTGCGATGGTCTTTATTCTCAACAAAACAGACTGTTGGAGACAGTCTTCCACCAACAACAGGTGCTTTCATACCAGCAGTGAAAAGAGCTAATTTTCAGGCAATTGTTTGGGCGCAAGACGACAAAGCAATGCCGGCGATTCCATCACCAACGGAACACGGGTGGGTATTGGAAGATGGACGGTTGTCACCGGTTATGAATGAATCGCTATGTGCCCCGGAGGCATTGCTGCAATTGGTCAAGTGTGCTTGTCTTAAAAACAGATGTGCGGCACCATGCAAATGCCGAACTAACAACCTGCCATGCACAGAAATGTGTGAATGTAACAGCGACGAGAATCTCTGCGATAATGTAGCGGAACGATATGACGGTCACGAAGACAGCAGTGACAATAGTGATGATGACGAATAACATTTTGAATGTTCATTTTTTCTCAGCTGCTACGTTTACACATTGTTTTTCCGTTAAATAAAAGAAATAATGAGTATCGTAACATTCCAAGACTATTGCCACTACGATAAATAGGTCTGTTTTTCTCATGTTCCGCCATGTTGGACGCCATCTTGAATTGTGCCTGCCTGCTTACCTATGACCTGATATATACATATTTTTGTGTTTTGGCGGCCATATTGGCCGCCATCTTGGATAGTAAGATTCCGACACTATTGCCACTATGATAGATCGATTCCTCGACCTTGATAATGTTAAATTTGACACTTCATTTTGTTATTTAGCTTACCTATGACCTGATATATACATATTTTTGTGTTTTGGCGGCCATATTGGCCGCCATCTTGGATAGTAAAATTCCGACACTATTGCCACTATGATAGATCGATTCCTCGTCCTTGATAATGTTAAATTTGACACTTCATTTTGTTATTTAGCTTACCTAACACCTGATATATACATATTTTTTTGTGTTTTGGCGGCCATATTGGCCGCCATCTTGGATAGTAAGATTCCGACACTATTGCCACTATGATAGATCGATTCCTCGACCTTGATAATGTTAAATTTGACACTTCATTTTGTTATTTAGCTTACCTATGACCTGATATATACATATTTTTGTGTTTTGGCGGCCATATTGGCCGCCATCTTGGATAGTAAGATTCCGACACTATTGCTACTATGATAGATCGATTCCTCGACCTTGATAATGTTAAATTTGACACTTCATTTTGTTATTTAGCTTACCTATGACCTGATATATACGGTTTTCTGTATTGGCGCCATATTGGCCGCCATCTTTGTTTAAAATGCATTTTGGGGGTGATCCCGTGGTCCGATTTCGAGAAACTTTTAGTATGTTATTCTCCAGACCTAATACACCAGAAAACCAACATAAAACGTTTTCTTGCAATTTTTTGGGGTCATGTGGCATATCTATCCGACTAACTACGATAATGTTCCGCCATGTTGGACGCCATCTTGAATTGTGCCTGCCTGCAGCATATTCTGGCTTGGCACCATGAATTTTCTTATTCTATGTTAAAATACCTTTCCAACGACGTATCACACATGTTTCTTTCATTAAAGAGCCCACGGGATATGTTTTTCCTACATAGTGCTCCTTGACTATATATTTTTATTAATATTCTATTATTATTATGTAAAAATTTATAAAGCGGAAGTTTACAGAACTAACTGCACCGAAAATGCGCTCAACATTAATATAATACATTGCTGAGCTTTGGTCAAATGCGACGATACGGGGTCTGTTGATTTGCTGGTTAAGGCGCGAAGACAGTTCTAGAGCAATCCATCATCCTAAGAGAAAAATCTTTCTACGAGTCATGGCAACGAATTTTAAGTCTAGACTTTTGCTGAAATGCAATAAACAGCGGAAGAGCGATAGGCTTTGGCTGTGTGTTCATGTTGCGTCTTTCACAATATTGCTTTAAATGTGTTCTATTGCGCTAGGACGTGTTTAATAGTTAGAAGGGAATAGCCTATTTCTAAAAAGGAACCTAGGATAGCGCTATATAAATGCTCTGAATGAAGAATGAAGAAATGCATGCACGTACGTATGTATGTATGTTACTTTACGTATGTAACTATGTTACTGTATGTATGTATGTTACTATGCGTATATGTATGTTACTGTATGTATGTATATATCTGTACGTATGGATGTATTTATGTTACTGTAGATCTATGCATCTATGTATGCATGCATGAACGTACTATTCCGCTGATTAAGCATCAACTTTAAAGCACGCATTTGCATAAGAATTTTCTACGGCGTAATGCCAATGGGTCATCGTGTTGTGAATTTGTTGGTAAGTTGGGTGCGATGAGGCGGAAATTTCTACGACGTCATTGGGTTGTTTACTTCTTGCTGAAAACGTTGCTCACGCGTTTGCGGCTGCTTGTGCGTCTAGCTGGCATGCAGTGATTACGCGCCTCAGTAAATATGGCATCGTTAGTAGCAAGAAATTTCAAGGATGCTTTAAGCTGTCATCTGTGAGAGAAAATGATAAGAGTTACATAGTAAGTACAGTTGAAACTGACTCTCTATGAACATGAAGACTTTTTAATCTCCTGATTAGGTGCAGGAAGACTGGTCCTGGCACGCGGGCCAGCGATCCAAATATTCCCGATCTCCGATTTTGTTACGTATGTATATGTGCTTATACGTAAACAAATATAAAACTAGATCAACAGCACAGCAGGAGGTTTCTTTTGATTCGAGATTCAAGATATATTTCTTATCAGAATTGAACGGTGCGAATTCGAAAACGTGCCGAATCTTGGCTTTTATCAAAGAAACGGGTTTACATCAAAGATGTCTCATTTTGGAATATGGTAAGAGATAGACAACGGACGGACTGTGGCCGAGGGCTTCTGTAAATCTGCTTTCTTCGTGTGTGACTGATCTTAGATAGCTCTGAAACGGACGTCTTGCAAGCAGCATCTTGTTCTGAAACGTGACCTATTTTTATCCATATTTGCCAACTGAAAGCAATATGGACGTTCATGTATGCCGCTACTCTAGACTATAGGTTATAAGATATTAAATCTCAGGTTTTTGTATTCTATTGCTGTTTCACAGAACCTTTGTGAAGTCCCACACAAGACGATATAGAGTCTGTATAGATGTTTGATGTATGTAAGTGTACTTACATGTAAGCATTTTATTATTTATATTGAACCTTACATGTATAGCGCTAAACATGACTATGAAGCATAAAACATATTATCAAATCATGTATAAAGCAGGGATACGAAAGTTATTTATGATAATATAATTTGAAGTTAACGGATTTGGCTGGAGTGTCTTCACTCTTTCCTGCACAGTCAAACAATGATTGCAGCTATTGGTTGGGACAACTCAACACGGATATCCGTTACATTCGGTTATCGTGTTATACCGACCGATAGATTACAATCGTCAGACCCCCTTGAAGTGCTTGACGTGTTAATTACCTATAAAGATACTCGACAGCATTAATTTTTGATTGACTCCCCATGTTGTAGCAGAAGTTCTTCTGGAATCTTCTTCTTGTAACAAGGAGGCTCTTCTGGAGTTTTCTTGTCTTAGTAAAGATGGTCTGGGGTCTACAAAGGCGGACGAAGGTGACTAAGGATTTAAAACGGAGACGAAGTGTTGGGAAAGGACATCTCCAGCGTCGAAGATTCGATCGCTGCATGCGGAGTAGGCGATGCAAGGCGACTGTAAGAGGCCGAAGTAATACATCAGCTAGATATTTCGGGGCAAGAATCCGTTGTTCCCTACATGGAAAGGGAGGTTCTTTTTGGGAGCAATAAATTGATGGTTATGGTTAGTTTAGTATGTTATTCTCCAGACCTAATACACCAGAAAACCAACATAAAACGTTTTCTTGCAATTTTTTTGGGGTCATGTGGCATATCTATCCGACTAACTACGATAATGTTCCGCCATGTTGGACGCCATCTTGAATTGTGCCTGCCTGCAGCATATTCTGGCTTGGCACCATGACTTTTCTTATTCTATGTTAAAATACCTTTCCAACGACGTATCACACATGTTTCTTTCATTAAAGCGCCCACGGGATACCATTTGCTCCCTGACTATTGTTAGTATACGATTAATGGACAGTATACTTGCGGTTTTCTACATTGTTGGCTCCACTTTAAGATCTATCTTCTTCTTCTTCTCTCTCCTCCGTCAGGCGTGCGCCAACGATGAGTCCTTAACATGACATCTCCAAATCGTTCTGTCTACTTTTGTATTTGAATCTGTCATGTTAAAGTTTCTTGGTCTTATGCCAGGTGGTGACCATTCCTCTCCTGGCAGGTTAAGGAAGCCGGTGGGCAAATTAGTAGGCCTCTTTCGCCCTCAGGTGTCCTTCCAACACCTGCCTCCTGCGTTGGCCAACCGTTTCGGGGTTCCTGGTGAGCCTGTCCACCTCGCGTATCGCCCTAGGTGGTCCTTCAGCCGAAGCCTTCTCCACTGATGGCATAGACTCACCAGGCAATTCCCTACTTGGCTGTTCACCCCCCCCACCACCACGGTGAGGTGCCCAGGGGACTTTGGGGGACTTTAAGATCTATACCGAACCTTATTCCCAAGTTCTTCCCATTTCAAGATCTATACCGAACCTTTTTCCCAAGTTCTTCCCATTTCAATCTCTTTTAGGTTCACAATATTCATTCCATCTCTTAGATAATAGTTCGTTTTTTCTTTGGGACAATTTACGTAACTTTGCACTTAAGAACGCATATAAAATTATTTTGACAGCAATTCTCTTTACCAGTCTTTCAACCTGTCTAGATCCTGCTGTAAAATATGTTCATCTTCCTCGCTTTGTATTTCTTTCTATAGCAAATATCTGCCTGGTCTATTACTTGTTCATTTAGTAGCACCCTCTCATCTTGCGATTTGTTAAGAAGTCATGAATCCGTTCCAGGTTTCTCCCCACAATTCCATATCCTTTGAGTCTGCATATCAGTCTTCGCTGACGCACTGTATAAGAACCCGTTCGATAGTCCAGAAGACTGCGTCAGTCACCCCCCCCCTCCACTGTTAGACCTACACTGTAATAACTTGATATTTTGCAGAGTTTTATCCACAACCTAGTTCTTCCTGGTAGTCAACCACCATGGAGGTCTTTAACTCAAAAGAAATGTCCGCGAGTGGTTAAGGCGGATTACCAGTCTTTCAACCTGTCTATATCCTGTCTAGATCCTACACTGTAGTCTCATAGACTCTGACCTTGGCATTTCGATAGGAAATCGAGGTAACTCTATTTCCATTCTATAGGGTGCTTCAGCACAGATTTAGCTGGCTTATCTTAATTGGAGTGACCTTCTGTTGAATATATACCGAAACAGCAATTCGATTTTCCTAATAACCACATCTTGCGCATCTGACACCCGATCCATGCGATTTGAATAGATTTCGTTATTATATTATGTTCTTATATATATGTTGAGCATTCGTACTACATCCTGTGCCGTTTAGCCACTGCAGAGACTCCGGAAGACGAAACTACGCATGCGTCCTGTGACGGACTCGGACATGAATACGAACAGCATTTATGGGGCCATTTGCCTAATGAAGGGTTCAGGATATCAGACCCGGTCACAGGTCTCGGCCCATGTGCGATATATTTTAGGAGCAAGAAATCGAATCACTAACAAGTTTGGCAGCACAGCAGTTTAGGCAGCAGCAGTAGCATCAGTAGTAGGCCTAGTAGTAGTAGTAGTAGTAGTAGTAGTAGTAGTAGTAGTAGTAGTAGTAGTAGTAGTAGTAGTAGTAGTGGTAGTAGTAGTAGTAGTAGTAGTAGTAGTAGTAGTAGTAGTAGTAGTAGTAGTAGTAGTAGTAGTAGTAGTAGTAGTAGTAGTAGTAGTAGTAGTAGTAGTAGTAGTAGTAGTAGTAGTAGTAGTAGTAGTAGTAGTAGCAGTAGCAGCAGTAGTAGTAGTAGTAGTAGCAGCAGCAGCAGTAGCAGTAGCAGTAGTAGCAGTAGCAGTAGTAGTAGTAGCAGCAACAGCATAAGTAGCAGCGGCAGCCGATGTTGTCGTTTATATTTCTTTATTCCCTTCTTGAACTTCTACTCAATCAACCGTGAAGATGAAAACAACTTTAATTTCAT
The DNA here is from genome assembly GCA_020284085.1 of Aporrectodea caliginosa. Lineage (NCBI taxonomy): Eukaryota > Metazoa > Annelida > Clitellata > Crassiclitellata > Lumbricidae > Aporrectodea > Aporrectodea caliginosa. Next base: position 58,693 of record JACEVL010000160.1, read on the forward strand.
TCGTCCTCTGCTGCAATAAAAGACGAGGACAAAGAACGGAAATAAAACAGAGCGGACGTACAACAAACCAATATTTCTCTATAGACAGAACGCAATCGATGTTCTTCTCTTTCTCAATGGCTTCTCTGGCTTTCTCAGAAACTGCTTTCTGCGTAATTCTGTGTGTATGCAAATGTATTTTATATACGTCGTAAAAGTAATATACGGAAACGATCGACACTAATGTCTCACGCACGTCCACAGGAAAATTGTATGGCTCTTAAATTGAAGCACAACCGACAGTAAGTGCCTATGTGTAACGTGTCTCCCCTTTTTCCTCTTCTCCCAGTAACTAGATTTGATTCATACTATGTCGGACAACATCTCTGACTTGACGTAGCGTTTGCGAATAAACTGGTGGCTTTTAACCAGCGCTTTCGATAAAGCGAGTTTATGATTACCAATGCGAATGATCGTTGTCTTCAGCAAGACAGTAGCCTATAGATCCAATGTGGGCAATTGAAAATTGTCTGGTGCAGCAGTCTAAACCAATGAAATATGCTTTGTTGTCAGACATTATACGTTTGTAAACGTTCTGGCCACATTAACGTTTATTAGAAAGGCACTACTTACACGAATGAACATCAAAAAATAATGTTCTATTTTAGACCAAAGACTTTTTTGTTTGCTTTTTCCCAATGGCAGGATGTCCGCATACAGATTTATGAAGCCTGATAGAATACCATTGGGAAATACAGCATGTAAAATTAATACGTATATAACGCCGTATACACATATAGATATAACGTGTGTATGTACGTTTATTTACCTTCTAGTACCATCCAGGGAGTCTTTCTGTTAGCGACACATGTATACGCGCGGGAGTTGGTCATACATTGTCACTCATAAACTATACATAATACGCTGGTGATTGGGAGCCGTTTCCTCTTTCATATATTGACGCCTTTCATTGGCTTCCCATCGTAGTATTAGCCTATATATATCTTGCTGTCCACAAGGCAGAAAAACATTATAATTATTCTGTCAAGGTTTGGTGTAACATAAATTGGTGAAAGCGAAAATGTAGACGTCTGCAAACTTTTCCAGCTTGAATTTTACTGTCGCCATAGAGCAGCGGTTCTCAACTTGTGGGTCGCGACCCCACGGGGACGCTTTACGATTTCCCAGGGGTCGCCTGGGACCTTCAGAAATTTGTAAAAAAGTTGTCAACGTAGTCCCTTAATATTTAATATTATGTAAATGTGACTACTGCACTAATTACTAGCCTATAGGCCTACTACAGCGACTTAAAATTAATTTTTACTTAGCAGCTAATTTAATCTAATGTTTGCAATGATTATTAGTTTTGAAATGTAAATTCTAAGTTCACTTTTACTTCTGAAAACAAAACAATAGCCGGTTTGCTACGAAACTGTGCTGTCAGCTGCAGTTATAATAAATAAGGAACACTAGAAAAGTTTATGAAATTTGAAGCCGCCTAAAACGAATCAGGGTGAAACGAGTGTTAAGAAAACAAAATATTGTAAATATAGTTTAAAGTATGGTTAACTTCCATAGTTGCAGCAGGAATTGAGAAACCACAATGCGCTATTTGTAATGTCACTCGGTCGTGCGAATCGAAGCCCAACAAACTGAAACGTCATTTTGATGCTAAACATCCCATCTTCTTTAGGATGCCCAGTATTTTAAAAACAAAGCTAATGACGTCGAGAAAGCAGACTTAATACCGGGGCCTAGTAGGCCCTACCAACAGCAAAATGTGGCAGCTGCTGAAGCGTCATATTCGGTTGCTCTCAGGATCGCAAAAGCCAAGAAACCTCACACAATTGCCGAGGACGTGTTGTTGCCAGCAACCAGAGACATTGTTCGAGTTATGCTTGGAGCTGAATAGGCCTATGTTAAAAATTGCATACAATCTCCTTGTCTAACGACACCGTCAGCAGAAGAATTGATGACATGTCTGCTGATATTATTACCAATAAAAATTACAAATTTGCCTGTTAATTATTGTTTGATCAGGAAAAACCTGATCCACTTAATAATTTGGCATAGGCTTGACGAATCCACGGATGTTGCAAACTCTTATTGTTGTACATAGTAGGCTACAATACACAATAAATATTAAGCTTCAAGTAAACATTTCACTTACGTAATTTTACTCTGAAAATTTTCGAAATGATTAGTTGAAAAAATTACAAATTGTCTTGTTATTATTTGATTGCGCATGATGAGTATGGATTAATGGTGAGAAGTAAAATGCATCATAATGGTAGGAAAAACACAGTGAAGGGAAGTAACGCGATCAATTTTATTGTTGTGGGTCGCCGCAACTTTGGAAATATTATCAAGGGGTCGCAGCACTAAAAAGGTTGAGAACCGCTGCCATGGAGTGAGGTACTCACCTCAAGAATCACATTCCTACCAACGTCAACTTGCTGCTTGCAATTTAAGAGCGCTAAGCAGTCAGTGGGTTTCAGTTGAATCTGTAAAAGCATGTGGGTGCATTGTCCAATTGCAATTAATATTTTAAAATAGGAAAGCAGCGTTGCGCACGCGCAATAAGCTACTTATTATCACTTAGCAACAACCAAGACTTAATTTGTTTAGGTATAATACATGATTGACTGCGATTTCCAGGCGCAGAATTCCAATGAACGCATAACCTTCACTTCGAGTTGCAGAACAAGTGCTTCACCGGAAACATGCAGTCCACCATGTATGTTTCTGAACAGATACTGTCTACCATGTATGTTCTGAACACAGAATTCAGCTAAAGAAGGTTTGGACAGATATCCATCTTTATTCGGGAGGAGCTGCAGTGCTGCACTGGTTATCTGTGCCCAGCAGAAATTGAGTTTAAGATGATAATGCTTATATTCAGCCCATTTTGTTTAGGTTGTGCTCCATCATTATATTAAGGAACTGCACTTCTTAATTACTTAAATTTATGTATCTCAACATTGATCATTCCTGGTCGCAGATCCATTCGCTGTGCTTCAGTGTGTAAATGGACCTATTTATTCCTCTGGCCTGAACTTCCATGGTCCAGCATCGAAGTCCCACTGTGGTCGGTGCATCTTCTAGAATAAATTGTCCGGTAGCATAATGACTGGAACCTAGAGAGACGATGATATAAATTAACAGGCCAAACATAGAAAGAATATGTGACTATATAAACAACTGATAGCAACATATAAGAATTAACACAATAATATTATATGAAATTAGGACACATAGGCCTAGCCCTAGACACTTAAGAAAGAATCATAGTTTGAAAGAGGGTGCTGATACTTGGCCCAAAAATAATGACAGATTGACGATGGAAACACGGCAGCAGGCAGGAAGAGGAGCAGCCTCACGAGGACAAAGAAGGATGTCGAATGATTAGAGAGTGAGTTGTGATGTGGATTGGGAATAAGATGAATGAAGGCCGTATATTACGTGTTTCCCCTCGCCAAATCTCTTTCGTCAATCATCTGCCTGACGTCTGTATTATTCGACGGTAATTTCACTGTTTGGGTCGGTGATTTTTTCTTGAAGTGGCGGTTTACAAATGTCGGATTACAATTACAATCACGAAGGTACATTTAGGCGTAAAACTGAAAAGAATTTGAGCTTTGGAAGCAATCTATAGGGTAAGGAATGGTAAGGGAAGGGAGAGGAGGGGAAGGTAGGCAATCTGAAAGCAATCTAGTCAACGAAGCAGAAAGACTGGAAGATCTAAAGCAGATCGTAAACTGGCATGAAGACTACTACATTGGACGACAAAATCGTGACTATAGAGCCAACAGCGTCCAATACATACAGAGATACATAGATAAATACATACATGCATGTATCTATGTATACATGCATGTATACGTATCTATGTATAACAAAAAGGAATACGTATGCATGTATACGTATATCTATGTATACATGCATGTACAGTATGCATGCATGCACATACATGCATACATACATACATACATACATACATACATACATACATACATACATACATACATACATACATACATACATACATACATACATGCATACATACATACATACATACATACATGCATACATACATACACACATACATACATACATACATACATACATACATACATACATACATACATACATACATATTTATTTCTCTATGGCTATGCTCTGGGCTTGACCCAGCACGTATGTACGGTATGTATGCTTTAATATGTGTGTGCAATTAATGCATGTATTCATATATATATATATATGCATGTGTGTAAATATGTATGCATATCATGTATGTATGATGTGCATATATGCGCGTATATATGTATTGTACATATGTGTGTAATGCATGTATGCATGTATGCAGGTATGTACGACTTGCATACGTAAGTACATACATGATATGCATACATACTTACACACATGCATATATATACATATATACATACATGCATTAATTGCACACACATATAAAGCATACATACCGTACATACGTGCTGGGTCTAGCCCAGAGCATAGAGAAATAACTATTGGGACAGAAACTGTATTGAAGCGTCGAGTCATAAAATGTGAGTCGATGATATTGATGTGTCGTCTCTTTTGCATCTCTGGACACGTTAATGGTGCTTCTTTCCGACTCTGCGACGAAAGCCAGACCAGCAAAACTGATGGAACCAAGAGTTTAAAAATCCAAAGTAACGAAAGGCTATAGTGCAATAAGGAGTTGGCTGTCACTAAATCGTATCCTCCATCTCATCTGCAGCATCGGCTGACAACTAAAGAGGTTAATAAATAAGGAAAGGAACCGCTAAGTGGTCTGTCACAGTAGCGTACCAAATGGCACTTAATTATCACCACACGCCATTGGCTCAGAGTTGGCCCATCTGGTCCTGGTCACCTGCGGTTTAAGAGAGTCCGGACAGTTCTTTCATCGAAGAAAAGCCATTTTGTGCGAGGCGTCTCAAATCAAATTACTACGGTGGTGTGTCGAACAATTAGGCTATTGCAATTACTAGATTTTCCGGAGCAGAGCATCAGTACGCTATAGTTGAAGAATCCCGTTTCTCTCCCCCTTTGCCCTACCTATCTCTTTCCCCTCCCTGTCCTTATCATTCCCTGCCCTTCTTGCTCCTCTTTCTCCTAACTCTCACTTCACTCCCTCTTCCCTCCTCAATCTCATTCCTTCCTCCTCTGTCTCCAAGTCACCAGATAACTTGCACATGTTTGTGCGTGTATCTATGTTGCTGTCCAAGTTTAAAAAAACTTTGTTGTCTTTCGTTACATGTCGCCTCTGCTAACCGTAAGGGTATTCTTTGTATGTTGATTTGTATCGTATAATTCACTAGACGGCGCCAATATCGCACTATGCAAGCAAGCGTCCAAGAAAATTATTGTACAGCTTATTATTATTTTTTATTACAACTTACAAGACATTTTTAGCGCGCGTAAAGTCACACAAAAATGCTAATCTGGATTACTTTTATCGTTGTTAGTGTCTGTAGCGAAATAGTTCTTACCAAATGTCTTGTTTAATTAACTAATTAATATAAGCTTTAGAATAAGTTAATCAATTAAAGTGGCGATAGATAAACTGTTAGTGGCGTTATATAATATTAGTGAAACTAAAGGCTTTTAAATTTGTGAACTCAAATATCACGTGACGTGATACGTTGCCTAGCGACGAAAGACGCTCTAAAAAAATTAAAAACAGTTGCAGACAGTTAAAACGGAAAATCAGTTGGGTGAAAGTTGTTCGAGAGGAGAGAGATGGCGAAATCGAGTTGAGTCGTAACGGATATTTCGGATCGTAGGCTATTATATGGAAGCGATCACAGTGGATTAAAGTTTAAAACGTTAGTTCGAAGTGAAGATTAACGGACTTTAATACCTTGGGTGTCGGTGGTTTAAAAGTGAAATCACGACATCGTGAAACGGACATAAAGCAGTATAAGAATTTGAACATCAGTGAGCCAGTGTAAGCTTGGACGGACTATCATTTTCGTGCTGAGTAGCCGTGTGAAGCGAATTGGAACGATCGATCATCGTTTCAGTGCTAAACAATTCGAACAGAGTAATACGAGGAACTTAAATTGCAATTCAATCTACGAACAAGTGGATTGACGTTTACGGTGTTACCAGTACATTCGAAGACGAATAAGGGAGAAGATCGCATTCGATATCATCAATTGAACCATGAGAATCTACAATTACGATGTCTAACTCTACGAACTTTATCTCTAGGCCTACCATTGCAGAAATGAAACTGATGAGCATCACTAAGGGGGAATTCAGATAAGCCTCATAAAATCTATTTAGAGTAATTTAATACGCCACTCTAGGTAATTAGGATTTATTGTAACTTAGTAAATGAATTGACTTGATCTTAATATAACTTAATCTATTTCTATGGACGTGTTCGGTGTCATGTTTTCGACAACACTTATAGTAGGTAAAGTCTACTCTGCCAAACGTGACGCAGCAAAAAGGTTCTATTAGAGATAATAGCACTACAATGTCGTCGTCGTTGTTTTTATTCTTTAAACACGGTGTACCGTGTTCAAAGCAGTTTAATTGTATGCTGAGGTCTCAGGATAAGGATGACGTTCCAACTTTGGACAGCTACCGGGAGTTTCTGATACACGTTGACCTATTATAGGCTATATATGCCGCCACAAAATCCAACCAACCCTTCCGCAGTTCATGCTCCATTAATTGGTCTCCAGTGAGAGCGCAACAGAAGCAAAGGTCAGAGTAACTGTTATAGTATTAAGTGGAGTATTTTGACCTTTTCCTTGAGACTGTCAAGATTAAGCGTGGCCTCACATGTCAGCTACGGTTGATGTTATATGTGACTTTGAGGCATGTGCGATGACTCTCAGATGAAGAGGCCTCACCAACATCGTCTTACCGTTCTTCATCAATAAGCCGCATTCCTAAAACTCAGCCCTGCTTCTGTCGCCACTGTTGGCGTCATGCGACCAGGAATTTGGTCCTCTGTGTGCATCATTAGCTTTCCTTTACCCGAGTTTACCGGGTAGCCTATAGGCTAACTGGCGGGGTAGCGCGACGAGAACGCTGTTAGTAACAGGAATTGTAAAGAACAACATGGAACCCGCAGTGTAACTATGGGCCTGCGTCGCCCGCAACTGTGGACCCTCCTCCCCTTATACGAATTTCCCATTACTCATCCCTATTTCCAGAAGTCCGCACTCCACGGGCAATGGGTATCTACTCTCTAGCCTAAATAGATTCAACGGTGTAGACAGTATTTTGTTCGACTTTATATAATTATAAGCCCTATTTTGCCATTGGTGCTTAGGATTAATGCACAGGCTTCTGAATAACCACGTGCTAAATTTAGAGGCGGACGTTCGCAATCGTATAGCTTTCGCAGTTCCCTGTTCCGAATGTAGGTGACCTCTCGACCCATTTGTGGACATCGCTTAAGGGTGACCCCATGTAACTCCAGGCTCAACGTTGTCCATACCATTCTACCTAGAGTAGGCAAGTCAAAATATCATAAATGAACAGTAAAACGGCAATATCAACGTCAATATGGTGGCAGGCAGGAGGAATATCTTATTCTATTCTATTCTATTCTATTCTATTCTATTCTATATACGGACTTATAAAGCGCTTCTCACAGTACAACCTAATCAGAGGCGCTTCCAGTGCGAAGGGTCCCTCGAAAAAGAAAAGTCTTAAGAGAACGAGCAGAAACAGTAGTGCCCCCATATAACATCCCAGCACAAGTTATTGTGGCGTTTTTGCCAGGGACCACCCCCGGGTTTTGGGCCTCCCTGTTTTGGACCACCCTTGGGCTGTGATTTTCCGCTTGGTCGCCGACCTAGCCCGTGGTATCCTAGTCCGTGGTATCCTGGGCCTTGGTGTCTTAGCCCGTGGTATCCTAGCCCGTGGTATCCTAGCCCGTGGTATCCTAGGCCTTGGTGTCTTAGCCCGTGGTATCCCTGCCCTTGGTCTCCTGCTAGGCCTTGGTATCCCTGCCCTTGGTATCCCTCCTAGCCCATGGTATCCCTGCCTTTGGTATCCCTGCTAGGCCTTGGTATCCCTGCCCTTGGTATCCCTGCTAGGCTTGGGGTCTGGTGTCCTGCCCCTCTCCTTGCTGGGTATAAATAGAGGACGCCCTTGTGTTCAAGAGAGTTGAGGTTTGGTTACTCGAAGGCTTGTATGTTGTGGATCTGAAGTGGTGTTGAATAAAGATCGTCATTGAACTACAGTGTTCGATTCCTTCGGTGGGTGACATTGCTCGTCGACTGGCAGATGCTGAAACCCTTCGAAATACAACGGAGGTCGTACTTACGCTCCCATCCTGAGCGACACGCGCCTTACACTCGCCTCCTGAGACGTAACCCCAGTTATTGTCACATTATGTTCGGAAGGTCTTTCCACAACAAAGGGCCAACAGAGGCATAGGCACGATGCTGTGCTGTGGCAGTCCGAGACCGCTCGAGGAACTAGGTCATGATGGTCTAAAGAGCGGAGAGGACGTCCAGACGTTGCTGATAAGATCACAGAGGTAGAGGGGAGCTTGACCTAAAAACGATTTACCCGTAAGAAAAAGAATTTTTAACTGAATCCGAGCAGTTAAGGGAAGCCAGTGAAGATGTTCGGTCATAAAAGTCGAAATATGGGAGAAATGAGGAAGGCGGGCGATCACTTTCATTTGCAAATTCCTCTTCGTTCTTCCACTTCAAACATCTTCAGACCATGTCCTCATTCGTCTTCAGGTATTTGTCAGCTTGTTTTAGATTTTTTAAATGAATTAAGACAAGACAACGCCTCTGCATAAGCTTACTCACAACGGGATCTTGCTTGCTTGCTTGTTTACTGTTTAACGACCACTGTGTGGTAACAAAAGACCATTAGCGTCGCGCCCTCCTCCTTTATCCAGGCTTGGGACTGGCACTGTCAGAGTGCACACAATGGCGGAGTTACAACGGGATCTGTGGGATCTTAAACATTATTATATGGTCAAAATAGCTGACGTCATAATGAAATTCAGTTTTCTTTATCTACATAAAAATGACGTCTGTGGTCCAAAAGCATTTATGACGTCAAATTACACTTAATAGGATTCTACTTTAATGGACCTATTACGTCATGAAAAATGACGTCATAATGTTGGTTGCGCTCTTTAGACAATCATGGGAACATAAACTTAGAGACAGACACGCAGACATCGGAAAAGATCGAGTCCGCCAAACTATATATATGTCTGCGTCCGGCTGTCGTCCAACGCCGGCATAACAGCAGGGCTACTATACAGGTGTCGATCCGTGGTCCATGTAGCCTATCGACTGTCTGTGTTTCTGTTTGTCTGTCGTCAACTCGTCTCTCTACAGTCTGTCCATGGACGCCTGTGTAATGGCTAGCTATTATAACGACGTCTATGGTCTGTCCGTCGGCTATCCGTTGATATGGCTTTCGGCTAATCCGAAGATCATTCTCAATTAATATTTTTAAATCTAAACTTAAAAACTTATCTCTTCTCTAAGTACTATGATTATAGTAAGTACATTGTAACGCGTCCTTTGAGTAAGACTTTGTTTTATTAAGGCGCGTTATAAATGCAAGTTGTATTGTATTGTATTGTTTTGTAGACTATGTTTGTCTCCCTTTCTGTCGTCTGTTGATCTTTCCGTCTGTCTCACTGTTTGTTTCATATAGGTACAGAGCCAGAATAAGGACCTTTAACATTTTACTTTGATTAGGAGGCGATTTGACACTTTTATCATTTTATGTAGAACGGTCCTGAATGGCACTTTTAAAGCGAGCTATGTAAATAGCCTATTTAACAAACCAAAATCATGAACAACAGATGCAATAAAAGAGGGGAACGTACGCCATAAAATTTCTTACTTTTATATAATACATGTACTTATTTTTCTAATTTACTTTCATACTCACTTCATACTTTACATTAAATTAGTTTTTCATTTAATAATTTCAAGTTTACCAGACGTCCTTAGACCTACTTAATGACCGATTATTTTCGGTCGTGGAAATGACGATGGTAAAGGTTATGTCATAGACTCATACATTACGATGATTTCTTTTTCACTTTGATGATGTCGCTCATTTCAGGAACTGTTGATCGACATCTTCTTCGCCATCATTGTCGCCTTTCGTCATTTTTCATCGTTTTTGATACCTTTCGTCGTCTTTGTCATCTTCTGTTTCGTCTGCAGCCTTCCACAGAATGCTCCAGAAACTCAGAGAACAATGAAAAATTGCATCATTTGTGATGACGTCATATTTTGGAATTGTGACGTCAAGCGACTAACATTAAAAAAACGCAATTGCAATGGGTGCAGTAATCTTATGTCACAACTTCATTGTCACAATATTATTCTACTCATATCTAAACTGCATAGGCCTATAATCCATATTACAATATGTAGGTCTTAGCCTACGTGAAATTAAATTGTAATATGGAGTACGCAGTATTTAAATTATGAGCAGAATTTAGCCTCACACTGATAAACACGAATCGTTTGGTTTATCTCGGTTTATTACATTTTTAAACTGAGTTCCGTGTTGAGTTGCATGCCTGTTAAGAAACGGTGTACTTTAACCGATTCAACCCATGATGGTGTTCATATAGATAACATATGCATCGACTCAGTGTAATGGCGCTATAGAAGTTCTGTTGTTAGCTTAAACTGGCGAACATCAATTCATTTATTCATTCATTCATTCATTCATTCATTCATTCATTCATTCATTCATTCATTCATTCATAGGACTTTATTCATTCAGAGGGCTTCCTTCATTCAGAGGACAATCAAAAGACTCCATGTTATAAGATGTATATTTTTTACTTCTCTTTTTAAAAATCAAAGCCATTACAGATTACTGGCGTTGCTGCAGACAACTAAGGTCGATTTTCTCGCTCTCCCTCTGCTTCTCTGGGACCAAACTCCGCTGAGCGTAGCCGTGTCCACAACATATATTATGTGATACAACACTGTTCTGCAAGATCCCTTCTCCAATCTAAACTAATCGAGTATTGGCATTTTTATAGCGCCGTTATTGTAATGTACGAGGCGTCATTCGATAGCTGTTTCGCTTCTAATGAATTAAATCGCTTTCCAAGTTAGGACCAAACGGGCTCTATGTGGGTAGCCCAAGCCCACGAGCCTTTATCGCCCACCCAAAAGTCGGATATTGGAAATGTCGGTTAATGAACTTCTGACCTCAATCCTATAGATGGGTTCGATGTGGGCATCCCAAGCCCACGAGCTCACTTGTCTACCACATACAATTTTAATCTGATAATGGGCTCCTCACCTCGTGCTCAGATGGGGCTGATATGGGCTAGCCCAAGCCCATGAGCTCACCTAATTTTTAGATGGGCTGTGTATGGGCATGCTGGCAGCGGAGGTATCGTTTTTACTTCAGTGCAGCATGCAACCACTACAGTATCGCGAATCCCATCAATTCCACCAAAAATAGGCCTACAGCAGTTAATAGTATAGTCATAAGGCCCTACTCCTAGTCTAGGTTATTAAGACTATATAGATGTCTTAATATTTGAAAATAAATTTGAGAAGAAAACTATAGGTTGACATGCTGATGCCAGTATGTAAGTTGTTGAGGGTTCAATCCCTGTAGCCAGGGGCGCAACCAGACAATTTTCCTGGGGGTGCTCAGATTGCAAAATATTCTTTTCAATCCTATATTTACAAACAATCAATAACTGTGATGCTGGAATCCATTGGTAGGCTATATAGGCCTACTTCTACAAAGGTCCTTGGTTTGCCTCTAACAGGAAAGATAAAGCGTAATAATTATATTCATATAGGTCTAGGCCTACTAGTTAACTGGTGCCGTGTAGGTAGTAGGCCTATAAGGTCAATGTAGGACATGCATGGGTAACTTTTTAACAGAGGGCCGCCCTATGATTTTAATTGCAGGCCACATTTGTGCAGATTCATTTGCCACAGAAATTGAGACAATTTTAATTTTATTCAATTTTATTTTATTTTAATGTTATTGCAGAATAACCGTTAAAGTAAATGAAATAATTTTTCTGATGAAAATCTAATTATAATATCTACAGTCCTCAGTTTTAGTCTGATGGTTAGGAAACTTAGGCTACACCTATGAAACAAGAAGCTCAACTGACTTCTTACGACCCAGATCTTTACGCAATACGAATACCCGGTAGGCCTACTCGATTATTCTCTGTTCGATGTACAGGATCCCATTTTTGGAACGCTTTTCCTAGATAATATTATATTTAACGCCGACCGAACGCTAGGTTATTCAAACATAAACTCCGCCTTTAATTACGTGAAGAAAAGTCCTGAGTTTGAATGATTAAGGTATGGCTTCTGCTCAGTTGCGGCCCGAGTCCTTAGTTAAGACGCTAGTTATTTTTTCCTGTCTAGTTGTATTTACTTAGCTTTGTGCTATGGACTTTTTTTTATTGTTGCGACATCTCTTTGTTCTACAAACACTATTATTACGTCACTATTTTGTCTGTGGACAAAATAGTGACGTAATAATGATGCCAGGTCATTCATTTTTGTTCTATGTACTTCGTATGTGACGACTTCTCTTTGTTATACAAACACTATTATTACGTCACTATTTTGTCTATGGACAAATAGTGACGTAATGATGATGCCAGGTCATTAATTTTTGTATAAAATTATGTACTTCATAATTATTGTGACTTCTATTTGTTATACAGTTTTGTTGCGTCACGTACTTTGTTTAATGGACAAGTTGCTGCTAAGATTATAGGCTAGATTTCTACTAGACTTCGTAGGCTATTATTATTATGACGACATCTCTTTGATTTAAAACACTATTGTAACGGGACGCGTTCAATTGTTGTTAGGATAATGCCTATTCCGTATTGTGACGACATCTTTTTTGTTCTACAAACACTACTGTTACGTCATTAGCTTTTTCATGAACATGCTGCTGTTATGATGATAGCTTAATTACATGGATTTCTTATTAATTGTGACGACATATCTTTGTTGTATAAACATACATAAAACGGTAAAAGGTTCCCAAGTACCAGTACAATGTCACACATCGTGACAAATTTCCGACCCCCGACCCCCCATAGGTGCGTGACGTCATTTATGGACGGCCCCAAACCACATCTTTTACATTCCTACAGGCGTAACATATTATATATCGAACATTTATATAGAGCCCCTTAAAGAAACTACTCACAGGCGACATCTTTGTTAAGAACCTATTTAATACACGTAATTACAAAATGTCTATTTTGTTATTACCGATACCATTCAATTATCTCTATACAAGTCAATTTTATTCAGTTACTGTGAGATTAATCACTATTTCATTAAATTAAGTTTAATACTGTTTAATGTTTGCCTTACTCTGGTGCTGAGTGGCTAGTCAAATAAGAATAAAATTTAGTGATTAGCCTAATACTTGACAAGACAAATGGTTTTGTGGTAACAAGCATCTAGAAGTAGAGATACAGAAAAGTATTAGCGTGCTGCTTAGTTTCAACTGTGGAGACAAAGATGATCATGAAAGCAGAGCTTTAATTTTAAATGTATACCATGCATTACCATGGTCGTATTTAGCGGGGAGGGTTTACAGGTTCAAACCCCATAAAAAATTGCAAAAAATTTGTTATATGCAAAATAAAAAAAGTTTGCCTTTTGTAACCAAGTCCACTGGAAACCCCATGAAATTGTATCCTGGATACGCTATTGACCATAACATTGACCCAACTCTGAATGTTTTTCAATTTTATTTTATAAATTAATACAACACAATATAATAATTCTGTACACACACAAACCATGAGATTCTTTACCTCATTTCATATTTTCAGTCATCATTCAGTTTGGATGGATTTCAGAAAGACTTCCATTTCTTCTCAACCTAAACGAAACCCGCCTTAGCAGCCCCTCTGCCTCGTCTCTCTCTGGACTGGACTTGGGCCTCCTTGGCACAACTCCTCTGACTCGAAACAGCGCTCATGAATAAGCTGGTGCCCTGTGCTTAGCTTTGTAATTGTAACTGTAATTGTAATTGAACATTTGTATAGCGCCACTCACAGATTCAGAGGCGCTCCCGACCCAGGGCTCTAACAAATAAGATAGTCTTCAGGCGTTTCCGAAACAGAGGAAGAGAAAGGGTGAGGAGCTGAAGACGCAATTCATGTGGAAGATGGTTCTTTCAAGTGGCACTTTAGAAAAGTTGGAGTTTTATGGTTACAATGATGAAATAAAATTATTTACCAATGCATTTCCATTAGGCCAGTGGTGTCTGTGGAATCACGTTTAAGCATCTCGCTTTTGGTCTGCTGGAAGGACGTGTGCACTTTAAAGCACTTCATAACTTTTCTACACATAATTATGTGAAAGCAGCGATATCTATCAGTAAAAAATATCGTTACCTACATGAGAAGACACAGGTAAGAAAACTTTAACTTGCATAACGATTTTCACTGTCATCACAGGTACTCGGTTTAACATGCAACAGTTCAAAGAACTGTGTCATACTAACTCTGGCAAGAATGCTTCATTGTTATGTACAGCTCTTTCAGATGACACCAGATGCAACTCAATAAGAACTAATCCGTGTTGCAAGTAAATAATTGTGGAAGAGCTTTACACTGCTGCTTTATATTGCATGCACCTTAATGCAGTCAGCCTAGCTATTCGAAACTGCTAAAACTTAGAGACTATCAATAAACTTTGGGCGACTTCCCACTATTATAATATAGACATATATACACACATGTAGGCTACATGTATTATTACACATTATACAAACTTGACCTATAATATCACACAGAACAAGATACAACATCATTGCTATTGAGTCGAAACATGTATGTGTCGCTTGCATTCAGCATGCAAAATCATTAGCCAACTTTCAGCTAGCACATGACAACATGAATTCATTCACAGTTTGCCTGACAATCCTACAGATATTTGTTGAATGATGTAAACTGGTAACACCACAATTGATTGACTTAATGCTGGAACGTGCAAGACACGAAAGCCCAACTGTAGATTAAAATCTGATGTTCATTGGGGCTATTTTACACAATACTGCCCATTTCAACCTCCTGCCCAATTTCCGAATTCACTTGCCACGCGAAAAAAGTCTTCCAAAGACCAGATGAAACCATCCAAGCCAGAGAGATAGGATCACACAAGCCGATATAGTTATCATGATAATCACTAGAAACTGGTGAGTTGTGTCTTGGAAACGTACTCGCGGAAAGTATTTCAAAACTGGATGTATTTTCTCCTTCAGTTTTTGCAGTTTTGAAGGAAACATCAGCAGTCTTAATGATTGTTTTCTGCTAAGCATTCGCTTCAATGGTACGCTGCAAAAAATAACAAGTTTAATTCAGTCACTATCAGATTATGACATCATGATTAAATTTTGATCATTTAACATTTTAATGACGAGCTGCATTGGTTTCTCGGTCAGTTTGAGTACAAGCTCATTGTTAAAGTGTTAAAGCAATGTTTAGTAGATGTCTTCTGAAATCCTTCATCAGTACATGTAATCTAAGAAAGAGTCCAGAAAGCTCAAATAATCTCTAACTTTGTTGGTCTCCAATTATTTATTAGAACTTTAAATTTCGTAGTGTTCTACTTTTCCTAGTGCTATAATTAGGCTACTATTACATTCATTCATTTTTGTCACACAAAAACAGATTACGCACCGCAACTGATCACAGCTAGTTCAAAAGAACAATAAAGATAGAGATCAAAATATAAAACTAATGTTAATAGGAAGGTTCAGTAGGTGGAATTAGTGTTAACTGGTACATTTTGACAAATACTCAAGTTATTATGGCATAATTAAATCCTGTAGCATTTCAGGCAAGACTTTGTTTGAACTTGTAGATTTGCCTAATGGGAATTTTCAAAGAACTTTCTAATTTAAAGAATTTGCTTATTCACAAGTTGAAAGCATAAATACACTTTTTTATTGTCTTGCATGTTAACACTTCAACGACGAGCTGCATTGGTTTCCCAGTCACTTCTAGTACACTCTCATCGTTAAAGTGTTAAAGGCCATAATAACAATAATAACAGTACAACAACTCTTCAACTCTTTAAGCCACCTGATAACAAAGACACGAACCTAGTTTGCGAGTAACTTGAACAGTCTATAGCATCACTACTCAACTCGGTTTCAAGTGCTGTATTTTCAAGATCTCTCGTAACTGGATCTTTGCTAGTGCTCTCATCTGGCTCTTCCTGTTCCTCTTTCTCCTCTTCCATGTCTTTCTGGCTTTCCTCTCTGCTCTGTAAACTTGCAGCCTGTAGCCGGCTGAGGAAGTCAGATGGCAGATCTTCGATGATGGAACTACTTTTGCGTCTATGAAAAGCCACAACACACAGCATTTCAGTGTCTTTTAATTGATTTGAAATTGAACATAAAAATTCTAATTAAATTTCAACCAATATGTTATGTTCTAATAATTGAACTAGATTATAAAACATTTATTCAACCACAAACTAAGAAACAAGAAACAACCGGAAACTCTCCTTATAACTCCGACTATATCATAAAGTGTGCATATCAGAGTATCCATCACAATATAACTTGATAACATTATAACATACTATTATATGACTTGAATAAGATAAAGAGCATAATAATAACATATAAATATATATATATAAATACAAGATAAGTAAACATATTAATTAGGGCTGATAATGATTAAAAAAATTAATCAATTAATCTCCAAAATCTTACTTCTTAAAATCTTACTTCGATTAATCGATTAAATTCGATTAATTTGGTATCTGTTACATAAAGCGTGAAAAACTGCTGAAGGTGATAATTATGTCGGAAATGTGTTTGAACCACGGTTAGCGAAACGTTTATTGCAATGAAGACAGTTAATTTTGTCGTCATCTTCGACCAGTGTTATTTCTATTAACTGTAACTGTAACTGAAATAGCAAAATAACTGAAAAATGTTGGTCAGTTAACTGTAACTGTAACTCAAACTGAAAAATACTGAATAACTGAAACTGTAATAGTAACTGAAAAACGAAAACTGTATAACTGAAAAATAACAAAAGTTAACTAAAAAATAAAACATGAATGTTTTTCTTACTTACTTTTTGAATGGTAATCTTACTCTAGTCTACGGTCAGTTTTCTATACTCATTTCACTTCTATTTTCTTTTCAGTTTTCTATGCTAGTTTCACTTCTGGTTCCTTTTCAGTCTTCTATGCTAGTGTCTTCTGGTTACTTTTCAGTTTTCTATATTCGTTTCACTTCCGGTTCCTTTTCCTTTCGTTATGTTGTCGTTGGCGCTAAACCGTAAATTCGTAAAACAATCCACAACTACGAGGATAATGTTTAAGCCAAGTAGTGGTCGAAAAGTAGAAAGTGGCGTGTGGGAACATTTTGTTTATGAAGCCGCAGACGACAAAAGTCGATGTTGTGTTCGCACTGTTGCTTTCAAGAATGCTGAAAACAATGAGTGTGGCACACTAATTGTCGGAACAGAGCAAGTGTTAATCTGGAACGTCGTGTTTTCTTTAAAGTAAACCGACAATACGTTGATTTGCTGTGTAAATATTTCTGGGAACTGTTCAGAATACTTGTGGTCAGTGTGTCATTAGTCATGACTTGTGAAAAAAATAACTGATGCTATAACTGAAAAATAAAGAGAAATAACTTAAACTGTAACTGAAAAATAAAAAAAATAACTGTTAACTGAAATATCTGATTTCAGTTAACTGTAACTATAACTTTAACTGAAAAATCATAAATTAGATAACTTTAACTGTAACTGTAACTGAAAAACCATAACTGAAATAACACTGTCATCGACTTTTCCATCAGCATTTACCTTAAGTGCAAAATGATCACTTAAATTTCCACTCAAACGTTTCACATTATCATTGTTCGCCTTATTGTTTACTCTGGAAATGGGTCGCTTGACATCATGAAATAAGTAAAAAAATTAATCCAACAAGCCAAAATAAATCGATTAAAATTTTCTTTGATTAATCAATTAATTAATCGTTAAAATCCACAGTCATAATATCAATATATAAGGAACTTGCTTAAACTTTAATTTGAAGCAATTAATGACATAGCTACATGTGCTATTGTTGTTATGGTTACATCAAGTGAACATGTTATTGCAGAGAGAATGACATAAAAGGATATTAATTTTGAACTTATCTAAATGCAGACATTAGGCATAATTAGATTGTTTGAAGATTTAAACTATCTACACTAAATAAATCATTCTTTCTTCTCTGCCCATCAGATAAAGTTAAAACCATGAATATTGATAATTATTTAAATTAATTGTAATATTTATTTTATAACTTTAAACATTGTATATTTACTAAATTGACTCTATGACAGAAATAAAAGATAAAACAAAATTACCTGGTCATTGGGCGGGGTATGTCAGTACTTTCAGAATCCTCATTTTCTTCTTCGAAACACATAGGAGGTAAGATAAAGGAAGAATTTCTATGAACAAGACGACTGGGATTATCCTAAAATATAAAAAAAACATTAAATCAGATTTTAAAATCACCCTCTTGTAGCATGAAGGTTTGAGTAACTTGAATGAGTGTTTATAAGTGCATCAGTGATAGCTAATCTGTCATAAATTGTTAATCTTATTCAACTGCCTTGCAGTTCTCTAATTCCTGCAATGACCAGATTTAAAGTGTTAGCTAAAACTGTTCTTAGTTTTGCGAATTTACTTTATGCTAACTGATTGCTCAGCCATATTTTAGCTGTACAGAGCCTAGAACTTGGTCTCCTTCCAAACTGTTTATACAAAATGCAATATAAATTCAATACAATATTAATTCATCCACAATACCACATTTACAGAATTTTGGCAATTATGGTACTTTATATATTATTAGTAGTAATTAGGAACTTCTACTTCTATAGCACCATGTCTAATGCACAAGTTATCTACCGATGATGCACCAAAATCAGGTTGTAATCAGGTAAAATCCAGAAGATCAGTCTGTAAAAACAGCGATATAGCCTATGGTGGATAAGAAATTTGCAAAACGTAAGTCTCAAGTATAGATTGAAATGGCACAAGTGAGTACAATGTACAGATACTGGGAAGTAAATAGAAAATTCAGGTTAGTCACTAAAAACTGTTCTAGTGTTGGGTATGACCAGACAAAGCCAAGCAGATGACCTTATTGAATAGTGATAACACTGAGGAACACAAACTGATTCTAATACTGTGGTGGCCTACAGTTCAATGTTTAATAAACCCTAAGCCCATATTTGAAAGAGATTCTTTGCCAAACAGGAAGTCAATGGAATGGTTCACATTTATGGGTTATTTGTTCATATTTTTTATGCATTAGTTATGACTCTAATAAAAAATTCTGAATTCTTTTAAGCTTCTGGAATTTGACTCTGTAATACCAGTAAGAAGCAAGTTAAAGTGATTTAGGTGACCAATGCATTCAACAGAGATATCCCAGCAGACAAAGGGCCATGATGCCTTATTTGGTGTAAGTCATGAATAATTGAATTCAGCATGTATGGTGATATGCAAATACCACTGACATAGTTGGTGAGGGACATAGAGTCAAAGATAAACCCAAGTGGTGAGTAAGTCACTCAGAATAAGTGATTCACTCAGTTTGAAAGAATTTAATTGTTCACACTTTTTCAGCTACTGTGGAGTGTCCTGCTGCAAATATCCATTCTTCAAAGGTTAAGAAGGAACTTATTGGCCGCTGTAAAAGACTGCACATCCTGAAAGGCAGTGGAAAACAGCTGCAGAGATGAATGAGAAGACAAACTGTCAAATATAGATTGGAGTATCAATATCCCATTGAATGACCCCACTCAACACTACCAAGTTGTACCCAGCATGATATACATAGTGAAGAGTGTGGCGACTCTCACGGTTCAGTGCTTGGCCCACACTTTAGCTGGCCATGCTTGACTATGGTGCCCTTGCTGCAGAGTTCCCGCTTATGGTATTCTCATAAACTGTCCGTGATCTAGGGGTTATCCTGAACCAGGAGCTGTTGCTCTTCCGTCACATAGACCTGGTCAGCCGTAGCTGCTTCCATCAGCTCCACCAACTCTGGGTAGTCTCGTGCTCACTGACCTTTGACACAGCAGTTACTCTCATCCAGGCATTCATCCTATAAAGCCGACTCGATTATTGCTCATACATCAATGCTGGCTTACCATGGGTCCGGATTGACAGGCAGGAAAGGGTTTACTGGGCAGCTGCATGTGTCATTGGTGGTTTTGCCAAGACAGATCGTGTCCTGCACTCGTTTCCCTTTCCCGAACACATCTGTTTCCAGATCTCTTCTCTGGTGTGGAGATTGCCTTATTGGGGAGGCACCTGCGTATTTGTGGGAGCTCTGACCCCATCTTGTCCTACAACGGTTACGGTCTCCTCTGCTCTGCCACCCACAGCGACCTGACTGTTTCTTTTGCTTGTACAGCTACAATGCAGCTATGTGCTTTCTCTGCTATTGGTTCTGTGATGTAGAATAGCCTTTCTCGGGAGGTGCGCTGTCTCCGTTGGGTCCTTCCCTCACCATTCTATTGGCTTCTTTAAGGCTGTTTTCTCCCACTTGGCCTGGGTCGGGAGCGGTTCTGAGTAGAGACCTTGAAGGGGCGCTATAGAAATTTTGACTGATTGATTGACTGATAGCAAAGTAGTCAATGAATTATTGCTATCTGATTATTTTGATTGAGTGTGAGAACAGAGATATGTGGCAAGCCAATTCAGTGTAGGACCAGAAACCCCCAAACCACCCATCTAAATACAAACGTTAAAGTAAAGATGAGCTTTTCATTAGAAAGATTTACCATGGTCAAGAGTAGGTTTCTTTAGTAGAGGATAAACTATGGCATGAGCAACGGTTGATGGAAAGGATCCTTCCCTTGAAGAAAAGTTAATAAGTGAAGTAATGGTTGGACCTAAGATATCAAAACACTCTTTCAGATGAGAGACGAAAGTGTCAAGGATGAGTTATGAACTTCTGCAAACTGTCATTTAAGCATCAAAGACACACTGGCCAACCTCATTTTACCTGCACAGAAATTCCGAAATTTATTGGTATTAAAGCCCATGGGTAGCTGAGTGCACAGAAGAGGCTACAGTTAACTTACCATAATACAGTAATTTATTTAAAGTCATTGACATGATCTTAGGCGAAGCAGAAATTAAAATCAGTTACATATGCAGACTTGGCAGATGAAAGAGTTTTCCTATAAGTTTGCATTGTTTTTTTAATAATAGAAGCTGATGAAAGATGAGAGTGAAGGTACCAACATTCAAGCTGACTTCTCTTGTGCCTAGCTTAAGAAATAGCAGAGTAAAACCAAGGCTGCGGCACGCGCTCAACATCTTTCTTAGTCCTTAAAGAATTTGCTTATTAAAAAGCTTAGTTAAAGTACACTGAAACTGCAGAACCAGTTCATTAGCTGTTTGTGATGGAAATAACCAAATGGGAGTGGCCCAGGATTTTATTTAGATTAATTTTAAACTAATTTTATGCAATTTTGAGGTAGATTAAATTCCGAATCTTGGAAACTGCCGAACGGATCCAAAGGACTACCAATCCCAAAAGAAGTAATATTTTTGACCAAAAACTTTTTTCAAATAAAAAATAGTAACCTTTTTCTGAAGCCACACAGTTTCAAATATTAATTTTATTAATACAAATATAGTAACTTTGTTTAAAGTGGTCACGCTATTTTTGACCTTACCCCTTTCTTCACAAACTGTCACAAAACTCATACGTCACACTTTTTCAATAATAAACAAGGTTAATTTTACTTAGCGAGAGGAATCGTGAAAAACACATTCAGGAGATACATTTCACTATTTTGACATAAAACTTTAAAATGTTTCAGAAAATTTTTGAAAATTATTTTAAATAGAAATTCTACTAAAAAAATAAAAATAAATTAAATAAAATGTCATTGTGACGAACTGTACATAAACCCCCTCCCCTCAGCGTGACGAACATATACGGTTTTGTTTTTTTATTTCTGCGATCATACAAGATTTTGAGTTTTTATGGATCGCAGATAACAAACAGTGCCTTGAACCAAATAAAAATAAATATTGCCGATTAATTGGAAACAAATCCCGATTCGGCAAAAAAGTAGGCCAAATATCCGGATAATATTCGGATTAGAAAATTGGCAGAAACTGCCAATCAGGCACACCCTAGTTTAAATAGGAAATCAAATTTTTAAAAGATGGCAGTATGATCCAAAAAGATATGACTCAACAGGAGTAAACGAATGAAGCGATTGTGTATCAAAGCAAGTTATAAAGACATTCAGGTCATGACCTTTGTTACAAGTACAAAAGGTAATGAGCTGCTCCAGGTGAAACTCTTCCAACATGTAAAAAATATAGAACAGCAATGATTGGCTACATCAACGTGAATATTAAAGTTGCCCATAATAACTATTTCAGATGGGAAGAAAATCAAATATTCAATTAGTGACTGAAATTCGCTCAGAAAGTTGGTTAAAGAGAGAAATGGTGGCTGATAAAAGTTCCAATGTGCTTGTTGCCAGAATGAAGAAAGGCAGCCAGAACCTCAAATGACGTGGGTGCTTGAACAGATAAAGTGAACCTAAGCAGCGGGAGATATGACTTAAAAAGGAAAGCAGCCCACCCATACCATTGCACCAAGGCTCAGATAGGATAGAGAAGGTTGGTGGAGTGAGATTATAAATGAATGTCAATGAATCATTTAGTTGAAGCCAAGTCTCATTACGAGCAAGTACATGTAAGGAATGCTCACAAAGAAAGTTATTTAGAGCTACAATTTATTCTGGAGGGAAAAAATTCAAATTGACCAATGTTCAGGTTCTGTAGCCTGACTGTTCTGGGAACAGATAGTAAGCAGTCTGAAACTGAGGCAATGAATTGAGGTCAGATGCTATTTATGTCTACGAAGGACAAAATGAAATGCCAGTGAGAATTGAATGCATGAATTTGACATGCCTCTCAACTTCTCAAGTGGATGACACATTTCTAGCTTTGGGCACTAGCAACAGATTTGGCAAAAAACTGTGCTAGGAACAAGATATTAAGGAGGAATTTGTTCTGCTCCAAACTTGACCTACACCCATGTCCAGGAGACAGCCTCTGACAACTGTCTTTAGCACGGGATCCCATTCTCAGTGATAAGAAATGTTCATAGGAGGAGGCAAACATATCTAGGAAACAACGGTTCAGTCAACCCGAACCATGCAACAAGTATGGAGATGTGACATAATTTAGTTGCCAGAAACATAGTCCTTCAGCTGGGTGACTTGTTAGAACACAAAAAGCTCAAGTGAGCCAGTCATTTTATTTTGGGCTTATACAGAAACACTTACAGACCAGTAAAGGAACCCACTGTAAGGAATCAAGCGAACTGGAGGGAAAAAATGCATCGCAATACAATACAGCCACAAAAAATTACAAAGAACAAACAGAAATGAGAAATAATAAAACCTATCTCGGAAGAGTATTTAAAAGTCTATCAGCTTAGCAATGTTAAAGTAAAATTAATAACAGAACCGACACATGTAGAAGAAAGATTAATTTATGTAGAAACACAGCAGTATTTAAAAACCAAGAAATCCATTCGACTGCCAACCTGCTATATATGACATTATGTCACATGCTAAGGTTGCTTAAAATGCATGACCTGTCCTTGTTGCTATGAAATAATACAATATTGCATTATCTGTTTGCTACTTCTATTTATTTTATGATAGTTTCAGCATTTTTCATTTATATATAGGTAAAATGGTTTCAGTTGCGAAGTATGGCATCAAGATGTTTCTAACTGGTATATCAATTAATTGGTATAAATAACTGGCTGCAACATTATAGCATGTTGAAAAGTTTTTCTCAGGAAATTAGGATGAAGAAAGATGCTACAAATTAATGGTCAGTTTTTATGTACGGTAGTCGTCATGGGCGTCCGCAGGAATTTTTCCAGGGGGGCGCAAACTTTCAAATAGGCCTAGTTGTCGCAGGGACTAAATAGGATAGGTACATAGGGTGTGTCGAAAGCAACCGATCACTCCACCTTCGACACTCGCTCCCTCGGCGCTGGCTAAACCTCTCGATCCTCTGGCGCGGATCCCAAGAGCGAAAATATTCATGAACATTCATTTTCAAAAACTAGTATGATAGACTAATAAAATTTTATATACTGAAACCTTACCTTATTCTTGAAATAACAACTGCAATCGTTTGGGTTCTTGTCCAAACTCATTTATCACTAAAAAATATCTATGTTGCCTGAAATTTCTGTTCCGTTCCTACCAAGTTTTGCTACAACAAAGCAGTCGACCTTCACAGTTCCTAAAATTGTCCTACTCAGAAATCTTCTCTGCAATAGAGTGAACAAGCGTAGTAGTAGTAGAGGTTCAAGTGTAACCTGGGACCATGCAGTGTTTTTTTCAGCCGGAACGGTCCACAGCCATTAAGAAATATTCAGTAATTTAAATTTTTAACAAAAATTATATAAAATTTTTAGTTACTTTAATTTAATGTAAGTGCTTTCAGTGTTTATTGATACTGATAAAATTAAACAGAAATATTGGCATAAAATAACCCCTATGATTGTTCTGAATTTGTTGAGAACATTTTTTTCTAGAGAAAAGCACTGTCTGGGACTATTTTGTCCCAGGTTTAACGACCCGTGCGACAAACAGATCAATAGATTCGTAATGTCATCCAGGCTTGGGAAAATATAATAAATATGAAAAACTCTGGCAGAAAGTTAGCTGGTATCTAAAGGAAGAAGCTGATACTTAGTCAGAGACTGTCGCTCCAGCCAGTGTCAATTATATGTGTTTAAATATGTATTTGTATAAATAAGTATATATATATATATATATATATATATATAACGTCCTGACTAAGCCGGTATCTCTTTAACGAGCTAAAAACAACAGCTATAGAAGAGCCGCTGGTAAAGGGAATACGATACAATTAGTCGACACGACTGAGTGAAAGCACCTCGCCGTCTCGGGTTTGACAATGTGAATTTTCATATTACCAAGAGAGAACTATATACGCTAAAATTTCAAAAATACGCATAAACAAAGATATAGCGGGAACTTGTAGAGCGTGCCGTATTTTAACGGTCGGTACACTGTATACCTTACAGTCCTTACTAATTAATCTTATGCTTCCTGTGTACATTTTAAACAATTACCTAAAAGAATTTATCGATAATCAAGTTGAAAATTGTGTTGTAATCGCAAAATAATAAAATTTCTCTGCAAATATGCAAAATCCAGGGGGCGCACATGCGCCCCCTTGCGCCCCCCTGCGGACGCCCATGGTAGTCGTTGGATGCATAGGATCCAGTAACATAACAACAGCGGCAAAAATACTTACAGATTGTTTAAACGAAGACAGACTATTCCTGAGTTGCAAAGGATTCTTTGAAATTACCGCTATGCTGGCCCTGCGACGA
The DNA here is from genome assembly GCA_020284085.1 of Aporrectodea caliginosa. Taxonomy (NCBI): domain Eukaryota; kingdom Metazoa; phylum Annelida; class Clitellata; order Crassiclitellata; family Lumbricidae; genus Aporrectodea; species Aporrectodea caliginosa. The sequence goes on from JACEVL010000160.1 coordinate 84,165, forward strand.
TTTGCCTAAAAAATGCACAACATGTAGTCACAACAGGGCATCTCCAGATCTAAAACTAAAAATCTTCTCTGCAAAGAAACAACATTTTAATACTTTATAACATTAAAAATCACACGAGTGATAAATACCAGTATATTGTATTATTACACTGCATAATATTTTGAACATTAAATCATTTTACAGTCAACAATATAGACAATGATATAGTGCAAAGGTGTGGGCTAAAAGCTAAAGCTTATGTTAGAAGCTCCCTTTTTTCAAGACTAGCAACAGAGGTTTAGACTTGTGTATGACAAACAGCTGAAAACAGTGAACTGAAAATATAATAAATATGAATAACTAGGCAAAAGTAATGAATTAAAAGAAAGAAATAAACTAACAAGAAAACGAATTTCACAATGAAATTGATAAAATAAGACAAGAAAAAACTTAATCACAAGCAGTATGAGCTAAATAAGCATCTCCACAAGCTCAGAACAGTAGGCTACTTTGCAAACAGCAACTCCTCTATTCACTTTTGTACTTGTGTACTTGTTCAGTGAAGGAAGGACAAATAAAAAAACCTACCAGTAATCAAACAGTCTAGAATGGCTCTGCCTCCAAATCTTTATAAGATGCAATTTACATTAACAATTTTAATTGAATATCACACACAAAAAGTAAGTGTAACTAAGGTAAAAACAGAAAGAAGGAACAGAAAATACATAAACTGAGGTACTGAATATATACCTAGTAATAACAGAATGTGTAGTTTACAAGAGATAAAGAACAACAAATATGGTTTAAAACAAGCAGATAATTTACTAAACAAGAAACATGTGAAAGCGAAAGCCTGAACCGCTTACGTATTCGTCTTAAAACACGTGCAAATGGCTGCTTAACCACAGCGGCTGTGCCATCCTGGTCCTTGGTGCATTCAAAGTTCAAATGACACAGACATTCAAAATTTTAAAAGTCTTAGCATTTTGCTATCTGATTTTTATTTGCATTTGCAAAAACTTCAAACTCTTGGCTATGTTGGAAGATTTTAACTGAAGCAGTGGCCAAACTAAACTAATCCAACAAACCAGAATACGCCTACATTTATTTTTACATAACTTGAGATATGAATTACTTGAATATTATCATTCTGTCACCACATGAACTGGTTATGCACACATCAGAAGTTATAAAGCTAAAAATTAATATTTTAAAAAAAACATTACTTTAGATGTTTCAATATTTTATGAGTTTACCCTAAACTGTGGTAATCCAGGTTGACTTGTTCTATTCGTGCCATTGTCATTTCCTTTAAAGCAATCGAATTTACAAAGCATTCAGTAAAGAAACAACTTCCAAAAATCAATGATATTATGAAGCTTTTACATAATAACAGCACAGACATTATTCTGCACAGCAAAGAGTGCAGATCCCTATAACTGGTGATGAAAACTTGAACCCAGGCATGGCATATCAGCTAAAAGGTGTAACATGGGGCCCAAAGTGAACTCGTGTACAGCAGGATGAAGGTAAAACTAAAGGTAGCATGTAAGTAACACAGAAGATATATAATAGAAGTTGACTAAATTGAACTGTACTAAACGTGAAACGATCAACCACATCTAAAAAATCTAAATATTTAAATATATTTTGACAGAGAATAAAAGTGCAAGAAAATCACACAAAAGTTTTAAAGTGTTCAAACACCTCAGACTATCCAAAATTTCTAATCTAACTTAATCTCATGACTCCTACACAAAGAATAACAAAATGTCTGCTTTAACACTTTCGAGGCTGCTGTCAAGGGCTGAACGTGATTGCCAACAAAAGTCAGACGTTGTAATCGTAAAACCCAATTTTACAAAGCGAGACTTGAAAGCTAAGCACAGGGCACCAGCTTATTTATGAGCGCTGCTAAAATGTTGATAGAAGTCACCATAAAAATACAATAGGGTTTAATGCACTAGGTGACAGCACTGGACACACGTGATGACATGCGTTTGACCTACTGCGGCTGAAACTGGATAACCTCAAGTAAAGCATAGAGACAATCCATTTTAAGTGTGTGCTGACAATATGATGACAGGAAGTAAAAAAGAAACGTCTCTCGATTACAATGCAGGCAAACTGAACGTTTTTCACCCAGATAGGAAGATAAGATGTGAAATAGAAGCTGAAAAGACAGCTTCTGCAGTGCAATGTATGTTGCAAACAATGTCACTTTCTGATGCATGCAACTGATCGCCTTGAACGATATCATACGGTTCTAAATTATCATGTATAAAGTGGCATTTGGTGTGCATACATTGTAGAACATTTGGTAGATGTATGTTATACATGATTAAAGAAAAAAGCAGGTTTGGCATCTTTTAGGGAAAAAATAAAATATTCAGCCTACACCCCAAATCTAAAAAAATTATTTAGCCTCATTAACAAAATAGCTAAAGTGTAACCATAATTTACTAGAAAGGATCAGGCAGGACCAGAGACAGCAGACAGGCAGGTAGGCAGGCAGGCAGGCAGGCAGGCAGGCAGGCAGGCAGGCAGGCAGGCAGGCAGGCAGGCAGGCAGGCAGGCAGGCAGGCAGGCAGGCAGGCAGGCAGGCAGGCAGGCAGGCAGGCAGGCAGGCAGGCAGGCAGGCAGGCAGGCAATGGTGGATAAGCAAGTTAGGATATATGGGCTTTGAGTCTAGACTGCAGACCATTAAAACAGACGGAAGCGGGAAGCAAATTAAGAAACCTGAGACCAGTCAATCAAACAAGCCCAGCCAACATCAGTGTATTGTGCTGAAACAAATAGCTTCAGCATCGACAAAACGTGCAATTTATATCACTTCCTTGTATATTCATACCTCCCAACTCCCTGCTGTCCTGCCGTGTTGCACGCAATGTCTTCCTACAATATCACATCAAAACAAGACTCATAAAAACCTGTACCTGGTTTATCAAGCCAGGAATGAGTGCCTGACTTTTCATTTTACTAAGGTGATTTTGCATGTAACCTATATTATCAGTTATTTTTCTACTGCTAGCAAAACTATTATAGTATGTTAATCATGTCACCACCTCCAATAATAATTTTTTGAAATTTTGGCCAAAAAGATGACATGAAGCCACTTTTTGTGCCCACTGTATTTTTTGTGCCCACTGTATTTTTGGAAACATCAATTGCCTATCAAACGTTATGGTTTAGGCCTCGTAAAGTCTAAATCCACTTAGCTTTTAAGTAGAGCTCTAGAAATGTGGAGTTTACGATTGTGATTATGAAAATCCATTTGTTATGTTTTCACTCTTCTCAGTTCTAGATTACTGAACCAACAGAAAGACATAATTTAGTAAACGGCTCTTCTGTGAAGTGCACTAATGGCTCATGATGCTTACTAGCTACTAACTTAACCAATATTTAAAGTAATAATTTATTTCGTTTTATTTTGCTTAAAACATTTATTTTACACAAAAAAGTTGGTAAATCTGAATCCAGATCTGATGATAACTATCTTATTGAATGGATTTCTGGTGACTGGATACAATAACCATAACCACTCTTTTAACACAATACCTTGCCTCTAGAAGTTCCGCATGCTCTTTCTCGTAGACTTTCTTGAGATTTTCAACATGTTTGACCATGACATCAATTGCCTGATTTACTCTAAGTTCCTTTAAAAAATACACACACATCAGAGCATAAATCGAAAGTACAGGACTATTTAAATTGTTTATCTGTAGGCCTATACTTGTTTCTTCGGAAATTTACATCAAATAGAAGCACAGGCTGACGTTCAGAGAGGAGAAAGATGGCAGCATAAGCTACCAACAGTAATTGCTTATTAATGTTAATCACACAGAAAGTATAACAGTAACACTAATTGTAACAGAGAAAAAAATGAAACAAAATTTAAGGTATATATAAATTTATAATGAACAAAAATTGAAAGCTAGTTAAGATAGTAAAAAGATAAAAGAGGATTACAATTCACATGTATCAGTAGTCTGCTGAGAATAAATAAACCTAGCATTAATGGCTGCCTCTTGATCATATGGATCAAGCCAATTAACTATGATCAAAAGACAAGCGGCTGGAAAACAGTTTTTAAAATATCAGCTTGAAAACAAAATTTGCTTTTGTGTTGCCTTGTAAATTAAGCTATAACATTGGTAATGTCATGAAGCTTATTCTGCTTATGATATCAATTCTGTTGTGAATTTTTGATGCTAATTCTAGATCAGACATGCACTTCCACTCAGTGGCGGCGCCAGCATGGGGCTAGGGTGGGCTGAAGCCCCCTATCGGCGGCTCAGCCGCCCCCAAACAAAAGTGGGATATCACCTCCAATGCCAGAGAGGAGGGGAGAAAGGGAAGGAATTGGGGTTTTAGCCCCCCAAACCTGAAATCCTGGCGCCGCTACTGCTTCCACTTCATTTACCTGCTGGACAGCACCGTGTACTTCCGCACGGCTGGACATTCGAGCGATGGCATTTTCCAGAACTTCAATGTGCCGCTGGACTTTCGAAAATATCTGCTGACTAGACGGATTGTTGCAGATCTGATTCAAAGCCTGCAGGCAGCACACAACAAGAAAATGACTCAAGACAAATATCTAAATAAGTTCTGCTGACAGTGATTTTAGCTAATCAATGTTGTACTGCAAAGTAAGATAAACCATTTGAATTACTACACAGACTTCCTTGATCAGCAGCATTCCTGGTCTGGTAACACGATATATGTAGGGCAAGAGTTAGCATAAACCTAATATGCCCCACATGCAGAACATTATCTGCTCTTAAAATGCTGCTGGTACATAAAGAAATCAACTCATGCAATACAATCTCATGGAGTAATGCACAGAATACTTTTAGGGCCAGTTTTCAATAAACAAGACATTTTAAAATTCCAATACAGCATCTACTGTGGGTGGGTGTTAGGCAAGCCACTGCACACTACCCCCATTAAGTAATCACAGTATGTATGTACATGTATATATGTATGCATGCAACTATGCATACATGTATGTATCTGTGTGTATGTATGCATGTAAGTAAGTATGTATGTATGTATGTATGTAAGTAAGTATGCAGTAGGCTATTTTTATAGCACCTTTAATGAATCTCACAAGATGCAAAAGAACCAGAACTTCACAGATTTTAAAAACCTACTGCACTTTGCCCACTAAAATTTAATGAAGACAAAGTAAAGGTGGATGAATCGAAGAATGAGAAGATTCAAAATGGATGCAAACCTTCATTCCATCTTTTAGTCCTTCCAGTTCCCTGTGGATGTTTTCCTCGGCAACATCTCTCGCTCTCAGATGCAACTCTCTGCGTCGATCTAAGGTCAGCTTGTCTGTTTGAAATGCCAGTGCAAGGCTCGAAAACTTCTCCTGCAGCAAAATTGATAAGTGCAGATGAAGCAGGATTTTTGGTCAGTCTGTTCGTAATCGTAAATTTATATAGCACCACTTCAAGAAATACTCCTCAGAGGCGCTCCCGACCTGACAACACTAAACCACGATAGAAAAGAATGGCTTTCAAACGACTGCAGAAAAGGTGCAAGGAAAGACCAAGAAGCTGTTATGCACAGAACTCAAATTCCTAAACCTCACACTGCACCATAATCAGTACGGCAATGCATTGTAATGGTAACATTTATGTTGTTCCCTTTCATTTCCCGGAGCAGTCTTGCAGAGTTTTGCCAATCTGTCATTACCAATACAGGTCATTCTGAAGGGTACTCATAGATGTATGCCTACCACAGAATAAAAGCCAGCTACATCTGTTGAATATGTAACTCCTTCTACTCTGTGCTATGGAAGACAGTGACTGTTTTGACAATACTGCAACTGAAAGAAACTTCGTCCAAATCTTTGCAGAAGACACAACACATCATGTGATGCATTAACTGTTTGCTTACTGCGGGACAGAGCGATTATTTATGACTTACTGACAAGCAACCTTTATCCAATTCTATGTCATGAATGGAAGCCATATATAAGCATTTTGTTACACATCTTTTCAATGACAGCCATAGTTGTCGGTTCCACACCAGGACCATAGCAGTGGAACTTGTTATGGGTCCAATAAACACGGAACCCTGCGTTCCAGTGATGGCTTCACTGAACACGTTTCTAAGGAAACAGATGCAGATGGTGCCACAAACACGAATCCATTTCGATTCTGTTTTACGCCCCATGAAAAAAGACAGATTCCACGATCGTGGACAATTCTCAGAACAGTGGTCGGTAATTTGGAACGGCCGTAGTCGATGCAAAGAAGGAAAACAGAGATCTATAGCATTGGAAATCGTCCAACCGAAACTTAGAATTCGTGTCCAGAAAGCATTAATTACAGTGGATGAATGGCTCTGTCGTTGACCTTCCACTGCAACTGAATACAGACGGGCAGAAAATAGCAATAGAACAAGGTGGTCTCCTGGGCGTAGAGTAAATCTAGAAAGCAGCTGCTTGAAACAATGACCACAATTGCTATCGTGACAATATATTCCAATGGCCGTAACACACGAACAAAAGGAAACATCAATTATAAACTTAAATAAATATAAATACAATTACAATAAAATAAAAACAAAATTACACTAAGAACAAAATAGAAATTGTACAAGTATGACAGACTTTGACAGTTGTTGAAAGGAGACATTTTGAAGGCAAAAATCAATAATAGTCATTAGTCAGTTACTCTACATTGTAAGGCTATGCAGTTGACAGCAAATTGCTTGAACACCACAAACCCCTTATTCTTTTAATTTAGATCCATGCTGTCCAACATGTGGCCCGCAGGCTGCATGTGGCCAGCGGGCTAATTTTAAGAGGCCCACCTGAACTCGCTAAATTTTTGCAATTGTATAAAAATGAAGTATTATATAAAGTCACTGGCCTACTTGCATAGCTATTTGTTCGTAACTTGGCTTATTATCATTTTACAATATGAACACAAAATCCAGTTCCAACGATGCATTCATTATGATTATTCTTTTAATACAGTTAATAATTTTCAATATTATACTTATAGTTGTTGTATGAGTTTACTGGTTCAGAACTTGGCTTCAAGACTAATTTCTTCGGTGGCTCCCAGTTTCAAAAAGGCTGGACAGCACTGATTTAGATGTTTAACAGCCTACAAATCCTGGATTCTGTATAGTTCTCTGTCACTCTGGCGCCACCTTGGCAGGCATTCGGGAGGCTGCTTGCCACTGCTTTCACGAAAGCAGGAAAAGAGTATTTAGTGTCGAGATTCTGTACTTCGCAAGAAATCGAACCATGCAAATCCAACACACACAGAGCGATTAAATGGATCGAAACCATGCAATAAGCCAGCCATCAAAACAGTCTGACAAACTCTAATAATGTGCAAATATTACAAAAGCAAACAACATAAAAATGATGCCAAGATTGCAAATATTAAACAGAATTAAATAATTCCTGATGATTGGGCCAAAAAAAAATATAGGTGTGTTTCCGGTAACAGTGGTTTTAAAAAATGGGTAGGTAGGTAGGAAAAAAATTTTATTTTGTAAAATAATTTTATGCAATGCTGTATTGTTGTATAATAATAAACGAATGTATCGTCATCATATTTCATCTTGCCAAGGCCAATTTTGCATAGATAATTAACGGTGCCCTTATTTACATAACTCTGGCAAGGTAAGCAGTGTTATCAATGTTGCAAATCTGCACCTCTGGTACGCAAAGGTTAAATTCATGTGTCAATAAAAAAAAATTGTGAAAAAATTTGAAAAAATTTTTTCGAAAAATTAATTTAAAAAAAAAAAATTTCACAAAATTTTCACAGTCGGGCCTAAAAAAGTGGGTCGGTCGGGTTACCGGAAACACACCATTATTTTGTTTTGGCCTTAATTTTCCAAAGGGAATAAATATGTTTAAAAGTGCTGCAATAAAATAATGAAAAGCTAGAATCAAAAACAGGATCAAACAGAATGCAAAACAGAATTCAACCATTGCTCTGACAGAATTCAAACAATACCAGGCTATAATTCAATAAGTACAAACATCAATTCAAACTACGGGAAATCAAGTGAGGCATTATGCTAACTGCATTGATACAAACACACATACACAGATACATAGAACACCAAAACAGAAGCAAGTTCATCAAGTTTAGAGTTTAAACAGAACTGAGACAGAAGTCAGTACCAAAAGTCTTTTGAAAAAAGGCAAATCATGCAAGCAAACAATTCGACCATGCAAACATAAAAATCAAGACAGCACCATACAAGGTACTGAGGTACAGAATTTAAGCAAAGCCGAGGAAGAAGCAACAAAACAGTTGTAAACCTGAGTGATAAAGATCACCTACTGGCCAGATTTTGAGAGGCTACAAGAAATTTTACTGGGTCAGGAAGAAAGGGTTAGACAATTAAGTCTGCAGCCCGTTTACGACTACGTTCCAAATCCTGATAAAATATTTCAGCTGTGGCAGTGGCCACTTGCAAATAACGACTTTTACGATTCATGACCTGTGGTGACCCGACAGACCAGGCTCAACTCAACACAGCACTGTAAACATTTAAATTGTGAGCAATGCATTTTTACCGAGTTTGCAACTGAGACACAGAACTGGGTCAAAGGTTTCAACTAATTCAACTTTATGTCCTTTGGGTCACAGCCAACAACACAAGAACCTAGAAGAGGCTTCAAGGAATCAGAGCTGGCATGGCTTCGTGGCAAGAGGGTAAAGCTGAACTGCTTTCATCGTTGTGTCTGGAGTTTGACTCCTAATGCATCTTCAAAATGAGAAGAAGAACAGTCCCTTATAAGTTAACTATATGAAGCAGCAATGGGTATCAAAAAAGCGACTGAATAACGTGTGCAAATGAGAGCAGGGAACCAGTCATCTCTCTCACTGCCTCATCCTACCAACCGCCATGCGGCTGAGTCTGCTAGCACAGCAGAAATATTTAACATCTTTCTGCCCTCGTGTGGATTTGAACCGCCTCCCTGACTTTTAGATTTATATTCCAGCATGCTAAACACAAGGCTGGGGTGCATTAGAGTCTGGTGGTTTGCATGCTAGATTGTCAACCAAGAGGTTGAAGGTTCAAATCCCCAGAGGGGCAGAAATTTGATTTTAGATTTATGCTCCACCTGCGTCCCTTGCCAACTTAGCTACAATTAGTACACTGACCGTACACTGCCAGTGGGAAGACGAGATGGTGAGGGAGAAGATTGGCCATCTCCCTCATATGTAGAAGGTAAGAAAATGAAGTTGTTAACACTTTATAACCATGTCTGCCTCTCAGGCTAGCTTAGGAAATGCTTTCCTCTCATAGATGCTCGTCTTTATTATTAATACAAACTCTCACATCGCAGTATGATTACAAGTATGATTATATAGTACGAACGGATGATTACAAGTTATTACAGGAGTCGAATTTAACTGTATGGCAGCCATGCAAGGCGCCCATCTGTCCTGCTGCTCATTTACCAATGTCACCTAGCGAATGAAAGGCTGAGTGGACCTTTGGGAGGGTAGCGGGAATCGATTCCCCATCCATGATGATCTTCTGCTCTTCGTGATTGAGTGTAACCATTCACCTAGATCCCCTCCCCTTCTCCTTCTAAACAATACGCCATCAAACACTCAACTATGCATCCTATAAAATCTGCAATTCCTGCAGACATGGAAGCTCCACTTTAAAGCCTTTCAACACCAGGAATCAAGTTTCCAACTTCAGCCGGGAAAGACATAGCTAAGTAACGAGTGATTACCCTGGCCTTATTAGCTATTGTCAGTCTCCACCATTCACCAGCAGAAAGAGATGCCTTAACAATGAACAGCTGGGAAATCGTAAAGCACATAATCCAAAATATCTACTGTCGGTTTTTTTATTTAAAATTGTCTCTTCTCATGTTTCAGAGTGGGATAAACCTCTAGTCCATGCCTGTCTAACATAATCCGATGTATATTTCATTCAACATTAAGTTAGATTTCTCAGATAAAATACCAATTAATAGAAATCACCATCACTTTCAGAATATCAGTTCAACTTGTGTCGTGGAAAAGTCTGACTTTCTAATCATGCTTAACCAAATTTTTCATCTTGTGGAAACATATTTTACGCTGATTTAAATACAAAAGCAAATCGAACAAACATTCGTTAAAAATTTTGCACTGACTCACCTCAGTTTCTTGTAATGATACATCATCAGGACTGAAAAAAACAGAAAACAGTTTTATACAGCTGTCAGTATGTATGTATGTAATAATAATAATAATCTTTGTTTATTATTCCAAACTGATACACCACAGTACGATTACAATTCATAGTATGAACAGATTATCACAAGTTATTACAGGAGTCGAATTTAACTGTTATGGCAGCCAAGCAAGGCGCCCATTGCGACCTAGTGCTCATTTTACTAACACCATCTGGTGAATGAAAGGCTGAGTCGACCTTTGGGAGGGTAGTGGGAAGCGATCCTGCGTCCGTCCGTGCTGATCTTCTGCTCTTTGTGCCAGAGTCTTACCATTACCCTAAACCCCTCCCCCATGTAGGCATCTGACTACTTGTAAATCGCCTTTTAAGAGTCCCACAAGGGTGCTTAACAGGGCAATCTAACAGATCTAAGAAAGTGCATCTTAAGAGCTCAAGATGGTTTCTTTCTTACCCCCCTCCCCCTCTGCCTGTGATGCAATAGTTTGCATATTTAATGGTAGATGTACACAAGCTGACTGCATTACTTTCTTTATACGGTAATGGTGAAAGCGGTAATACCATGGTAAAATTCATAGTGATGGTGTCAAAAAGGGTGGTAATACAAGTGCATTTAATCCACAGTAACAGTTATAACTTTGTCTACTGTAGTAATTAACTGTATGCTAAGCTAACCAGATATGCATTCAATGTTAAGTTATTTGTGCTATACAATTGAAATCATTCAATATTCAACATCTCTTCAGTTTCAGTTAAGTATTCTGTATTTAAAAACTTATGATTTTCGCATGACTGCTTAATGTGTGGGAGCACATTGTTCTTTTACTTCATTGGGATGAAAATGGGGATGGGAACCAACCTAATGGGATGGGGTGAGGATGGGGGCAGACCTAATGGGGATAGGGTAGTGATAAGATCCGACCTGAGGGGATGGGAACAGACCCACAGGGATGGGGTGGGGATGGAGACAATTTTTTCCATGTCACTCTCTACTTTCTGCATGAATTTTTTTACCCAAAGTTAATATCAGCACAATTCAAGTGCAGCACAAGTGTGATCAATGCTACAGATAACAAAACATCAGTATACTGCACTTACAATCTGAGTACTTTAAACGGACTAACTTTCTCACTGTCACCAAACAGTTGCATCAGGTACACCAACTTTTCACTTAGTCAAAAAAGTTGGCAAGAATTAATTAATTAAGTTCTTTGCTCAGTTTAGTTGAATTTGAAAATATCCACATAAACACATAGATACGATAGGAGAGTTATTATCAGTCTATATGTTAAATAATCAACATCTGTAATATACATTTGTACATTGCCTTATTCTTGAATACACAAGGCAGAATGAAATTAAATCTGAAGCATGTCAGTTTATCGAGAAAATACTGGAAATGCAGACACTGTTAAACAAACTGGTGAATTAAGCATCATTGCATAAACATACCTTGGAATTTGCTCAGTACAAGTCATGAGAAGGCACCACATAACAGAAAGTATATCTGCACTGGCTTCCTGTCTGTGAGCGTATCGGCTTCAAGCTGGCACTCCTCATGTACAGAGCATGCACAGATCATCTCCCTTCCTACTTGTCCTCCATGGTCACACCTTGCAACTCTGTTAAAGGTCGCTCCTCTCTTCGATCAGCATCTGCTGGAAAGTATGTTGTTCCTGGCACGCGTCTTGTTTTTGGCCGTCGCTCATTCACAGTTGCCGGTCCTTCCATCTGGAACTCTCTACCTCCTCATGTTCGCAACTCTCTTAGCGAGACTGTTTTTCGCTCTAAACTTAAAACTTACCTCTTTCAGTCTATTTATGGCTCTTAATAGTTGCCCAGCTTCAATGTGCACTTCTGAACTTTGTAAGGAGGGCATTATCAAATTACAGTTGTATTGTATTGTATTGTAAATAATCAACAGCTGTAATATACATTTGTGATTGTTTATAAAGAACTTGAATACACAAGGCAGAATTAAATTAAATCTGAAGCATGTCAGTTTATCGAGAAAATACTGGAAAAACAGACACTGTTAAACAAAAACTGGTGATTTAAGCAGTACATTGCATAAACATACACTTGGAATTTGCTCAGTACCAGTCATGAGAAGGCACCAGATAACAGAAAGTATATCTGCAAGTGTAAAGTACCGTGAGAGCTTAAAAGGTGCTATATAAATTTTCACATACCCACATGCATACCTACATATATAAACACACACATACATACATAGATAAAGTCCCTTTCTCAATTCAAAGTTTCTGTTCAGCTCTGTCAAATACATGGAGACAAATTTCCAGGGCCACAACAGCTAGAATTAGAGAACATATGGCTTAGAACATGAACCAGAAAAAGTACTAGAATAGATAGACAAAAACATCCTTAAAGGTCTTGCATCATCAGAACAGTCAAGACAATTAGCCCATGGGAGTTTCTTTCCTAAATGTTATAAAAATGCTAACATCTGTCTTACATAATTCATTTTCTAAAGCAAGAGATTTTACATGCCAAATATCAAATTGAAGCAGGAGAAATGATTAATGTTTTAATCCACATTTTACCTCCCTCTTGCAAAACCTTCAGCCTCACCAAATTTTCATCTGCAAAAACCTTCTTCTAATTTAAACCCTCCACAAGATCTCTCCAAGTCTTCCTTTCATAAACTCTATAAGCCACACAGACTATTAAATCGCAAAATGCCTTTATAAAATTACTGTCATCTCCTTGTTAAGAAATCTTCCTTTCCAGCAAGACTCCATCAACACAACACAACTTAGCTGACAAAACTACTAGAGCTTGAACACTGACAAAATAACGAGGAATAATTGATTACTTGGAAGAAGCCCCTACAGACACCATATATCTTGATTTCCTGGGAAGAAAAGGGCGCTGCTGAAATGAACCACAAGTCCAGACACGGACTTTAATTCACTGCACATCTTTCGATATCTTCAGGACATATGCGTCCATCATAATGGAAGACTTTCAACTGACCGACTGTTCAGAAAGCAGTATTTGGATAATGAATCGCATGTAATAAGGCTGTACCTAATACTGCTAAGCCTCTCGGCTGTATCTAATTAAATAGATTATTCACTGGTAAGTATTGAAATAAGATGTAGGATAAGTTAACAGTACATTGGAAACCCATTGCATGTTGCCTGAGTATGAGTGAAATTAATTAATGTTTACACTATAGCTCTCCCAAGATACTAATTTTTTATTTCCAGTGTAGCAGTCTGTATCTGCTGTACAGCTGCCTGAATATGGGGCAACAGTTGGGGTAGCAATCAGTAGCTGCAGCTGGATTTAAGCCCAGCAGAGAGCAGTACAGTTCCTGAGTAGTTGAACTAATATACAGCAGCACATTTCTCCATCCTCCACGAATACTATCAGCTGCAACTAGTGTTGTTTCAGTTCTGCCTTGAGTTTTAGTTTAAGCTATAATTAGTTCCACATGCCAGGTGTTTTAGTTATTATTAGTTATTTTAGTTATTATTAGTTTTAGTTATTTCACCCTGTTTTAGTATTAGTTTTGATTTCAGTTTAGCCATCAGCAATAAACATGTACAAATTATTGCAAATTTGCAATAGCAACCATTATTATTACAGTTTGGCAACATGCCATGTATCATACATGATATATTTCCTTTTAATAATTAATGTGGTAAATAAATTCTTGTTGAGTTTAATGAAATAAAATTCGAAAGATCGGATGATCGAAAGATCAGAAGATTACTGAACGAAATGCCGAATATAAAACGCAGAAACGATATCACGTGATTCTCCGATTTCCGCAGATTCCGCCCCTATGTCCAAAGACATTGACTATCCTAGGATGCCAGGTTTTGTTGTGCTTTCATTTAGGTTTTCATTACATGTTTTTGTTATTATTAGTTTCGACTGTTTTTATTTCAGTTGCTGTTTTTGGCCGGCTTCGCGAGTTTCATGTTTAATTTCGTTATTGTTTTTTCTTTAGTTTTCGTTTTAGTTTTAGTTTCAGTTAACTATAACCTTGAGTTTTTTCTTTACCAAATGTTTTCGTTTTCGTCAACGAAAAGAACACTAGCTGCAAATGAGATAAATTTAGTAACTTGTGGCTCTGCTGACACTGACAGCATACTTAACATGGGAAGGAGCATAACTGCCGTCTCAGCTGCTGTCATTTCTAACTGTAACCAAATTTCTTTAAGCTATTCATTGGTGTTATTTCTAGAATTCAAACTCATGACAAACATACAGACTGGTTGCATAACTGTTCTGTATTGCTGATATGTTTGAAGCACTAAACCACAGAACCACTTTCCCACCACATACACATGAACCAAACCCTCGCTTCCTTCTTCAAGCGTGAGGTAGATCATATCTTCTCCAGAAACTTCCTCCATGGCAAAAATTCACAAATTATTTTGAAAAGACATGTTTATATGACAAATCGTAAGTGTCAAGTAGTTAATTAAGTCTGATAATACTCTTGAAGAAGAAGAGTCTTGAAGCAGTCCAATAAGTTAACTTCAAAACTTCATTTTTCTTAGCCACAGCACACGACTGAAGGTGGCCAGTCCTCTCCCCTCACTGCACGGTCTTCCCAATTATTATACTTCATAGTCAATGTATTCACTCTTTAGCTCATTTTTATACAGGGTGCAAGTGGACTCGAAACTTTGAAACATCTTGCTGCCATGGCATGGATTTTGTCTCAAACCTCTCAGTTGACTATCCCGCCCACTAACCACTATACATTCGTACAACCCAGTAGTGTCTAAAGTAGACCTTAAAATTTAAATAACCAAATCCAAGGGCATGGGTTACGCATTGTGTTTAGGTGACAAAGAGAGTACATTATATATGACAGTTGCCAAAAGCGCCTTATAAACGCCCCCAACATTTATCTGTACAGGTGGTTTTTACTCACCCAAGCAGAAACTGTTGACCAGTGTTTAAAAGTGGCCAGCATTTATTTGCACAAATCATATTAACCTTTGTGTTTCTTTGTACGACCAATAGCACTAACTGCACTCCAAAACACGGCTGCACAGCTTTCTCAATTTCATCTGTTACGTTCAAATGAAATATTCATAGCATGCACACTGGTGCCCAATGTCTTTACCGACTCCTAAACAAGATCGAGCCCTTTGTTGAGACTAGCATTTAAAAGAACTGCATTTAATTGGGAACCGGGGCTTAAACGAAGTTTTACGGCATCATAAATCTCAGGCAATACAATCAAATACAGGTTTTCACAGAACATTCTTAAGTTAGGGCAACCAGTTCAGTAGAGATGACGTGCAAATACGTAGTGCTGCTTGAAAATTCATTCAATCAATGAGTTACCTGCTGGTTATTTTCATGCAGAAAGCAAAAAGCACCATTACAGAAATTTAGAAATAGGCATGTTGAGAATAGTTAACATAACATAACATAACATGTTTATTTGGTAACCAACTCAGTACATGTCATAATCACATCAGGTTTTTACAAGTTTTGTCGGTTTACACAGGAGACCCAAAAGGGGCCGAAGGTCCCGCTAGCCAGGGCCACCTGAGACAATTAAGTTGGAAAGATGCTTCACGGCCAACTAAGTGAAGTAAAAGACTAAGCAATAAATTCACATATATATAGTTGACAAGGAATAAAACACATACATAGCAACCAACCTTTTCTCTGTACCTAAGAACAGGATGTGATA
This sequence comes from Aporrectodea caliginosa, assembly GCA_020284085.1. NCBI lineage: Eukaryota > Metazoa > Annelida > Clitellata > Crassiclitellata > Lumbricidae > Aporrectodea > Aporrectodea caliginosa. The sequence continues at coordinate 100,021 of JACEVL010000160.1, forward strand.
AGTGGCAGAGAAATAAATAACCCCACCCATCATCTTTGACATTTATATCGCTCGTTAAGCAAACCAATAAACAAGGCCATCTTCTGATATATTCATCATCAGGATCAGTTTATTCATGTCATATGATGATGATGATAATGATGATGATGATGATGATGATGATGATGATGATGATGATGATGATGATGATGATGATGATACCAGCTCTGACATGATAACAACCTAACTGTGACCTCATCCATATGCTGGATTCCTGGCTAGTCACAGAACCTTATTATGGAACAAATTCCACAATCAATAAGCATGGAGGAAATTCACAGCAAAGCTTCAATGCATTAGTGATCTTGATGCCAGGATGCATAACAACCAAGCCGTTGCAAATATTTTAATGTAAGAGTTTTCACCGTAAACAAACACTAAGCATACACCGCAACCAACTTACAAAATGGAAACCCTGCAAGGTAATTAAAACAATACCTTTCCTGTGATATAGAATTGAGAAGTCATGCCACATGCCATGCTGCATTGCCTGCACTACTAATTGGGCTAATTTGTGTAACAATTGGTAGCTTGACAAATTTAGAACACTAAATTGAAAAATCTGAATGTTAATAACTCAGCATGAATTTCCTAATTAATATGAGACATCCACCAAAACTTTTGTGCAACTTGGGAAGCAAAGCAGCTCATCACAAGCTATTGGGTCAGTCTCGCTTAGTTGCAAAATTTTTCAAATTGTTGACTGAGTTCTACATGTCAGTGCCATGATGCCATCCCATGCAGCACTACTACAGTCGTTTGACACTGTTTGGCATTTGTTAACTGCCTGTTAAATGTCAGTCTTACAATGACACAATGTTTATCTGAAATTGGTCTAAGCTTGGCACATGATTAATTCTACTGGTCAAAAGATAGCCTAAAATGTCCCTACAGCAATTTTTTCAAATCAAGCAGAGTACGGAATATATTGCAGGTTTCGTGGAAGAAATTCTTGGCCAGAAAAGTACAGTTAACCGTCAATGCACAACAATGCCTTGCTGCTTCGACACAGTACAAAGTGTTGCATATGAATAAAAAAACTTGTTTATCCCAGTAAATGTGGAAGTAAACTGAGCAGACTCAGGAAATGCAAATCTGCACCATAATGAAGACATTTTATAGAAACCGGATTGTGCAAAAAAAAACTGACTGCACAGAATCTGTTGGACTAGACTTTGATCATGGAGGTTTCAGCTTACAGGGTTGTAAGTCTTAGGAGGTCCAGAATACAAGTAACCGCAGCCTGTAATGTCTATCAGTTAGGGTTGCCATACATCCGGCAGTCCTCCTTTTTGGCCATTATGTCCTCTGTCCGGCTAAATGCCTGGAAAATGTCCGGCTTTTTGCATGTTTGTTATATGGGCAATTATTTCATGGCAGCTTTTAACGACTTTACACTCGCACGTTGTCCCTATTAGAAGTTCCCCTCTGGTAGGGCTCAAGGGGAACTTCTAATACGGACAACAGCTCTTTGAAAGTCTCCTGTATACTATGAAAAGTGGAGTTCATTTTTCTACAGTTGCCAAAGTGCAAGTTCTTTCTCAGAGTTACCTACTTAGCATTTGCGAATTTTTCTTCTGTATTCCTGGACACAATGACAACATTGAAAGAGTGTTCTCCGTGATGAATGCTCAATGGACAAAGGAAAGGAATAGACTGTCTGTTGACTCTGTGAAGGGAATCATTCTTACAAAGTACAATAAGAAGAATGTGTCTTGTGAGAAGTTCTATGCATGCGCTATTGGTAATGAGGATTTGCTGCAGAGAGTTGGCTCCTCAGAGAAATAAGCTTACTCTGCATAATGAAGAAGGTGCAATTGATTGCTTAAAGAAATACTTTGCAACATTATGATAAAAATCCTCAATTGATTTCATACAGCTTTCCAATGTGGCTTCGTTTCTTGGTTACTTAGGAGACCCCCTGACTCCGGAGTGAAACACTCAATGCGTCCTCCTTTCCGGCTTTCTGTGTCTTCCTTAGGCTATTAATGTATCTGGCAACCCTACAATCAGTTCCCAATTCCCTTCCAAAGTCCACTAATTGGCTCTGCTTCAAAGTATACACTATGGATTCCCATGTTTTACATCTCAAGGCAAAGGCCTGCAGCGTTTGTTCAAGACTCTTAACTTATAAGGGTAGACAAAACACAGATTGAGTCACCAGTTTTTCCTCCAAAGCCTTCTCCCCGCTTACATGCATTGATAGATAAAGACAGAAGAATAGCAAACAATCTGGGTGTGCCGCACCCAATCTGATCTGGTTTAATTTATCAAAATCCTTATCCACTTTAAGAGACAGACCTCTTAAAATTTTTGGTCAATTTACCATACAGAATTAAAATAGCCTTTTTACAGCAAGAGAAATTAGCCTGAAATAGCAGACTAACTTGTACCGAGAGCAGCTTTGATTCCAGAAGCAAAACTCTGAGCAACTGAATCTCATCAAGTCAACCACAACCCACTATTGTGAATCTGACCCAGTCATTGCCCCAATGAGTCTGTTTTGACTGAGCACCTTTGAACGGGCAGGTTCTCTTTACTTGGATTTTTTGGGTGCTGAAGAAATGAAGTTTTATCACTGCAATAAAGTGGACTTAATTCACAAAGTGGAAAATAAATTGATGAAAATTATTTCGCTGTAACTACCTCATAGAAATAATAAACCGCTGGGTAATCTACAAAATGCTGCCCATAAGTAAAAGAATCTTTTTCCCAAAGCACAAATAGTGACAATGATCAAAAAGGATCACTGTTCATCATCATCATCATCATCATCATCATCATCATCATCATCATCATCATCATCATCATCATCATCATCATCATCATCATCATCATCATCATCATCATCATCATCATCATCATCATCATCATCATCATCATCATCATCATCATCATCATCATCATCATCATCATCATCATCATCATCATCATCATCATCATCATCATCATCATCATAAGTTATTTACAAAACGCAACAGAATACATAAGTCGTGAGAGAGGTTATTTATCATCTAGTAGACGTTTTGAATAGCATGCGTGGTACGAAGATCTTATTTCATGGTACTAATAATTATTTGATAGACAAGGAATTGGAAACACTCAACCGAGAGCCAAACAGCAGAAACATTGCTGCAAATCTATACAGTAAATTAATATTTAATGCAAGCAGTAACAATCAAATACAACATGCAGCATAGTCAACTTAATACTGGTTCTGAGCCAGAAACCAATGGTCGTTCCAAAACATAAGACCAGTAGAATATTGCACTGGACAAGTCCTCGTGGTACAAAATATTATTGCATCAACTTTTTCGACATCTTCTTAAACTGGTAGATGGAAAGATGAAGAAAAAAATTAAGAAAATGAACGCAATAAAGTGCATGAATTGAAAAATGATGAAAAGGAAAAAGCAAATGAGGAAATGGAAGAGGAAGCAAAAGAGGGAAGAGGGTGAAAATGAGGAAGTGGAAAAGGAATCAAAAGAGGAAAAGGTTAGAGGAAGTAATGAGGAAGTGGAAGAGGAAGCAAAAGAGGGATACAGGAAGTAAACGAGGAAGTGGAAGACAAAGCAAAAGAGGGAAGGGTAAGAGGAAACAAGCGAGGAAGTGGAAGACGAAGCAAAATAGGGATACAGGAAGTAAATGAGGAAGTGGAAAAGGAATCTAAAGAGGGAAAGGTAAGAGGAAGTAAATGAGGAAGCAAATGAGGGGAGGGTAAGAGGAAATAAATGAGGAAGTACAAGAGGAAGCAAAAGAGGGATAGAGGAAGTAAATGAGGAACTGCAGGAGGAGAAAGCAAAAGAGGGAAGGGTAAGAAGAAATAAACAAGGAAGTACAAAAGGAAGCAAAAGAGGGGTAGAGGAAGTAAATTAGGAACTGGAAGAGGAAGCAAAAGAGGGAAGTGGAAGTAAATGAGAAAATGGACAAGGAAGCAAAAGGAAACTGCTGTGTCAGTAGTTTGACATTTTCAATTTGATAAAAGCTGCAACAAACTGAGCAAAGTTACATCCAATCAGTGTCCTTTAAAATGAGAGGAAACCCGAGTCGAGTCCGGATTCTGAAAAGCCTAATGCATGGTGCGCTGGAGTCCGATGACAGGTGCAGCGAAATTGCCCTTCCGCTGAAATGACTGCAGCAGTCATATGACCAATAGTGCAAATGGCCGGTGCAATGTTTTACGTGACCAACGGATTGCTGTGAACACAACCCTCATCAGATATCGAGTCATGAATTTCGATGTTTGCCAAATCAAATATCAGTCTCGTTTGGCTATAGAGCATTACAAAGGAAATTGAATCCACAGTGACAGCCACACATGTGCCGCAGCAGCAGCAGCGAAACAGTGTTCCGTAATCAATTGTCCATGAACAGCAGGAAAACATTATGCTTTAATTAAACGATCACAGAAATAATTGAGTTATAACTCCAAGAGAGCAGGTACACTGTATTATGGCCTCTTTCAGGTAAACCAAGGCCAGTCAATTGCTCTGTGGAAGCTTTCATTTTTCACAATTTGTTTAGCAATATTTAACATTTTTAAATCTAGAACTCCAGTTTTATGGTTTCATTCTGTTCCCAATATACTTAGGGTAATTGCTACAAGGCAAGGAAGAGATGAAGAAGCCATTTAAATCTCTAGACCACAAGGATTAAGCTCGAGACCACAGACCAGAAAACCATCACCATAATCGAAATATGTCTACAAATTTATGATTGCTTCTGGCCTTCGGTTAACATGGAATGATTCTGATCGAAGAGAGAGAAGATGGTAAAGCAAGAGAACTATCAATAAGATGAATGGAAAAGCAGATTGTATGCTACGGCCAAGAAATTGAAATTATTCAGATTTCAAAGCAAGGATGCATAAGTTATAATAATAATAATAATAATAATAATAATAATAATAATATCTTTTCTTTAATTTAGCGCCTGACAAACGCACTGCGCTGTACATTTACATGTTATGCAATTGAAACAATCTTAACTAGTTAACTACTAACAGAACAGACAGCTTGTAATACAACGGCGCTAATAGCAGCCTACAAAGCAAATCCGCCCTAACGGGGCTCGAACTCGGTACCTCTCGCACTCTTCGCCAGATGTTATCCAACGCGCCACCGGACCCCCCTTGTATGCAGCTATGCATTTAAGTATGCAAGTATCCATGCAAGTAACCATCCTACAAACTTATGTAACACTTCACCTCTTGCAATCTATGTGCAGGTCTTTCATTAAAAACTGAAACACTCTTCTTAGAACTACAAGTCCTACACTCGTTCCTCCACTTCCCTTTACATCTCTCTCCACTTCAGTTCTAAGCACCATCCACTACATATCTGTCCGACTGTCCGCTTCAACCGACCCAGTTTGCCTACTGATTCTGTTTTGCCTGAGTGACTGTGAATAAGCAGTTTCCCGTAATTTATCTCTCTTTGGGTGCTGTAACTGCTGTATAAATCTCGAGGTTGTGAGTAGGTACATACCGAGACACAGCACATTTAAAAAATCTGTTGAAGTGCAAAGGCACTTCTCCATGGTTTGACATTATATAACAGTATGAATTTGTTTCCGCACTCCAGGTTGACACACCACTCTGCTGAATGTGTAGTGGTGTTATGTTCCCCAAAGCTATTAACTTAACAAGCCATAATGGTTAATGCACCGTTCAATAACTATCGTGCGCCGCTAAATATTGACTTATGAGCATTGTCCCTTTTTTAGTGCAGGGTCTGATTTACTGCTGTATCATGAAGACATGTCCCCCAGCAACTTCGCCTTACCGAGTCCACACTGCAGTAGAGTAGAGCACATACAAAGTAGAGTAGAACACAAATAATGTAGAGCAGCACACACAAAAATAGAGTAGCAAACATACAAAGTAGCCTAGAGTAGAGCACATGCAAAGTAGAGCAGCACACACACACACAAAGTAGAGTAGTACACACAAGAAAGCACAGTCTGTAGTTGAAGCTAGAATGCACAGGAGAGCATACACGAAGTTAACCTTGAGTTTCCCCAGTCACATTTTCATCTAGTGTTCGGGATTTCGGTGTCACCCTAGATGCTCGCCTTTACTGAACATACCTATGTATATATATCCAGGCATACCCGTTCTTCTTACTTCCAACTTGGGCATCTCAGGGCTATTCACATAACTGTTTCATTCTCTACTTTCACCTCAATTGTCCAACTTCTGTCTATTCACGAATTGACTATTGCAATTCTCTCCTTGTTCGCTTACTCGAGGTTCATTGATCTCCTCTTCAGTCCGTACTGTATGCTGCTGCGAGACTCATAGCTCGCCTTCCTCGATTCTCTCACATCTCTACATTTATGACTGAACCACTTCATTGGCTACCTCTCTCTGTGCGCATCCAATTTAAAGTTCTCATTCTCGTGCTCAAATCTCAACTGGGTCTTGCTCCAAAATATCTTTGTCACCAAATTTTTTCTGTCCCCTCTCTGCCACATCACTGCGTTCGCTTACCCTCTCAGATCCTCTTGACCCAGTGCTGTCCAGACCATAGCTTGCCCCTCGATTCTCTCAGATTCTAAGTGGCTGAGCCACAGCTCGCTAAATATTTGCAATTTCTGTTCAAAATGAAGTAAAAGACAGTCACTGGCCTACTTGCACCAGCTATTCGTTCGTAACTTGGCTGTATCATTTGACAATGTGTACACAAAATCAAGTTCCCAAGGCGCATTCATTATGATAACTCCATAATTAATTATAATACAGTTAATAATTTTCAATAAATTTTAGTCGCTGCTTTTGAGTTGACTGGTGCGGCCCTCGGCTTCAAGGCAAACATACTTCTTCGGTGGCCCCCGGTGTTAAAAGGTCCTCTCACTCCTCTGACCGCATCGTTCCCTGTGTTAAGACCACAGAGGGTTAATCCCGATCCTTTGCTTGCAAAAGTCCCTCTCTATGGAATTGACTTCCTTCTTCTCTATACTCTACCATCCTCTCTGGTGAATCTCTGCCTCTTTCTCTCACCTTAAAGCATTTCCTTTGTTCTCAGGGTATCTGGCAATGGGAGTGCTTCTGAAAGGCTTATGCTGTGAGATGCGCTGTAATAGTGATCAAATACAATACAATGCACAGTGACATGACGCTTGCAGAGTCAAAGCAGGTCTATCTCTACTAACTCAGGCACACGCTGACTAAAAACCAACGAAAACAGATTCATGGTTAGCGTTGTCAGCTACATGGATGGATAGCCTAAGGAGGACACAGAAAGCTGGAAAGTAGGACAAAGGATGATGCATTGAATGTTTCAGAGTCAGAGTGTATTGTAAGTAATCAAGAAACGAAGTCAACTTTGGAAGGCTGTACGAAATAAAATTAGTACTCTGATCATAGAGTCTCATAGATAGTTCATAGATCGATACATTGCTTAGATCATGGACTAGAAACATCTGGAAGAAACAGAGCTGCAATAAACAAAATAAATAAGTAAGTAGATTGGACTGTTAGCCTGGTACGGCCCGAGGGGAAGTTAGGAACAAAAAACGCGTGTACAGTCATTAAAAACTGTCATGAAATAATAGCTAATAGCCCAATACAAAAAAACAAACAAAAAGCCTGACATTTCCAGGTTTATAGCTTTGCCTGCCGGACAGAGGATGTGAAGCCAAAAAGGAGGACATGTCCTGCTTTTGCCGGATGTCTGTCAACTCTATTCATGGTTGGCTGTTGATGCCTATTAAAACTAAGTAACATGCAATCACGAGCACTATGACCACTATGATCACTATCACCATTACCAGACCACCATGGCTGTAGTGACGACTGTCATTACCACGTGTCATTACTCTCTCCATTCAGCTGTCATCCATTGACCTTCTCAATAAGGACTCAACCCACAATCAAGGACTTCTACAGCGCTATTTTCATAATGCATCAACAGGCATCTCGTGAATGCACTCTCCAAAGTGAAACCACAGTCCACAATCATTGTCTGTAAGAGAAGTCTACTCAAAATCCAATACGTTGGGGAGACAGGAAGAGAGGCACGGCCAGCAAGCAAACACTATTCCGGTTGACATTAATGCTGCTTACCTGCACCAAGAGTGGAAGCAAATACAGCTTAAATAGCTAGTACAGTGAAACACCGTTAACACGCGGACAATGGGAGGCACGCTGTCAGAACCGCACTTTACAAATATGCAGACAAACGAGTATACCAGCAAGGTATAGCAGTAATATACATTTATTGCCTACCTTTGCACGAATGTTTAGTCAGCGAATCTCAGCATCATTATTAGCTTAAAACTAACCTCTGCTCTGTATCTACAGAAGTGGCAAAACTTTCCCATATTTGTAGAATTCCTCCCCTCTTCATAGGCTACTGTTGACTAAGTTCCACACATGTCAGCAGACAGCAGATAACTTCAAATGGGCTGCCGACTTTGTTTCCCATTGTTTGCAAACGTTATCGAGGTTCTCCATGCGTGTCAAAAGACGGCGATAAGCGATCCCTTGGTCGGTCGATATTGTCGACGGTGTCTCCATGCACCGATAGAGAGCAATTGCTAATCTAATGACTTGTACAGCATTGTTATCATAATGCGGACCACATCAATTGGTGGTCGCTTTAAGTGAAATCACAGTCAATAATCATAATTTATTGGAAAAGGAGCCAGGTCGAAATCCAATAGATCAGAGAAACCAGAAGCCAGGCTAAGGTGGATATATGCAAGTTGAAAGAGACGAGTCTTCAGTTTAGACCTGAAAGACATCAAAGCATTGACCAAATGAACCGAACTGGGAGCGATTTCCACAGCTTCTGCGACATCAAAAGGGGCACTGACCCTGCTTCTCGTGCTCGAAATATTGTTGACGAGATTTACCAAACGTGTCAACAGAGGATGATAGTGACGCCGTCCGATCCATCGACACTATTGACGAGATCGAAAGCAACCGAAAGCGACAGTTACTTCAAATGGGAACCAGATCGCCTATAAAAGGGCGAACTCAGGGAAGATGTTGTTCCCTATTCGAATCCAAAAGGAAATGGAAGTTCAACAGAGTGGTAATGCTACATAAACCTGGTGCTTCTTCTGACCAGGGTTGGGTTAATGCCGCAACAACCTATTATTGCCGGGACGGTGGCAAAAGGTTAAATGGTTATAACCAGCCCATTTTTTCAAGGCAAAACAAATGAAAATCTTATTTCACTGCACAGACTGCATAGTCATAATAAATGTTTCTTGTGAAATTAAAACTACTGTAGTAAATCTATTACTCATAGTATAAATACAGTTAAAGTCAACTATATGAGATCAAGATAAAAAATTCTGACCTACAGTTCAACTACTTCAAAATAAACTGCCATTTGCACTGCAATAGTAATATTCATGTCAACAGGGACATTGCCTTTTCAGTCTACTTACTGTTAGTATATATAATTTATGAGTAGTGTATAGAAGTCAATGGTTTGGCAAAATTTCTAATTTCTAATTACACCATTCGATATTGACTGTAGGTATATAAAACTTGTAAATAACTTTTATTAGGAAGAAATTATACTGGTTATTGGAATCAGGTGATTTTATTAGGAAAAATTTGACTGATTTAAATCAAGATATATTTAAATCAATCTACTCTGTAAAGTAGCAAGCCATATGAAATAAAAAATGAAGCTAACTATGAAGATTCCATATTCTATTACCATAATAATTAATAGTTACTATTTTTGCCAAGAGGTTGTTGCCATTTTTGCCAAGAGGTTGTTGCCATTGTTGCCAAGAGGTTGTTGCCGAGACGGTTATAGCCATGGCAATAACCGGTTATAACCGGTGGCTGGCAACAACTTGCCAACCCTGCTTCTGACTCACGTAAGGAGTAATTTCCTCCACATGCATACTGCAATATCTAACAACCGGTATTTAAATTATTGCGTATTAATGATTCCCAAGCGTTAATCTCGTGATGTTGAGAGGCATGGTGGCACCGCGTGTAAACCGGACTTGCGTTTTATTGGTGTGCACGTTAACGACGTTTCACTGTAATTCAGTATTTCAACCAATTGAAGCCACTATAATGACTTATATAATTGACTAAGCAAAACCATCATTTTCTTTTGCTCAATTAAAAGCAACAGAAAATAATAGCCTACAATCTCCACTAAAAACCGTTACCCATAATTATATAACGACAGGCTAAATAATATAGTAAAAGTAAAATCAGTACAACAAAATTACAAAATTTTAACTTTTACTAATCAAATAGTCAAAGCCTTATTTCTTATATACTACCACTGAACAGTTTCCCTGAGTTACGCAAATGTGAGATTACATTTCACTTGGCAAGATGCACTCTCATAACATAGGCTACCATTGGAAATATTACTGTTATTGAACTGTGCTATGGAAAATGTGTTCCATATAATACATCACAGTTTCCTTAGATGTTTCTGTGTCAACAACATCAATTCTGCACGGACTCATGGTTCCCTTCCAATAGGCAAATACTATGAATGCAGTCTAACGCATCACCATTTCTACTGCACTTCAACCTGTCATAAAATCTGAGGAGAAACAAGAGGAATATGAACAGCAAAGGAAATATTGGCCAATTTATGGTCAAATGCAGGCATAATTCCGCTTTGAATTTCACTCAAGAAACTCCACTCAATCCTGACGATATCCTCCCTAAAATACAGGCTGTGTTCCATATAAAAATACACTTACCGTTTTTCAAACCAAGTCATACGAATAAATTATTATTTCAAATTTGTGTCATATAAAATAAATTGTTTCGGCTTAACGACACTTTTTCATTCGAAGATGATTAGTGTCCAAGCCATATGAATAAAGATTAATCTCTGATCGGGAAGCGAACCCGGGGCGCCGATGTGACGAGCAGGCTAACCCATCGGCCACTCAGGATCCTCATTTTGTGTCATATTGTAAGTTCACTGTTTATGTACCGTAGGCCTAAATGACTTTAAGATAAAGTACAGGTCAGAAATTTCTTAAAGACATTAAATCAACAAAATGTCAGACCAAAAACAGTTTAAAAGTATGGAAAACAAAAATTTTGCAATGCTATGAGCGTCTATTATTTATATTTTCATGAAACAAACCGATGGCAGTGAAGAATAGAATAGAATCTTCATTTAAAAAGTCTCTGCACTGCTAAGCTAGACAAGCAAAAATGTTTAAATAACAACTAAACTTGGACAAATAACCTAATTCAATTTACCTTTTGCTGGCCTCAATAGCCTTTGCAACTATTTTATGGAAAGAGTTCATCTCCAAAATCACACAAGAACCGATAGAAAAGCGGTCAAGTTCATTCCACGCAGCTAATATCAGTAAAACTGTCAGGTTCTGACCCAAACCATTAGGTCCGAATCTCCATAACCTGGAAGAGAGAGATGCCAATTCACTCGACGACCGCCGTCATTAACTTCACTTTATAACTGTATCCCCATCTGGAAGGAAACGGCTCATGACATCAGTTACTGCAGGGAGCCAATCGTTCCTAAGCCCGCGACGACGCTGAAGTTGCTTGTGACAGGCATTCCGTTAGACGACCACAGAACACCGCTCGCTCGCGCAACCAGGAACATGAAACACGCAGTCGTTGATTATGCTGTGGCGGCGGTGACGTCCGTGTTGGTCGCCGCTGCCGCCCCACAGCAGCGGCGGCGGCGGCGCATAAGGCCGACGACCTAATGCATGCAGCCACCGCCAGACACACAGCAGGACTGGCAGACGGACAGAGAAATGGTCGACAGCAAATGCCGGGTGATGACGACGCCTCTGTTGGCCGCTGATAGATCGAGTGTCCGCAATCACAGAATTCAAATACTTGGCATCTGTCTTGGTCTGTCTGTCTGTCTGCCCCAGTCTGTCTGGCTGTCTCTGTCTCTGGCGCCCAGATAAATTGTCACCGTCTGTTTAATGACCGTTGGTCTGTCTGTGTCTGTCTGGCTGTCCGTTTCTTCGTCCTTGCCTACCTGTCTATAATGCCTGTCTGTTCATGTCTGATATCTGTTTGTCTGCTGGTGAGTCTGTTTCTGCCTCTTGTTTGTTGTCTCTGTTTGCTTGGCTGGCTATCTTGTGTAAATTTCTGTGTCTGTGACTGTCTGTCTGTCATCTGTCTATTTCAGTTATCTATATGTTTCAGTGTGTCTGTTTTGCTTATTTTCTTCCAATTTCTCCATCTCACTGTTTTCACTGTCTGTCCTTCTGTTTCTCTTGAAATTTATTTGTCTGTCTTTAATTGGCGCCCGAGTCTATCTGCGTGGCTGTTAGTCAATACAGGTGCGTAGGATTAACAGTTCAAGTTCAGCAAGCAAGGTATCTGGAAACTGCCATGCCCAGGGAGGAAAAAGAATGATGGAGGAAGGAGGGAAGGCTGGATCGATTTCCATTCGAAGAAGAAACTGTGGAAACTCAGAAACGGTGCCGGTCATATCCCTCCAGGTCCCATCATGGATGCAAAGATCGGTTTTTACAGGTCACTGTATATATACGGCATCATATGACGCTAGGACGAAAAGAATGGAGTGGGAGACGAGTTTCATGGCAAAAACAGTAAAAACACAGGTCAAACCCTCTGTGGCACAAAGGCAGCATTTGCCCTATGTGTCCAGTATCCATAAGTCAGCAGATATACGCAAAGCGACTGGACTGCAGGGAAATGAATGTTTAGTACCCAGCACGGGACTTAAATCACGAACACGTATACAGAGGAAACAACGAATGAAAATCACCGAGTAATTCTCTTTCCCGTCTCAAGCCCATTCTTATGGAAATTTCCCATTCCATCTATCTAAAGCGGTGCTTGGGTTAATGTCGAAATGGATTGCTACAATCCCTCTGAAACAAGCTCATCTCCAAGCAGTCCATGGACACAATTTCTATCACTAATCCTAATCCCATCCAATCTGATGTCACAGGATAACAGTCTTGGAAGCACTTTCATGCTTCAAATAATCACAGAATTTATGCAATAGTGCTACTTAGGGATTACACCTCACTACTTAAAGCAATTTAAAATATTTATTTGCGATGACACCAATTTAAATCTACTAATTTAGAATATAGCCATATAAAGTGTTTATTTAAAAGCTCTCCGACAACGACAACCGTATCAAGCAACGGACCTTAATTCAACATCAACTTCCTGCTATATGCACTTCACTGCATAATGTTGCTTAATTAACCTTCACAACACTAAATAAACACTTTAGTTTCCATTTAACATCAACAAAGCCTAACCATCAGGTATCAAAGATCCCTGACAGATTAAATGTCCATGTAATCTATATTTAATTACTGTTAATGCAGTTACTTTAAAATGGCTGTGAATAACAACTTAATGACTGTAAATAATAGCCTAAAGTTCTGTAAATAATTTTTAAAATGGCTGCATATAATTATCTGAAATTAATGTACCCCGGTAAGTGATTATGTTAAAAAAAACTGCAAATAACAATTTTAAATCACTTAAAATTATTATTATTATAACTTATTGCAAATAGTTATGTATAAATGACCAAACATTATTGCACTTAAAGTAAATATATAAATTTCTATAATATCATAATAAAAATGTTTAGCTTTATATAATATTCTTCAGTTAGAGTTATTTTAACAACAGACTTCTGCGTTAAAACAGAACCTGCTTTTGGAGAACAAGAGGACCATTGACGCACCACTGGTAGCATAAGGGTTAGTCTTGGTCTTAGAACATGGTAACCATAACTTTGGGGTTGATGGTAACTGGTTACTTTGTGCTTAAGCAGGGTAATCTGGTCCTCACTAAACCACACCAGGCAGCCAAACAAAAGTATAAAAGTTGGTTCCCAGACTTCCATGGATATGTTAGAATGACCTACTGCTCGGTGTATCGCCTCAGAATAAAAACCGTACAATGGCAGAGGTTCCGAATGTGTGTAAGACATTAGTTATGATTTACATGCCAGCTGAAATGGCCATAATCTAAACAGATCTGCTCCGAGAAATCATTTGGTCCATCGACAGTCAGGAATGAAGAGAATTTCACAGTTGTACATTAATAAATCAATATTATAATTATTTTTTTTAGCTCTGAGGTACTTCATTCCCCAGGGACTTAGAGATCATTTCTATTATGAGATAAAAGTTATTATTATTATTATTTAAAAAATGTGAATGCACACAAAGGTCACACAGAAAGGTGAATCTGAGAAATGGTTAATCAATTGGAATAAGCTGTTGCAAGGATCAGTTTCAACTTGGGGCAGTGCTAAATTTTATGTTGAAAGCTTAAATGGAAGATGCAGGATCTTATGCATTGCACAGATAGCATTGTAATAATAATAAACTTTCCCTTCAAACATTCCTATAGAATTTCAAGTCCATTTGTTTCAGAGGTTTTGAATTTACAATAGGTCAAAAACCACGTTCCTACAGTAACCAAATGGCTGTTAACGCTGGTCGATCTAAAGCCCTGTGATGCACATGTATATATATATTGCATATAGATTGCAGAGATCAATCATTTTCTACTCAAAATTTTTGTGCCCCTAATCGATCATTTCAATCCCCAGCCTATACGATACATGCTGTAGAATTTAGCTCTGAGGAAGCATATCCACAAGAGGATGGCTGTGTAGGGATAGGTTCTCCTCTAATTGGTTTGTTTTTATATTATTCAATACCAACACATGCACAAGCACTGTGCCTTTGTAAGCACTACAGGGACAGAGGACACTTCTGGAGGGAATGCAATATATTCAACTTCTGAAGAAAGCACTCCTTCAGATTCAATTATACCACTAGTTTGCATTTAACAGATAATCAGATTACCACATTTAATTGCCAATAATCTGGCCTGTCCAAATAGCTCTAGTCACTGACCAAGCATCAAGCTGTCTCATATAATGTTTATGTAAGTCTCCTTTTGTATTATGATCACTTAATAAGCCACTACAACAGCACTCCACTTCACCTCAAGTACTTGCCTAGCACACTCCAAGCAACTCAGGTGTTTGAGCTGCTGTGAGTCCATATGAGCATATGTGCAATGCACCCAATGCACTCTGAGAAAGATTTAGTGCACGTAAGCCTATACATAACTTCAGGTATAGTCTACAAACATAAGTAGAATATTAGGCAAGTGTTTAAGTTATCTTATCAACATTCATATGTTGGCAAGTCTCACCTTCCTAAGTCTGAGTTTTAAATCCCTGAGTCAGCGTCACAATGATGCGAACCCAAGTCCGAGTCATTCAAATGAGACTTGAGTTCATGTCGAGTCTTTGTCCAAAAACTCTACTAATGATGTTAATAAGGACAATGCTGCTGATGGTCTGACATTTTTTAATCAATCTGGTTCTTAGCATCAAATGCTGTTGATGCAGGAAAAGCAGTAAGATTATGCCTATCTTGCAGAAACATCTGGCTTGTGGTCACAAGCATTAACTGACACCATTCATCGTTCAGGAGACTGAGCAGCAACTGAGTGCCGAGCATCTTGCTCGCTGCTCGGATAACTTATGGCAGGCAGCAAAGTAATGGACGAAGGGCATTATCAGAGGAGAGGGGGACAGCCGCCTGGGTATTTATTACAGGAAGGTTGAAAGGGACCCCTAGATGATTTACAGCAATCATTACCACGGAATGATATTGATATTTAGAACAGGTTTTGGTCGTGAAGGATGATATTCTGGGCTCGTGAGAATGCACACGAGCATAGAAGATTATTTCCAATGGAGGAAAATAGATGTTTGCAATGGAGGCTGAAAGTAGTGCAGCGGGTTAGTAGCTGCACTGTTACTGAATGTCACTGAACTGGACATTTCTGAAAAGCTTCATTTGGATGATCACAGTGCAGCAGTCACCAGTAGTTATTTGTAAGCGAACTCCCTCGCAGTTGACAATAAATTTCTACGCAACTTGCATCTAGTTTTAAAGTAGAGATATGGAGAATGTGGCTTTCTTTACAGCTACCCCTTTTGTCTGTCAACTAAGCGGGATTTGTCCCTTTAGGTGCGCCTATTGCTCCCACTTGATAGCTTTGTTTCCCTATGATCATTGGAAATTGTAGTATCATGCATAATTAAATGTTGATGTACATAATTCCTGGGAACAATAAATGTTTTATGTCTAACAACACAGAAGAACTGTTTTAACTGACTGCACAAGTGACCCATTTTTCTCACAAAAAACACTAATAAAACAATTCGTTGGCTTCTTCTGTCCACTCTGAGCTGTTTCACTAATGTCATTCAAGTTCAGACCCATAATTCACTGTCTACAGCATACTGGCCTGGTTAGCAACACTGGTTACAGCACACATCCCATGTACTTCTGGATGTGCAGACTGGAGACCTTACATGGCGTGATGCCCGTTCAAACGAGCAGCAGTGATGAATGATTTCACCCGATCAATTCATTGAAAAGTTAGCAGGGTCAATGCCATATGGTCACTTTAGAAAAACATGTACCCGGTACACTTACATTTAAATTTACCTCTCACAGTAGCCCACCTTTTGGTGCAGTGGCCTGATGTCTATTTGAACCGATGTCTCCGGTCAAAATTACCCATTGATTAAATCTTCTCGTCCTAAATGAATGACGCTCTGAGCAGACCTCCTTTTCAGACTCTGGCCTGCACAACAGTTGACTCTACGATGGTGTCTTTTATCTCTCTGATTCCAACCACAGCTTTGCCTTCACTTCTGATGGACCATAATTCATGCGATGTGCATATGATAATTAATGATGCTCAAGAAGTCTCAACCAGTGGCGGCGCCAGGGGGGCTAGGGGATGCTTAGCCCCCCTAACTGCAGCTCAGCCCCCCAAAAGTGGGAAATCACTGCAAATCACAGCGAGGAGGGGACAAAAGGGAAGGTTTTTTGAGCTTTAGCCCCCCCCCAAACCTGAAATCCTGGCACCGCCACTGGTCTCAACATTAGATTACATTAGAAAATACTACTTTATCACAACCATATAAAAAATATAATTATTCTTATTAAAGAAATTTATATAGCGCCACTCTCAGAAAAATAGTCAGCGGCGCTCTCTGTGCTAGCCTACAAAAATACACAATAAGGAAGATAATGCATATGTGTCTATGCACAAAAGCCTTTTGATTAAGAACCCGCATATAAGCATGCCTTTGTCGAATCACGATGACGGATATTCGAAGATTCCACGAATAGATAGGAAGACGTCTTCAGCCAAAGGGAATTCACTGTCTCCCGCAAATAACCAATCAGCTGATGGAAATATCATGCAGAAAACCCCAAAACGATCAATCATCTTAGCATTTGCGGATTGCGATACGTGATCATTCATTGGGCGATGACGATGAGGCAGCACCCATAGCAAATGCACTCGATGCTTTCGAGGTCGATCTTATCACGAGCAGATTCCGATAGATTAGACTTCTGTGGCTTCAGTTTCGAGCAGACGCTGATTGACTACTCTGAACAAGATTCATAGCAAATCCTAAGCAGCATTAATTTTCATACTAGCATTATAAATACATGTAGCTATTATCATCATTAGAAGCTAAGGTGGTGAGATATTGTTTTGCAAACTTGTTCTCCTTTCACAGCTGAATATAACATATCGGAGTTGAATGTTGGCATGTCTGGAAGGAAATTAGAAATTAAGGGTGACATACAACGTAACTGTAAAACTAGAGCTATATCACAAAAGATGAGAGGCTCTTACAGGTAGTATATATATCTTATATAATGCATCTTATATAAACATGTATAATGTATATGACACACCCAAGGGCATATATCAGATTATCGATATTTTTATTGTCGTGCGAAACACATATTTCTTTCTGAATACAAACTAGATTAATTACTTGAGCTTCGTTACAGAAAGAGTACATTAGCTTATAGAATGCCTAAACTGACCCATATGCTGTTCTGGCCATGTAGAAAGAATGTGAGATGATTGAATCCCACATAATGCAATATGCATGACCACAGGAAAGAGAAATAAGGAAGACCAAGACTGCACGCGATAGACAACATAAACGAGACATAATACCACTTGGACTAAACATGGGACGAACACTTGACAAATGACAGAAAACAATACAGATCCTTTATTTGCACCCATTGCTGCCAAATGGGTGGTCTTAGGATGATAATGATAGCCAATATAGTCACTTGTCAGAGCTAATGAAATCTTATATAAACTATGCAGTTATATTACATATAGGCTATAATTATCAGTAACAATATATTAAAAATATTTTTAATTACCATATTATAATATAATAATTACATTATAATTTCTATATTATATACCATCCATGCACATATATAATAGCATATTTATCTGAGAGCTGTCATAATAGCATAGGGTTCAAACCTGCTTCCAGCGCATGCACTTATGACAGTGCTTAAACACGCCCACTTTATGGAGGTCTATTGGAGTCAGTCAGTGGACAGAGTATCATTATACACTGACACAATCAGATCCAACCAGACTGAAACATCCTGAACATGTTCAAACTGACACCAATAACTGACGACCGAGGTTTATTCTATAATACATGAACTCAATCTCATCCATATATATGATATGGCGCCTTCGTGAAGTTCTTGTAAGGTTGCTATACAAATGACCATATACATACCAATACATACATACATACATCCAATCAGACCTGATCTGATCTGATTGGAAAAATCCAATCGGGTTGGGCTGGTGTATGGCCGGATTTACAGAGGGCAGATGGCCAGGGCAGAAATTTTGCATAAAAATATATTTGGAATGTTTATATGGTGGCCAGTCATCTCTCTTGCCGGCTCATCATCCAACCAACAGTGTACAGACAGTGTACTAGGCACTAAATACCATAACAGCTATAGCATAAGCCAGCATCCTGTTTCCATTAAACTAAGAAGAAGAAGAAGAAGAAGAGGAAGAGCAGTCCCTTAAGCTAGACTTGAGGCAGCCATGGGTATGAAGTGTTAGCAACTTCATTTCCTAGCCTTGGCAGGTGGTCAGTCCTCTCCTTCGCCGTCTCGTCTTCCCAACAACAGAGTACAGCCAGTGTCAGCGTTATAGCTGAGTTGGATAGAGGTGCAGGTGGAACAGAAATCTCAAACCAAATTTCTGCCCTGGCAGGGCTTTGAACCAACCTCTTGATTGACAGCCCAGTATGCTAGCCACTACAATATCAAGCACGCCCCCCCAATAAACTAAATGAACAGTCAATATTGTGCCCTTTCCTTGTTTGCCAACATTATCTGGACTTTAGTTTTCAGTGGTCTCCATCCAACTACTTTCAAATCCTTGATAATAATTCATTTTTGCTGTTCTTTTGTGTTGTACAGCTTCAGAATTTATTTAGAAATAGAAATAACCTGTAAGGTGTCACAATGTCACAAGCATCAATCCAAATTAATTTCTACAAAGTTGATAGGTTACACACGTCCTACTTTAGAAGGCATTGTGCAACGAGTGTACACCATTGGTTTATAAAACAACTTGTTCAGAAGTTGCACTTCAACCAAATCAACTTTCTATAATAGCGGCCTATGGGTAAAATGTTCAAAATAAACTAACAGAGCCGAATTTCGGGTGCCATCTACACCCAGATTGTGGGGAGGTAGTTAAGCAACCGTTCAATAGAATTTTATGATAGCATTGATCACTATTGTAAAATAAACTCCAGTGACTTCTAAAGTATTGTTATCAAAAAACAAAAGGCATCACTTCAAGTGAAACCGTAATCGAGACATGTCGTAATCTAAAGACTTCTACAGTGCACAAAAAGCGGAGCAGTGGTTTATAAAGAACATGGATGCTGCTTAATGACAGCAAAAGAATACCTATTTTATTCTACTACACCCAGATTGAGGGGGAGGTTTTTTGAGAGCCCTGGTCTCCATGAGATGCCATTGTAACATACGACATTACAATATCAGCTACTGCAATGTGCTAACAGAAGTCTATATACATTATAATGTATATAAATATTCCAGATATATTTATATGTCAAAATGTCACCAATCCATTTTCTTCATTTCTTCATTATATATAAACAGATGACTTTCATAGTAAGGGCCCATCCAAACATAATCTTATTGTTATAAACCACTTCGCACAAAGATCATGGCTCATGCAGGAGATCTTAATCTTGTGCTAGCACAGTCTGTATACAGAGTCTTAAATTGCATGGCATCTGTTCAAACCCGCAGCTGCAGCTGTGTTAAAAATCTCACCCAATCAATTCATTGCAATTTAAGGAGCAAGGTCAAGGCCATTATGGGTGCTCTAGGAAACATATGCATTTACATTTAACATTAGGATGTCACTGGGATGCACCTGATAACCCAATTGCTGCCAAACTCGGTTTATTGTTAGATGTTATCATAATAACATGCATTGCATTTAAAGTCAGCCGTCAAAAGGGTTTGACTGCACTATATTTCTGAATGTCTGCATATTTTAATCGTAACCGAACATTTATATAGCTCCACTCAGAAATCAGCAGTGCTCTCGACCTGTGTCAGCGAACAAGAAAGCCTTAAGGCATCTCTGGAAATGGGAAGGTGAGAAGGCTATAAACTGAAGGCAAAGAGACTGGGGAAGACAGTTCCAAGCTGATGGGCCAACATGGCAAAGCACCTAGAGTGGGCCGTAGCAGAGCGCATGTGCGGGACAACCACAAGTCTAGGATGGGGCCACCCCAACAAGGCAGTTACACATGAGGGCAAATGGTTTGAACTGTACCCACTGTTGAATAGGGAGCCAGTGAAGAGTATTCCGAATATAACCTGATATATGGGCAAACTTTGGAATGTCGCCTATAAGCCAAGCAGCGGCATTAAGAATAGACTGGAGTTTTTGAGTATTAGAGGCAGAGAGACCAATATATGCAGCATTCCCAAAGTCCACACGAGTGCAGATCAAGGCGTGGACCAGAGTAATTGTAATTGTAATAGTAATCGAACATTTATATAGCGCTGCTCAAAAATCAGCAGCGCTCTCGACCTGCTTCAGTGCCTGCGTCAGGGAACAAAAATGTCTTAAGGCGTCTACGGAACTGGGAAGATGATAGGGCTAGTAACTCAAGGCGAAGAGATTGGGGAAGAGAGTTCCAAGCTGATGGGCCAACATGTGCAAAGCACCTAGAGTGGGCATTAGCAGAGCGCATGCGAGGGACAACCATAAGGCCACAGGTCGAAGATCGCAAAGAGGCCCTCGCAGGTAAAGAGGAGACAAAGGTGCAAAAAGACCTCAGGTAGGATGGGGCCATCCCAACAAGGCAGTTATGCATGAGGGAAAGGATTTTGAATTGTACCCACTGTTGGATAGGGAGCCGGTGAAGGGTATCCCGAATATAGCCTGAGCTATGGGCAAACTTTGGAATGTCGCCTATAAGCCGAGCAGCTGCATTAAGAATAGACTGGAGTTTGTAAGTATTAGAGGCGGAGAGTCCAATGTATGCAGCGTTCCCAAAGTCAACCCGAGTGCAGATCAAGGCGTGGATCAGAGTAGTAATGGCACGCAGTGAAAGAGAGCTGCGAATGGAACATAGTTGGCGCAGATGGTAGAAGCAAGATCTGGAAACCGAGTTGACCTGGTCAGTAAAAGAAAGGGAAGGATCCAAGACAATTCCCAGGTCACGAACAGAAGAGGAGAAGTGGATGTGGGGAAATCTGAGATGAAGGGAATCAGTATCAATCTTATTGAGCTGAAGACGGCCACCAAGCCATATGAATTGTGTCTTGTCAGGATTCAGCCGCAGGCGGTTAGAGGAGAGCCATGCGTCTATGGCAGAGGAAGCCTCTAACAACCGCTCTACCTTTTGAACAGCAGAAGATGTAAAAGGGCCTGGGTATCGAGTAGTAATGGCATGTAGTGAAAGAGATCTGTGAATGGAACATAGTTGGCGCAGATGGTAGTTCTAAGCAGGATCTGGAAACTGAGTTGACCTGGTCAGTAAAAGAAATGGTAGGATCCAAGACAATTCCCAGGTCACGAAGAGAAGAGGAGAAGTGGATGTCGGGAAACCTGAGATTAAGAGAATCAGTACCAATCTTATTGAGCTGAATGCAGCCACCAAGCCATATGAATTGTGTCTTGTCAGGATTCAGGCACAGGTAGTTAGAGGAGAGCTATGCGTCTGAGGCAGAGGAAGCCTCTAACAACCATCCTACCATCTGAACAGCAGAGGATGCTGGGCCATGTAAAGGACCTGGGTATCGTTGGCAAATTGATGGGAAGAGACCCCAAACAGTTGAAAAATACCCCCAAGGTCCGAGGTCTACAGAACAAATAGCACAGGAGCAAAACAGAGCCTTGAGGGAGACCATAGGGAACAGTGACCCATGGAATGCGGTTTGAAGTAAAGGCCACAGATGAACTTTCTAGTAGTTCTATGCTTTATTCTGTCAGTGGCCAACGATAGATGTTCTTTCCTCATGGATGGCCTCAAATAGACTTCTCCTAAATCCTTCCAAGACTCAGTTTATTTGGCTAGGTGGCCGTCGGCAACTAGATGGTATTGATTTGCTCCAGCTTACTCGGGTCTTTCCTGATATAACTTTTTCCCTAACGGTTCGTGACCTGGGCCTCGCCCTTGACCAAGAACTTAGTCTTTCTCAACATGTGAACTTGACCTGTCGAAGCTGTTACTATCAGCTTCGCCAGCTCCGAGTAGTTTCTCGCTCTCTTTCTCATGATGCACTAGTGGTTCTTGTGCATGC
This sequence comes from Aporrectodea caliginosa, assembly GCA_020284085.1. Classification (NCBI taxonomy): domain Eukaryota; kingdom Metazoa; phylum Annelida; class Clitellata; order Crassiclitellata; family Lumbricidae; genus Aporrectodea; species Aporrectodea caliginosa. The sequence goes on from JACEVL010000160.1 coordinate 122,758, forward strand.
CTTCATTACTAGTCGAATTGACCACTGTTGCTCGATCCTCGTTGGCCTCCCTCTTGGGGTTCTGGGGCGACTAGATCGAGTTCTGCGCTCAGCTGCTCGGCTTATTGGGCGAATTCCAAAATTCGGCTCTGTCTCTGCCTACATGCGCGATGTGTTACACTGGCTGCCTGTGGCCCAACGGATCTCATACCGTATTGCTTCTTTGGTTTGACGCAGCATCCTTGACTGTGCTCCATCTTACCTGCGCAACCTCTGCCGCCCAGTGTCCAATGTTGTAGCGCATCGGGCGCTTCGCTCTGCGACGATGGAGCAACTCCTAGTTCCGCGGGCTCGCTTGACTGCTAGGCAGTGCCGAGCTTTCTCGGTTGCAGGCCCCTCCATCTGGAATGACCTGCCATCGGAGCTGCGCTTGCTACCTTTAATCAGTCAAACTAGGTTTTATAAATCACTCAAGTCTTTTTACTTTTGCCGTGGCTGGGCTGGGAGCGCCTCTGAGTAGATTTCTTGAAGGGGCGCTATATAAATTTCCAGAATGAATGAATGAATGAATGAAAATGTCCCTTCGTTCAGCCGACCAGGGTGTTCTTGTCCCCCGGGCTCGTTCCTCTACAACTCGGCAAAGAAGCTTTCGTTTGAACAAGGGTTCTCCTTTTAGGTCTGGAGCACTACTGATGAGTTTTCCTTGAAGTAGCACTTCACAAGTTTTCATTTATGTTATGTTATTTCGTTGGTTGAAATCACGCTCTTGCAATGTGAAATCAAGATTGCTTCTTCCTCTGGACAGATGTTCTACAAACAAGCAATTCCAATAACAAAGAATTGAAAATCTCGAAATTTCCAAGATAGTGCAGTAAAACAAATATCACTCACAGGCCTTTCGTTGAGTTGGAGCCATCAGATCGGAGTCCCAATTGTGCCAACATTGAATCAGACAGACTTGGAAAGATGGATTCTCTTGGAGAAAATGCAGCCTCACTGAGACTGTCTTCACTTGGATCAGCAGTCAAGTACAGTTCAGAACCAAAGATACTTTGGTCATCATCTGGTGACTTTGCATTCTCAGAAGCCTCATCTCCAGGTATCTTCAAACAAATAAAATTAAAATAACAACCAATAAATTCTAAATAAACCCATTACCCATTACCCAAATCCAAATGCTTCCTGTGAGTTTGGGTTATTTACGAAATACAATCTGTAAACAAAATGTTCACGATTGTACATGAACAAGTACACTCCTTCAACACCCAGAAATCCAAGTAAACAAAGTAGGTTTGTTACTGCTTCCTTGTCTAGCACAGACCCAGTTTACAACCATGAGTTATGCATATATTAGAAACAGCCAGCTACGTGAAATCCATCCTTTGCTGATGGGTGACCGGCAGATATTTACTCCGATCCTAACCGACTCATCAGAGCAGACAACAGAATTTTTTTCTACTGAAGAGAAGAAAAAAATAGTCTGGAGGCAGCGATTGGTATGAAGCATTAGTGAATTCATGTTTCTTAGCATTATGTAGCGTATGAGGGCAAAAATACATACATATATACAAGCATGCATACATACATCCATACATACATGCAAGCATGCATGCATACATACATACATACATAAATACATACATACATACATATACACAATTATACATACATACATAAATACATGCTTACATGCATACATAAATACATGCCACTGTCAGTACTGTCATTTGTCCAGTTACCTATAAGACAGGTTTCAACAACAACTGGGGAGGGGTTTAGGGTAATGGCAAAACTGAAACGAAGAGCAAAAGATCAGCGCGGACACGGGATCGCTTCCCATTACCCTCCCAAAGGTCGGTCGACTCAGTCTTTTATTCGCCAGACGGTGTTGGTAAAATGAGCAGTAGGACATGATTGGCTGAAAAACAGTTAAATTTGACTCCCGTAATAAGTTGTGATCACCCATTCATACTAAGAATTGTAATCATACTGTGGTGTGTCAGTTTGAAATAATAAACAAAGATTATATTTTATATAACAGTATCAACATCAACAACAAAAGTCTATTAGAAGCTGACACCATAGAAACTGATATATCTTGAATATGTTACCTCAGCATTGTTGCAAATATGCCGCATCTCCTGCAAGGACTTTCTTCTGGCCTTTCCAAGCGATGAAACTTTATCCACAGCTGGTTCTGCTTTGGCAGCCTTTGGTTTCAGATCTGTACGAATATCTTCCATCTTATCGAAAGAACTTTGGCAGATGTTTGAGAGGGCGCTAGGTGGCGATCGATTTCTGTCCTCGATTGGGAAGGACTTTTTGGCACCGGTCGTAGATGAAGGAGATGGAAGTTCAGCACTACAGAATCATAGACAACAGTCACACTATGAACATACAAACTGAAATAGAAACCTGAGAACAATAATAATTTTCCAAGTTCTGGAACTTAAGGTTCTGGATAATAGACTTGGATTTTTGGGCTCCAGGACTCGGACCTCATTTATTTGTTTCATCATGAGTATCTTGCAAACAGAAGTCCACAAAAATAAATTCACACGTTTCACTATTTGTCACAGATTTCAACCAAACAAGATATTCATGCTTCTCATCAAGGACCTTAAGTACAAATAACCACCAAAGATTTCTCTAAGCTTATTTTAATCATGATTATATTCACTAAATGTAAACTGTAAATGTATTCGATTTTATATAGCCACTGCCCTCAACCCTACTGATTTTACATAAATTGATCAGGTGAGATATTTCACCACTGCTGCCTGTTGAATAGGTGCCAGTGCAACACCATTTAAGGTGCTAGCCCTAGATTTAAATCTCTGAAATAAGACACCTTCGGGAAGCGAACCAGTCTGCACACTGAGTATGGGATGCAGCCTACACTCTAACCAGTGTATTTACCTGGTCATATTTATAAATTTCCAAACAAAGTAAGCATGAAACTAAACAAATCTTAGATTCATAAATATTAAAGCAAAAGCATTTTATGAAAGAATAATTGCAATATAACCATCAGGTACATCCACTGAAACTTAAAACATAATTTTCTTATATTTAACATAATACCAGATTAATTCAATTTAGCTGTTTTTATTAAAGACATTTCAACTTTGACACATTTGCATCTCTTTAAATGCTATCTGCTTCTGGCAGTGAGCTTAAAGGCACACGCAACAGCATCAAATGCATTGCACATTGCTCAACAACACTACTGCCATCTAGGGAGTGACTTGGATGCTAGAGGTTTGAATAATGTACACTGTTGAAGCGTCCTGTTCGATAGCGCATTGGATAACATCTGGCACAGAGAGCGTAGGGCGGATATGCTTTGTAGGCTGCTATTAGCACCGTGTATTGCAGGCTGTATGTTCTGTTAGTAGTTAAGATTTAAATTGCATAACATGTAAATGTACAGCGCAGTGCGTTTGTTAGGCGCTTCAATAAAGAAAAGATTATTATTATTATTATTATTATTATGCAACTCACGAAGCAAAGAAGCAGAAAAACCAGCTCGATAGCTTGGATTCATTTAGACATTAAATAACTGTCACTATGGTTTCTGTTTGCATCCAAGAAAGTAGACAAATTTCAGTAGTTAAGAATCAGCTTCTGTACTGTAACAGAGGGCCAAGCAGAAGTTGTTACTTCTATTAATCAGACAGTTGTTTCACGCTAATTAATTAGGCATAATTGATCAAGCCAATCTATTAAAGTAACTTAAAACTTCAAATAAATTGATTTGGTGTGAAGTTTATTGAACACCTATAACAAATGATATCACAGTCATTCAAAGAAAATATTATAGGCATCCAAAGCTGAGATGAAAAGGACAGCATGTCCTCCTAATAGGATGTCAACTAATTTTTTATAACAGATTTCATGATGGTATTTCCAACAATTACACATTTCATAAGTTTTTGTATAACTTTGTGAATGCAGCATTATGTGAACTTTTTCGCACAAAAAGCCAAAAGCGACCAAAAATTAACACTTTAAGCACCATACATTGTACAAATATCATTCTATAAAAGCTACAAAAAACGATATAAAACGAAACACAGAATAGAACATACACATACGCTGGTGCATTGGTGGCATGTCTGTCCAAAGTGAAACTACGAATTTATTAGATGATATATTATGCACCACTTAAACTGACGTGCAGTGGGTACATCTGCCATTGAGGCACTTAACAGCAATTTGATTAGAATGTTGCACCTGCACCCAGTGTGCCGGGAAGATTTTGTGGTCTACTATGTACCCACTCAAACAAAACAACATCGAATCATAATAATCATTTTCGAGGCCATGATCTGGGTTATATAGCACTGTCTGATTCTCTCCTTAATAATCAAATGGATGAAATACTAGGTTATTCAGTAAAGTAACAGTATCCTCCACATCATTTACAGGCTCACTTTGCACTTCTGGGAACATAATGGCCATAATTATATCAATCACACGCAAACATTAAAATCAACTTAAGGTAGCTTTCTCTTCTGGAACACAATTGAACCCAGGGCCTTACTGTGATTTCCACTGTTCCATCCTTCCTAGCAACAATTATAGTTAAATGAAAACCAGTGGTATAGTTTAACATAACACCATTAAGAGTGATCAGTTAACTATGTTCTCACCAATTTCGTCGTCTTGGAGAAAACGTGTCTTCTTTAGTTGATTTGTCTGTGGCTAGAACCATACTCTTTCGTTCGGCTCCATTTGCTGCTAAATATGGTGACTGTACATGTGATGACAGCTTAGCTTTCTCCAAAGATGCAGGCGAAGGAGGAGACATCCCAGGCGCAGCTGTTGTTGCTTTACGAACTTTGGAAGGTGATGAAGAAGGCTGAAAGTTGGCAGGCAATCGTGACAGTGGAGACTTAGAAGCGTTCTGAGAGTTACTGCCTGGACCCTCTGTCAGTTCCTCTTCAGTGAGGGTCGATAAACAGCGCCTCCTGCTCGGTGACGAACTGAAATAAAAAATTTAACAATTATTCAGTGTCTGTTCAGAGCAGATAGGTAGCGTAATGAAATAATAGATGATTTATCTGATTTATCTAGCATTAAATAAAGATAAATTAACAAAGCGAATTCCTAATGCACCTCTGTACCTTGACTTCAGATTCACAAGCCACATATGAAATAGGCAAAATCTGTTTACATATGACACAGCTTCAGAGTTTGCTTAGCCATTTGGATTGCTAGCGTAACTGAATCTATATAGGATCCATCTAGTGCATCTTAAGAAATCGCCCACACATGCATTGCTGACCAGTCATATCTGCACTTCAGCCAAAACATTCAACCTGAGAGCAATGCCTTCGATTAATACTTAATGAGGTGTGTAATAAATGAACAATTACATTCCCCTATCTATAGATGTAATCTGCTTATTGTAACAAGTTGTGTCCATGACAACTTGGTCATTCAGAATAAACGAATGTTGATTGATTGATAAATGCTTAAGAATATGACCTTATCAACAATAGATCTCAAATTTCAGAAACTTTAGTATCTTTAGCATTGGAGAAGACGGGTCTATGCAATTTTAGCACATTTATACATGAATTACCTATATATTATACAGTGCAATCGTAAATATAAATGTAAATAAAATTCAAATCTTTACATATTTACATTTACAATGGCACATCTAAAATATACCTTACCAAATCAATGGCTGTAAGCAACTGGAAGCAGAATTCTGAACAAATAGAATTTACAAACACAGCTTTTAAACAATATTCGTATAAATAACAAACTATTACCCATGCTCTTGGGAGGCACTGTTCTGACTCATGAATTCTGTTGCATTCTCCCTTTTCATGTCCATTCCTGGTTTGAACACAGTGTCAATCTCAGCCTCAGATATTGTGAAAGACCTATAGCTAGGCTGTTTGGAAGACTCTTCGTGATTGGACGACACTGAAGACTTTCCACGTTTCAAAGAACTCTCAGGAGACAAGTTAAATGGATATGGTGGTGGAAGAAGATGCGGGACCTTAGTCGAAGCTGAAATTTTTGAGGATAATCCAGACGGAGGAAGTTGCAATTCGTGCTGGACTGGATAATAAGGCAACGGCTCGAGAAGATCGGAATGTGCGCTTCTACCGAGAGCATAGAGTTCGTCGTAGTCAGGTGCACTGCCTCCTCTTTCGATCGCTTTCTTAAAGCTTGGTGTGCGATAGACGTTAAGGGGATTGTCGGTCTCCTCGGGACTGCTCAGGTCCTCGGCATCGTACGATGACTCAATGATCTGGACACTTTTCCGACATGGATAATGCGGAAGATCAGAACGTGAGCTCGATGAGCTGATCTCGACTCCGCTTGTGCTCGATCCAGTGGACGTGTTGATCGGTGTGTGCTTGTGCACAGCAAGGCGCGGCGTCGATTTCTGGTTTTGATGTCTTGTTGGGCACTTTGTTTGGTCAGCTTTTGGTGGCACTGCAGCTGATGCTGACGGTGGTCCACTGCTAGACAATTGAAGATAATTTTTTGGCACCTGTCTGAGGAGACCTTGTGAGTCAGTGGCATGAAAGATTGCATCAACGGAAGGCATTTGCTGGACAAGAGGATTGCATCGAGGCTGTTCCGACTGACTTTCGTCCAACTGAAGATTCTCTGAAAATAACGACACAGTCACCTCTAAGGCAGCTCTAAAGCTGACAAGCGCTCAAACACAGAAATGAAGAAGTACATTAGAAAAAAAATATGAAATAATAAATAGTATGACATACATGTACCAATGAAATAATAAACAGTATGACATACATGTACCAGTCTTGATGTATTCTGTGCTAGTCCAAATGCTATACTGTTATCACATTTCTTCCATCAATTCCTTCATCCACCCATTTCTAGAAGCATTTAATTCAAAATTGAAGACCGAGTGCTGCATTATTTTTCATCACAATTGCTACGAACACCCTAATGAAATATAAGTGAATCACATTGTCTATAACTCACAATATTTGCAATTTCTCAAAACCGAAAACAAGATTAATCTCATAGGTTACTGAATTGTCCTCTTTTTTCTCATCACCTCAGTTCTAAGCGCTACCCACTGTAGCTGTTTACTGTCTACCCATAGCTTCCCATTTGAAAATAGTAGGCGGTTTGAAAATCGATCACACTGGATTGAGTAGACGAGTGATGCACGGTCAAACTCGGGAGCTTATGTGTACAGCGTATATTGTGTATAATATTCGTATAGCTGCATATAGTAGGCCTACTAATCTAGTAGGCCTGTCTCAGTTCAGTTCCTTATCTGTCCCGCATCATAGCTGTAAACAGTTTCAGCGTGCTACTCAGCTATAATTAATGACTGCAGTAACAGTATTCCCCGACAGAAAGAAGTTGAACCCAGTGAATCAGTGATTTCAATATTTTGTTATGAATAAAACTGAAAAAGACTAATGGAAGCTGGACAATAACAACAACAAATTAAACAATCATATGTAGGGTACTGTAATATTATCTGTAGCTCACGAGTGTTCCCGCATCACACTGACACATCCTCGCTCATTCAATCACTGTCACTGTCAGTGGGTCGTATTATAGGCATAATATTTTATTCTGCCATGTCAATGTTACCTGCACCAAAATCGTCATCACTCGAGTCTGAATGATCTGCCATTGGCATCCACATCAGACTAAAGTGGCTCATCATCATCACCAGAATCGGATAGCATGTCATCAGGCTTGCTGTCTAATGCGCTGACACTGCTTGAGATTGCTGCCACCTTTGCTGGTGGTTGGGATCAGGCACCACTTATTGCGACTTAACATGTATGTGTTGACCGTGTCATTTATTTGTTGAGCCTTCAGCATACGTTGAACAATCATTTTTGGCTTGGCCTTTCGGCCGGCAGTCCAGTCGAATTTTGTCAACATGCTTTCTGCAGGACTTTCAGTAAATTTTCTCTTGACTACATTGATATCTGAATGAGTCGCCTAATTTCCATGACAGATACGTGCTCAACTGTGCATTATTACTCGACTTGGTCACCTTCGAAGCCACTGTTGTTTTTAAATAATTCCTGAAATTATTGACGTTACGAATGACATCATGCGGCAAGAGGTGTCAACCGTGTTGTCATGGCCAATCATATTGCATGAAATTGGAGTGATCAGTTAGCAGTCATTAGGTTACAGAATACATTCACCGCTGCCACAAGAAAGCAAATTAAAGTAATGTAAATTATGTAAATAAAACAATGGTTTGGTTCTAGGTTCGTCTTGGAGTCTAATTCATCAAGCAACGGATGATGGTACTATACCTCTGGCTAGGTGAGCGATTTACCGCTCATGCCAACCTTTGCTAGGCGAGCGACCAAGGAGAGCGATCGATTGCTCGCCTAAAATGGGAAACTCTGAGTTTACTTGTCTGACCATTCAGTTTGAACTCTAAGAAACCTGACTGGAACTGCCTCATCTATTCGTTTCATTTTTATCATGTGTAAGTCTCCAAAATTGCTAAAATTGTTAAACATTGCAATAATATATTAATAAGTTATGGCATGTTTTTAAAATAGAAAATCTATTTCAGAACATTACTTTAGCACAGATTTCAACCAAAGGATTTAGTACCAATATGTGAAGACTTTGTTTGCTGTTGTCCTGGGTTTCTGCAAAGGCCCAGACTCTTTCCACGATGAAGCAATGCTGAATCTTCTGACAGACAGAAAGGTGTATCTTTTACCTGCACAAGATATACCATACATGTAAATAAACATCCTGGGCCTCAAAGTAATAAAATATTTCAGCTAGTTTTATGAAAGAGGATCCGAAGAATGCGAAGAAAACTGTGAAGAAGAACGTGAAGAAGAAAGCAAAGAAGAAAGTGAATGAGAAAATGCAAAGAAGAAAATGCAAAGAAGAATGCATGAGAAGAATGCAGTTAATCAACGATATCCGATCTGAATCCACAATTCCTGGCAAAGATGGACACTACTGCATTACCAAATGAACTCAATGCCAGTTAAAGCATTTATTAAACCCTTTTTAACTCCCAGACAGCCATTCTTGTCGAGCCCACAGCTAGACCATACTTGGCTGCAAATGACAACTAATGGACCGTTATACAGCCAATGTGGGCCCAACTAACAAGGCTCTCACGGTAACTTGTCTCAAAATGCTGTGTACCCTGGCAGGCTTATGTACTTAAGTGTGTCTGTTATACGTCTCTCTGACAGTGATTGTAATGTTTGTCTTATTCTCCATCATGTCAACCACAGCGGTTGCATATCCTGTATAATAGGTCACAATGGTTGAGGGCTCTTGCTCATTTGATGTATTCCTATGCACATGCATCTAAATAAAATGGTTGTTTAGAGGTCACACTTTTTAGTAATATTTTCCATGTTTATTTTTACATGTAAACAAATCTGCAGAATTTTGTAAACTGTTCAACTAATTTCTACAATCATTATAATCATTCTGTAATTTTTATTCAATAATTCACGTGCCTGTGCAGGAACTACATGTTGCAAACAAGCATATAAATTTACGCAGCACACAAATTGCCATAAAATGGGTCATTTCCTGCAAAGTCATCAAGCTTTCAATGTATGACTGTTTTAACTGCTGGACCTTTTGCTCTTATAACAACTGAAATTTCTACAGTGAAGGCATGTTGGGGGCCGTCCATAAATGACGTCACGCAATTTTGGCCGATTTTGAACCTCCCCCCTCGTCACAAAAAGTAACACCCCTTGAAAAATGACGTCACAAAGCTCTGACCCCTAAAACCAAATTTCCATGGTGAAGCAAAATGCTCTTTCGTGGAACAAATAGGGAGAGCATGCATATTTTAAAATCTGACGGTAACCAAATATTGAAATAATTAGAAAATTATTAATAATGGTGCCCGTATACATTAAAATAATAAAAAAAGAATGAAAATTTAATACTCACAATTAGTGCTGTTATTGTTAAACTAAAATTGTTGCTAATTGTTACATTTAATTACATAGACCTGGTGTGACGTCACACCTCTCAGACCCCCTCACCCCCATGTCACACAACATCACAAATTTCCGACCCCCCTCCCCACTAGGTGCGTGACATCATTTATGGACGCCCCTTGGGCCCTTGTGCAGATTTACTTAGTACTATAATCGTTCATTTGGTAAAAATCAAGCTGACAGACTGCAGCCCAGTACAGGAGCATGCACAATGTGGAGCTGAACAACACTGCTTGACACACTCTGAAAGCAACAGAGCTCCAAAAAAGTTCAGCCTGCACATGTGTATGTGTCTGTGAGATGTTCAGTAACGAATTAGTCATCAAGGTGATTAGTGATTGCCTTATCGCTTAAACAAGCCAGGCAGGCAGTTACACTTATACACATAGTCTAGTCTAGCTAAACTACCATTTTGTCTTCCCATTTTAATGAGACCAGACTTCTGGTGAAGCTAAATCAAGCACAAAGCAACAGTATGATGGAATGTTTTAACAATGGTTGGATATTTGTGGTCTAGCCTATGGCAGTAGCCTAGATCTAGCCCATGGCATTGGATTGAAACAGAACTTAAAGAGTGCAATCTGTGGATAGAAGTAGTGAGGACAGACATTTGGCCTTGAGCACAAAGAATGGAAATGTGTCTCAGTGTGTGGACAATCTGAAAAAGTTAGGGTAGTTTTTCAATGGCCCTACAAATCGCATCCAAACTTCAGACTGCTTGGTAACCTCTGAGTAAATATCCTATGCTTAGGCTGTTGCACATTAATTAATAGATCGCATTGTACAACTGCGCCAAAAGAATTACACAGAACCGATAGACAGCAAATGACGAGGTTAAAAATATGGGAAACAATCTGACAAGTAGAAAGAGATGTGGGAAACAATACAGATTTCAAGGTCTGGCATATGTTTCCACAGCCACTCCCTTACAAGCAAGCTCCACAGTTAGGCTATGCCCCAACATCTGGAATAGGTAGGCTGTCAACAACTAAAGTATAATCACAAACTTTTACAGGATGAGTTTTGGAGCACTTTCATATAGCCTAATACCCGTAAATAATTCCCCTACAGCGCACTGAGCTCACAGTTAATTCCTAGTTTCCAAGGCCGACAAGTTTACCTGTGCCAATAAATATATCTGTAGAATAGACAGAAAACTCAGAACAGAATCGCTCTTTCGAGTTAATGTCCAAAATTCTCCAATAAGACGCTGAATCAGTCCGTCTGTGAACGATAATTGGATCAATAGCCACATGTAAACAGCGATCTAAGCGCCAACTAGACATCACAGAAACGAATATTGGCTCTTGTCTCACCAATCTTATCTTGTGCAACGATAAACGATTGGCATAATTAAATTGTGGCTGCGCCTATTTCAGCCGTGCTATGGCACAATTTAATTAGGCCTAAATGCCATTATTGACAAGAATTCGAACTAGGTTATAAAGCAGCCGTTACGATTAAGCCTAACGACTCCGATCTGGCCACGGAAGCACTGGCTTTTAGGAACGGTGATTATAAGCATGGACAACTATTTGGATTCGTTTCAACGAGTCACATCACCGATGGAATTACAGCGGTGCTTTGTGGCATGGCTTCGTCGGAATTTATTTTCTTTGAGATGTTGATCATGTTGTCTCATATGCAATGTGAATAGGTTCATATATTCGACGTCACGGTGGTCACATACAGGCCTATAATAAGGGTAGGCCTATACTTGACCAAGTTTTAATTAGCACAATGATGACAGGTATTTTATTTGGCGAAAAATAATTAGGCCTAGGCTATCATTCTCCATCTGCGTGGAATTAAACCACGGTGTGCGTGTGTAGGCCTACAAATCCAACTTATTAAATTAAAAAGAGCCTATAATATTAGGCCTACGTTACACGTCCTAATTAAGCAGCAATCGTAACTTGATAAGTCGTCGATCCTACTTTCACAAAACCATAAACCCCAATAAATTGAAGAAATATGCCTACGCCCTGCTAAGCAGCTTAACAACGCTCAACAGAACCACAACAATGCAAGTCGGATTAATGTCTTCCATGATATCTGGACTTGGCCACAAAGCTGCAGGGGCGTGGTATGAATGGTCTGGACTCATTTTAACCCTGAACACCCATGAGGGATTTCTACACTTCGGTTTCCGACGTGAACAGGGGCGTCCGGAGGTGGGGCAAGGGGACATTTGCCCCTTGATTTTGCGTAGGCCTATAGTTAAAAAATGTAGGCCTACTTATCATCTTAGTTTTAAACAATGAATGGCTATGATTGTTTCTACAGTATTTTTGTCCAAACCAGTCAAGATAACCTGAAAAATTTAAAATATATAGCCTAGGCCTAACAGTTTTGTGTTTGAAATAAATGTTCGGATATAGCTGAAAACAGATCCCAGAACGCTAACAGGCTCCGTATCATGTCAAATGCTTCCAAAAGCGCTGGCGGCTGTTGGAATCCGCGCCAGACCCTTAATCGTGGTAACGAGCGCTGAGGGTGACGTAGGCCTACGTGGTAGGTTGCTTTCGGCACCATCGTTAGACCCCAAGCTGTGCCAAAAATTCAAAACTCTGCTCCCCTTTAAAAAATTTGCCCCCTAAAAAATTCTTGCGGACGCCCATGGACGTGAAGGATTATTAGGCACAGGTATGTATGCGCATACCTGCATTCTGTCTCCTCCGATCCAAGAAATACACGTGTTAATCGATTGAATACAAGTGTAAATCGCACTCCAATAGCCTACAGGTACAGGTTTCCCTTGGACTTAAAAGACTTTTCTTTACATCAGCAATGAGCCACTGAGCCTAGAGGCTACGTTATAGCGCCTCAAGCGGAGAAGTCTAATTGCCAGCCTAAGGCCAAATTAACAGACTATAGTAACTAAGGCAACCATAAGCTACCATATAATTATTAGGCTATAGTGGTATAGGCCTACCGGCAGACCTTGAAAGTTAGGCGAAGCAAAATACTAGGTTATGTCACAGGGCTGTCGCCTGTGGGACTATGGGTCTACTATCAGTGCCAAACTGACAATGATATGGAGTTAATGACTCTGGCTCTGGCCTTGGTTCAAAGCCAAGGCCAGACCGAGACAATTAGCAACATGTTATTCGGCGCTTCTCGGTTTAATTTATATGTATAGCCTAAGCGTTTGTGATGGAAGCGGCATGTAGAGATTGAGCGACAATCGATTGAAATTGCTGAGAGCTTAGACGCGAGCTGTCCAACACGCGTGCTGCGCATGGGCTGGTTTTAAGTGCCCCGCCCGAGCTCGATACATTTTTACAATTTCTGCAAAAATGAAGTTAAAGAAAAAGTCACTGGCCAGCTTGCGTAGCTATTCGTTCGTAACTTAGCTTATCATTTGGCAATGTGAACACAAAATCCATACATGCATGCGATTATTCATCATGATTAGGTCCATTCCATAATAAATATTAAGACAGTTAGGCTAATAATTTTAAATAACTTTTAGTCGTTGCTTTTTAGTTTGCTGGTGCGGCCCTCGGCTTCAAGAATAATTTCTTCGGTGGCCCACGGTGTCAAAAAGGTTGGACAGCACTGGCTTAGACCCCTACAATTATAACTCACATTCCTAAGACCATACATGGTAGGCCTAAATTGTAGCTTTCTCCAAGGTCTAATGATTGCTTTTGATGTATACTCAGATTATGCTAATGAAAACATGATGTTATAGGCCTACAAACATTTAGGCCGCTTCAGTATATTTCTGAAACATATATCATATATATATATATATATATATATATATATATATATATATATATTAATATATATACAAGAACTATAGATATATAATTCTTGTATTGGTCCTTCCCTAACGCACCACTCTATAAACTTATAAGCAATCAGTAGGCCTATCTATAGACCAACGCGCTATGCCTATCATAACTTTATACCTTGGGCTTCCGACAAAGGTACCGTACTCCTGCAGGCTTTCGTGCTCTCTCTGCACGATCTGAGCGACCTTCATCTGCAGATTTGAACCCAGGCCTATAGTTAGCCTAAGGCCCTAAGCCATTAACCGTACAATACCAGCACTTATATACCTAAGGTAACCATCGGCTACTGGCAGATCTTGACATTGACAAAATGAAATGTTAACACTGTCGAAGGAAAAAATTTATCGAGATCCACACACATTTCCGCGACATTTTTATTTCTATAATTTGCGTTTTCAACTTTATTTCCTTGCACAGCATTACTGTGACAGTGGTTGGCAATCAGTACACTAGTGATTCTGGAGATAATTAAATTAAATGGGGCATGACCGGAGTTCCCCTCGAGCTGTCTTTGCTAGTGGCCTCAAATCCCAGCAACAGAACATCATGCTATACACAGCAATCGGGTTCTACCGCAAGAAGTCCATCTCACTTGAGGACAGACAGACCGACAAACAGACAGACACACACAGAGAAACACAGAGAGACACACAGACGAGACAGAAAGAGACAGAGGCAGAGACGGCCGCAGGCATGGGCTGTTGGCAACAAATGTTTATGGCTACTTAATTGTGTTTGTCGCATTTCCAATTGCAGCCGAGGTTATGCGAAGGTTATCATCAAGAGCACGTAATTGTTTAGAAAAAAATTCTGAGCATCGTTATAAATCACTTATTATGGGTGTAGGAGAAGCTTGGAAAATTCAGGCAAATCGAGCTGTTTCGAAGTGTGGAAACGAGAAGTTATCGATCCTTTAGAGACTACATCATTTTTGGTTTCGCATTGCATAGGCCTAGGCGATGCAACGGTCTTCTTTTTATTCATATTTAGCCATGTTTATTATCTGTTTAGTTGATGCAGTTGAGGTATGAACAGAATTTACCACTATTCAAGATAACTATCGTCACCATAAATTTTCTTCGTCGCATCTGTCTACAGTCTTTCATAGTCTGTAGTCTAGACTGTTGCGATTTCAAAATTCATCCAACAACATTTTACTCTGTAACATATAATATATAAGACTTACTGGCGCAGATATCCTTGAAATGGTATTATTTATTACAGCCGTTGAACTGCCGCCGATGCTCACTGATGACATGCAGAAGGAACTTCTAGCTTTCAGTGATCGTCTGAAGCTGCTGTGCTTTGACAGAAACTGTAGCTTTGGCAAGAGAACCAGCCTTTAAATAAATCAGAACGGCAAATATGGCTAAGTCACGCATCCATTTTTCTTCTGTAGAATCATTTGTAACTCCGGACCACTTTTACATTATTCAGCCTGATTACAGTGAATGGAAGGAGGGCCAACCGGTCACCTCTAAATTTTGTACAAGAAAACGGAATATTTTATTTCGAATCATGTGTTTTTCATAAAATATATGTAGGCCTAGTAAATTAGAGGGGTGAAAGGGTAAATTTTCATCTCTTAATTTAGGGGTCACCCTAATTGTATTATGGCCTACACATACACAGTGTGTGTGTGTGTGTGTGTGTGTGTGTGTGTGTGTGTGTGTGTGTGTGTGTGTGTGTGCGCGCGCGCGTGTGTGTATAGCTAGGTTATTAAGTCTTATTTGGCGGTGCTTGGCACAGAGAATAGTCTTCTAACCGTTGGCCCGCATATGTTTCGTATTGCTGAAATTCTTATCCGGTCTAATTATATGCGAAGGGGGGGGCTATCCTATGCTTGGGTCTGATCATCAACGAGGGTGTATTATATAACGGGTCCGATAAACCTATAGCTATTAGGAAGCGGATAATTGTTTTGCCTTATTTTCGGTTGGACATGACGGACGTTAGATCTGGTTTGTCGATATGCGGAAGCCGTCGTTGTAAACATCTGACGGACGTCGCCAGTAATTACATCGGCTGCACATTATGTATAGTACAAGGTTTGATTCATTCGCCTTATCGTCGTTTCACTGCATCTGGGGTTAAGAGGTCGCCGAAGGCTATTTCCTGCTCAGAACGGTTGCCATACAAAGTCAACAGCCATCAAATAGAAAACATGATTATCAATGCGCCGTCAAACTGCAGGCATTGATTGATCACATCCAAGTAATTTGAATCAAATGAGCTCGTATAAGCGATTGAAGTATAGATAGGTCTATAATTTGGAGGTTATACCCATTACGTGTTTCAAGTAGGCCATATAATGTATCTGTATCAAGACACTTATAATATATAGTAGAGGTGCCTCACAAAAGCGCTATTCGTATAAACTTACAAAGAATGCGAGTAGTATGACGTCTCGAAGTTGCTCTTCTAGGCCTACAGTTCTACACTTCTTCACAAACATACGAGTTTTATCGGTTTCTGTCGAAACTGGTATCCTCTTTTTCTTGTTTGATGGAATCTCGTCGTCTCCAATTTTTGGGGTGGGTTGGAGGGACGTGGTCTTCGATCGTGTTTTATGATGGCTGTGTCAACGTGTAGCCTAAGAGATGCGTGTTTAATCGTTATTTGTCATTGAACTGTTCTTTTCCATTTGCAGGTGCAATATGAGACGCATGTTTAGGCCTACACACTCGTTACTTGGTTTGTATAATTAAGTCTGTAAATTATCTGTTATAATAAGTACCCGTACGAAAGCAGCAAAAGTGAACAAATAAATCAGACTGTGTAGTTGCATGGAAAAAATTCAGGTGCAAGAAGTAAGCTATAATTTGCTTCAAAATGATGGGAGTAGCCTATAGCCTATAGGCCAATGTATGGGCTTATATGGCATCATTTTCTTGGAATTTTATGTGGTATCAGATATGTAAGTTCATCTATTAATCCATTTAATTTGACTTGATCATTCTGAATCTCGTCGATATGCACAAACGTCGATTGTTCTCATTATTAACGAACTCGTTTGGCAGGAACTTGCAGCAGATTTTGACTAGATGTTGAACTGTTTAGGCTGATAACAGGCTCTGTCTGCATCAGATTCAGCATATATTGGCTCTGTATGTGGGCATAGTTTGTGCTGCTTGTCCTCCAGAATAGGCCTATGATGGCTATTTTGTAGACCAACCCGCTGAAGACAATTAAAGGCATAGCCTATGCACTATATTCTGCAGAAAGTATAGGCTATAGAGTGAAGCTGACCGGTTATATCACTGCAGCCATAGACAAATTATTTTGATCATGGCTCAACGTGATGAAAGAGATTTCAAAAGTTTCCTGCAGATGCATGATCCATACCGTATACACTGAAACTTTATTTTCTCAGTTTGGGTATCTTTCTCCCAGAGGGTCACATATAATGCTGCCATACATAAATAGGCCTACAGTCATCTACGTACGATATGTTATTAGCTCTTGATCTCCAGAGCTCAGATGGGGCAGGCTCCAAGTGCATCTGTAATCTTCTGCTTAAGCCCTTCTCCGTCATCTCCCTCCGGTCCCTTCGATCTGCCGGTCGTCTTGATATCTTTGTCCCTCGGGCAGGAACCGCTATGGCCCAACACGGTGCTTTCAACATTGTGGGTCCTACTTCATAGAATGAAATCCCCTTCTAACCGCGCTAAGATATTGACCGGAACCTTTCCAGTTCCTGTTTAGGCTTTCCTATTCCCTCGGGGCTCCCACGCTGCGAGCGCCTCTGAATAGCTTACACTGCAAGAGGCTCTTTATAAGTTATCTAATACAATACAATTTGAGTGTTTTAGTTGAGGTTGTTGTAGTTTTCCAGTATGCCTAACCGCAACAATACAGTTCGGGTCATTGTTGGCTTTTATAGCCTACATAAATACGTGGCCACCACCATAATTATTGGCCTAGATCTGTTTATGCGAAGCAGGAACACCGAACCATTATAGGCCTACGACCTCGCCCAAGAAGCGCTAAGGTTTCATCAAGACGATCTCTGTATAATAACCTACATTTGGCCTTAGATGTAACGTTTCAGGCTTTCAGCGAAGTAGGCTATTATATTTAAATCTAATGCTACTCACCAAAGAAATAAAAAACACGTTTACTGGGTCCACGTCACTGAATTTCAAAATACGACGACATTGATTCTAATCGCATAAGTTAGCTTATTATAGGCTCAAAACTATGAGACGACATAGGCCTCTTTAATTACTTCTAATTAACTTATTATTCTTGTGTGCTAAACACGATACCATAATAATATAGGGTCTATCTATAGCAACGCGATCAGCGAGATTAGTTTTATATCGAATAAATTATATACAATTACTTCATGAGTAGACTGAAAGGCTAACACACAGTTTCAAATGACTGAGGATTTGTGGGCTTACATCTGTTTATTGGAATAATCTGACATGTACATCGGACATGTAGTCTACGACAAACACGCACAGACCTATTATAGGGCCTACATGTATGGTACATGTATTCCTTCATTTGTAAGCGTTCTTATAGGACAAAACCTATTCTGCTATTCTTTTATCATGTCTGAATCTGAATATCTTACATCAGTGTATACGTTCCTTTGTTCCGTTTTCATAGCTTACTCGACTACTCTTTTTCTGTTTATCGTTAATTTTGAGAAGAGAAGAAATTATCAGCTTACCCAAACGCAAGAGTTCGTCTTTATAGGGTACCTGTTGTAAAACTGCTGCTCTGCCCGTCTCTGCCTCAATTCAAGGGAAATACTCGAAAGTAGACGAATCAAAATAAATAAATTTGACTATTCTGCATCTAACGAAAGCAAAGTCCCAACTGCCGCTAACTGCATTTCTCCTTGCCTGTCCGCGCAGACGCAGCTAGCCTTCTTCCTTGCGTTGTGTCCCTGTGTATATTTCCATTCATCCCTGTCTAGTTTGTCTCCCTATGTGTAAGGTGCCAATTAAGACATGCTTACATGCAGTCGAAACAATTTGTCACTTCCGACTCTGGAAGTTTCTTATCAGTTGCCGTCGTTTGCGTGAACCCAGTAGGGCAAAAAGCTACAACTGCAGACATACATCTTACATTAGTATCTAGCTGTCTAAGTATCTAGGCCTATACATTTAAACCTAAGAAGCGCCTATAATATCATGCATATACGTACATCTGTAATGTGTTTACAGTGCCATTGCATACTGAAAATAGCAAAAAATACAGCCATGTTTTCTTGGATTGACATCTTCACTGGGAATGCCCTCCGCAGCCCTTGGGAATTGCTCCCGGGCATTGACACTAAACTAGAACGCGACACCTAACCACTTGAGATGATTTATATAGAGCCGGGGAGGGAGCTCATGAGTTGTTTCCTTGGTTTCCTTAACAGTCTCGTTTAGGTGGAGGTCCCTATGGGATAGATGGGCATGGTCCCATATATTTAGGTTGGGAGTACAGCCTTCGTTATGTCCATGTAAAACGTAATTTATCTGGTTTGACACTACCAGACAAAAGCCGATAAAAATTGACATGAGTGCCCTATGACTCTTCGCTCCCCCCCCACTTTGCCTTCTCTTCTCTATCTCTGTTCGGGAGTCAGGACGTGGGGTTATCCTCGACCAAGATGCAGCGTACACTGCCATTGCTCAACTGTGAGAGCTGGGCATTGTTCAGTTCAAAGACCTGAATGCTGATGAGAACGCTTTTCAACGCCATCATGTTAATGAGATTCGCAGATCATGCGGCAGATGTGAAGAGATGGAACGTCAGCTGAAGTTCTTTGAAAGAGAGCTGAAGAGGGCTGCAGTGTTGAGCCTGTCGAGCTGAGGTCTATTCTTAGAGCAACACATTAATGCTGGCGCTCGCAGTTGCTTCTACCAGCTGCGGGTAGAAGCAACTGCTCTCTTACTCCTAGAGCTGCAACCACTCTATAGCGCACACCTTTGTCACTAGTCGGTTCGACTAATGTAAGTCCTTCGTATATAAGCTTTGTATGTTGGCCTTCCTCAGCGTCGCATTGGACGATTGGAGCGAGGGCTGTCTCAGCCGCTCGTTTGATTGGAGGCCGCACTGGGGTGGGAAACGTGACCGACTATAAGAGGGATGTGCTGCACTGGCTTCCAATACCCTCAACGTATTACTTAAAGAATCTATGCCTTTGTTTGGCGCTGTTTACTCGGTACTGCGTCTGCCTACGTACAAGAGCTCTGCTTTCCTGCTACGACCAGCACTGACCGCCGACCTCTGCCCTCTGCAGTCCACGGTGACCTGCTTGTTTCATTCGCACGCTCTTCCATCATGCAACACCAGGCTTTCTCCGTTGTGGGCCCGACAACCTGGAACGGTCTTCCACTGGAGCTCCGTCTCCAACCTACGACAAACTCCTCTGCGTTTGATCTATCCCTAAAAACGGTTCTCTTTAGTCGTGGTTGGAACGGGAGCGCCTCAGTTTGCCAGAAAAATCCGTTTGCTAGGTTGCCAGAAATCTCAGTGTTACAAACTACGATGATAGGCAAATGTTTTTAACATGTGCAAAATCGAGGGGGAATTTGCCCTCCTCCTGACGCCCATGCATACAATCTGGCGTGGCCGTGAACGTGAAGAACAGATAAGTCTCTGAAACAATGGCCTGCCTAATGCAGTTAGGCTACCACACTTCGAAAACGGGGCTCCCACCCAAGACCCCCACATGAGCCCTTCACATAAAAATGTAGAAAATTAACGGATAGCGATCATAAGATCTGTGTCACGTAGGCCTACGAAGGACTTTTATATAGCCCGAATACAACTACCTCCGAGCTTGCAAGGTAACGCCTCACGATGGTTTGCAACCAAACCCATTCTTAACGGTACTGGCTGTAGGCTAAGATTTACAAGTGCTAATCTTTTCCCACATCGATGTTCAGCGATCACCGTCCAAGCCGATAGCAGCCAATGAATCTCCACCATATTTCGTTATTCGAAAGGGAACTATCGCGTATTTCGGTGCAAATAGCATATCCCACGATTTTGGTCAATAAGATTTAGTTAATCCTAATCATAGCTATAATTACAAGCACTATAGACATATAATAACTGCTATATTAGAAATGTTCATTGTCCAAATAGCACCTACAGTTACATCAACTTACTTAGTTACTTACTTACTTACTTACTTACTTAACCAGACAGACATAAAATCAGCCTATTAAACTATGCGCTGTTAGGCCTGTGTTGTACACTAGAGCTCACATTATATTTCACCTCACATTAGCATTTTCTGTGTGATCTTTCGCGCGCTTACAATGTTTTTAATGATAGATTTAATAGCATCAGAATAAGCTATTGTTTTTATTCTGTGCTATATCACTTCCTTCGTTGGTATCCAGGACACAAATTCGCAGATCAAATCAAATCAAATCAAATCTCTTTTATTGAAGCCAAATGAAAAAAACACATAACATTTCAACATAAAGTATCACAAGAGGAGTCCCAAAAGGGATCAAGATCCTTGTATATAGGATGTCGTATACGCCTACAGTTCTTCGCGGTTGTCTCTTGAAGGTAAGGAAGTCTTTCCGTTTGTCCTCCCTTAGGATTTCTTGAAGTAACTTTCTCTTTTTATGAACGCGTTGGGAACTCCAGCCTTCGTTTCATTAAAGGTTATTCTTCATGGATTGACAATGTCACCGCGGGTGACTGGCTCTGATGTCGATCAAATAATTATTCTTTAGCAAACTCGTTGATCGAATGTTCACCATCCTTACAACAAAATGCGAATAGTCAACGAATGTCTCTTTACGATTATATTATTAATATTTGCTTAAACTCTCGTTCGACGTTCCTCCGGCGTCGTCTGTCATGTGATATCACAATGCCATCGTCGCTTGGCAACGGTTTAGCTACATGAATGACGTCGTCTTCTGTCTGCATTCACACCGTTCGCCTTACAGACCCGGGCCTTTTGATCGAAGCTCTGTTCTCGCAGTTCTCTGCGATGCATTCTGAAGTTATTACGTGTTGATATTAATAGAGTCGTTTATCTTCGACGAATGACCAGAAGCCAACAATTAATTCAGCTATTCTTTAGCTGGATCCCTGTTTTCACGTTGTTACCGAAGCCAAGTAGGCAGTTCCCCAAAGCCTAGTCCTTATAATTATTTGATACCCTATGCTGCTGGCATGTGCAATTGTGCATCATCGCTGGCCGTTATATATAGATTATATAATTATAGGCCCATTACTCCAGCACAACATCATGAAACCTATACATTCAAGTTATTAAGCTTACATGTTACGTAGATGCTTGCGAATAAATGGAGAATTAATACAATCCTCGATATTTTAGAATTATGACATTGTGTTAAGATGCTTTTAAATGAAAACAGCATTAATAATAAGCCATTGTCGGGATGCCAGTCCGTTGGAGCCATGGACACAGATCGCAAAACATGCCGATGACAGAAAAGTAATCAGAAATTGGAAAATATAAAAATAAGATAATGTCTTGGGGTCGACCGTGAAGAGGTCAAGAGGTCATCCAATGTCTTGTTGATACAAGATATTATTCTGATGCAATTAAAGTTGCAAAAGTCCCGTTAAATGAAAAACCAAAAATTGTCATCAAATTTATGTACGATCTTCATAACCAGATGAGTGAGAAGGGGGGGCACAATTATGAGTTAAACAATGCAGAATGAGTTTCGATTTCTGATTGATGTCCGTTGAATAACCCACAACTCAATGTAGTGTCGTTTTCAATTAATTGAATCACGAACTGATCATGCTGCAGACAGAATATACGGCTTTCCTAATATCGTTGAAGCATCGCATCGCGAGATAAACAATTAGGTTACGAGTCTAACGCAAACAGAATTGATTCCCTTGAGTCAGTGACGTTGACTTTGGCTTCATAGATTTATTTGCAACCTTTCACACACGGGCAATAGGTGGCGCTAAGAAAGAAATGAACTCTCTTAGGCGAAATATTATTACTTCCGCGTATTCATCATCTCGTGTGGTCGACATTCAATAAGCCTAGTTCTTAGTTAAAAGACCTTTCCTGAAGTAATAAGTACATTCCAAAATGGCGTGCCAATTTGCTTTTCGTGCGTCTTTAACTATCAGTGCCTAGAAGGCCCTACTTGGCCTTGTGGTCTTACTTGGCCTTGTGGTCTTACTTGGCCTCGTGGTCTGACTTGGACTCGTGGTCTGACTTGGACGCGTGGTCTGACTTGGCCTCGTGGTCTGACTTGACCTCGTGGTCTAACGTTGCCTCTTGGTAACTTGGCCTCGTGGTCTAATGGTGCCTCTTGGTCTGACTTGGCCTCGTGGTCTAACGTTGCCTCTTGGTATGACTTGGCCTCCTGTTCATATAGGCCTCTTGGTCTGACGTGGCCTAATGGTCTAACGGTGCCTCTGGTCTGACTTGGCCTCTTGATCTGACTTTGCCTTTTGGTCTGACTTAGTCTTGTGATATGATTTGGCCTCCTGTTCATATAGGCTCAGTCTCGATAATATCAGTGCTGTGCGGTTTATAACCTTAAACACTAAATACAGAATCTGAATATGAATATATACATATATATATATATATATATATATATATATATATATATATATATAATATTGCAGAAATGCAATCAATTCCGAATTATAAACGAGCAAAGGTCTTAAAGCCTCCGACGAAATAGATTCAGATAGCGGAAGTAAGCAGAAACAGAGCGAAACGGAGAGAAGCAGAGTTAAGTATAACGATACCGATACTGTCTGCCTAACTGACAGCGACAGATAGACAGACAGGTGGCAGGCAGAGACAGGCAGTCACATTCAGACAAGAATAAAGATGAAAAAGAAGCAGACAGGCAATGACACAGGGAGACAGACTTACAGATGGATAGACGGAGAGGAAAAAGACTGGTATATAGACAGCCAAAGAAACAGACCGTCTGACAGGCAGATACTGTAGATTAGCGTATAGAAACTATAGAAACCATAGTTGTAAAAAACGTTTTTTCGTTTTTATTATTTTCCAAAATACGTCGTTGTTTTCGTTTTTTATTTCTCATCTCGTTTTTTTCCGTTTTTTATTTTTTTATGTAACTTGATTTATTTATTTACTGTCTGTTATTATTTGTTTACTTTCATTCTTGTCTGATATCCCTTACGTTGTCTCCGTCCTTTCAAGGATGATGATCTAATTTACGTCACTATTTAGTGTCATCAGTTGAGAAATAAAATAGCACAGAACAGGAAATAAAATTTATAAAAGTTATTTGAATTTCTAAGTTATCCAAAATCCGAAATGTTGTCTTTATAAACAGTAATCTTAGATTGACTAATAAACTGACTCCATAATATATTATTACGTTCTTATAATATAAGTCAAAATCTAGGCCTATAGTTACAAAATTTAGTTTTTAATTGTTTATGTCAGCATGGACTTATGTGGACTTGTGTATACAATTTAAATTTGAAAAGATTTCAGTATTTTTAATAACTCAATTTCTTATTAAACCAAACTTATGAAAAAGAAAATATTATTGTTGTAGATTAATGTTACTTGGTGTTTACTTATAAAGTTATGTTATTTGCTGGTTAAAATTAAATTGTGTAAACAAGGTTTTTAATTTTAAAATGCACAAAAAAATGTAACAAAGTCAAATTATTTTCTTTTCCGGTTTTTTCTCGTTTTTTCCGTCTTTTTCTTTTTTCAAAAAAAACGACGTTTTATTTCGTTTTTATTTTGTTTCTACCGTTTTTACAACTATGATAGAAACAGTGAGAGGAGGGGTAGATACAGAAGACGGGAAAGGAGGAGGTAAAGAAGGAGGAGGAGGAGGAAGAGGAGGAGTCAGAAGAAGAAGAAGAAGAAGATGATGATGATGATGATGATGATGATGATGATGATGATGATGATGATGATGATGATGATGATGATGATGATGATGATGATGATGATGATGATGATGATGATGATGATGATGATGATGATGATGATGATGATGAAGAGCGAAGATGAAGAAGATGATGATGATGAAGATGAAGAAGAAAAAGAAGATGATGAGATGAAGAAGTTGAAGAAGAACAAGAAGAACAAGAAGAAGAAGGGCAGTCATTTGAGCTAGACTGAGAAGCAGCTACATGTATGGTGATAAAGTGTTAGCAACTTCATTTTCTTAACCCCGGCATGTGAAGATGGGCGATCAGTCCTCTTCCTTGCCGCCTGATCTTTCCACAGTGTGCGGTCAATGTACTCATTATAGTTGAGCAGACTATGGGGCTTAGTTGGTGAAATCTCGGAACAAATTCTACCCGATACTGAAATAGAATAAAATCGATAATATCGCCTGCATTTTATGAGTGCTTATTATAGTTGGCTAGTTCCCAGAAATGCACACACTGGCTTTACTGTCTATCATGCATGTAACAGTGTTTACTTCTTTATCACCCTCCCTTCTTTCCAATATTACCCTCTGCGTCTCTTCCTTCACGTCATTCTTCTCCCATCTCTCCTCTTCTGCCTCCTCCTGTTGATTGTCATCGCACTGACTCAATCCGCAGCACATAAGAATGATAAGAGGCGAATGGCGTTCATATATTATTATCGATCGGTTGCAAGGGAATTGCACCGTTGCCGCCTCAACCAACATCGTTCCCTTGTGACGATGACGACGACGACGACGACGTTCCTCTAGTCAGGTCGATTGGTCGCGATCTCAAATCCAGCGTCCGGTTGCCTGCCTGCCTTCTTGCCTTGCTTCTGACCCCTGACCCAGAGCCCTGACCATACCACGAAAGCCAGCTACAGCATATACTGCGGAGTCATTTGCGACACTATGAGACGGACTGTTGCTGATGAGATTATGTTGGGTTGCTGTGAGTTTATAGTTAAGATGAACAAAGGCCCAGTCAAAAAAAGAATGCAAGAAACTAATGAAGAGCGAATCGAATGGAACGGCAGAACTGAATAGAATATAGAAAATGAAGTCTATAAGAATCAGGTTGTTTGGTCAGCTTCGGTGCCAGGGTTAGGCTGAGCCGAGCATGCAGTGATATGGTCAGTGCCGGATTTAAGTATAAGCCAAACAAGCCATGGCTTATGGCCTCGCGTTGCCAAAGGCCTCATTTGAGAAAAATAACTGTCACGCGGATAGGAGGCTACTTCGAACACAATATTTCCAATAATTATTGATCAGCTACAAAATTAGTTTGAGCAAACGAGCAGCAGCATTTGAAGCCATTGCTGATACTTGTTCTTGTTTAATTGTAATCGTAATCGTAATCGTAATCTCCAAATTTCTAAAGCGCTACTCTAAAGCGAAGCGCAGAGCACCAGCTTATTCACGAGCGCTGCGTCGTATCAGAGGGGTTGTCCAGAGATCGATTATTATGCCATTGAGAGTGAATCCAGGAATGGCAAATCTTTGTAAATGCCGCACTTCTGATAGCTTATTAATATTATCGCGTACTTCTGAACAAAGTTCCTATGAGCCAGATTCCTCAGTCTCACCCACATCAAGTAAGCCCAAGATGCTCTACAAACTGTCTCCATAGAGTGCAAGTAGACAGCGACTTCGAGGAAGTGAGTAAATAAGCAACAAAGTTAGTTAGTGAAGCATTTTAAAATGCCATAGATTCGTTTTAGCAGATCTTAGAAAGTTTCGCACGGTACTCAATGTGCCGTCTAATAGCCTACCAAAATCATAAGCGGCCATAACCAAGCTGCCACCTTAATTGCAGAACGCCAGCGGAAGTTCAAAACTTTGAATGACGTTCAACATAAAGACAACATGGCATTCAAAAATAATAACTTATATTTTAATTGTAATTGTAATAAGATATTCATACAGTACCTCTCCCAAGAAAAACACCGCTGAACAAATGTTTTTTGAAGTGCCTAGTAATGAGTAAATAGCCCGGACATTCCCGAAATGGCATCGCCATTCGCCAAACACAAATCAAAGTCTTAAATTCAGTACGTGGCACATAGGCAGCCAATGAAAGTACGTCACGCATGAAACGCGTGATATGGTCACATTTTAAATGCCATCAATTAGTCTGGCAGCTGCACACAGCACACGTTCAATCTTCCCGATGAACCCCAGAGGGAAGCCCGTATAGATTGCGCAACAGTAGTCAATCTTGCTACTAACAAAAGCACCGACAAGAGTAAGTGCAGAATTAGGCGAGAGTGAGAATGAGAAATGACCCGTAATTGACGCAGCTAATCAAAGCAAGCGCGACATGTTTAGAAAAAGTTAAGTTGGTAGCTAGGCAACCTATGTTAGAGAGTTGGACCAGCCACAGTAAAGCTTAGGCCTATATATGCTGCATTGTGAAAGTTCGGTGCGATGGGGCCACCCTCTCATCAGGGGCAGGAGAGCGGAAAATTCGACATCTGCGGCCAAGAATAGATTGGACCAAGATATTAGAGAGTGACGCGGTAATTTTTCCCGCGATAAAGCCGCGGCAAATAGCGCGGTAATGGAGGCAACAATTTCGATTTTACCCCGGTAGTGGGTTTACTGTCGCGGTAAAACCGCGGCGATATATGGAGAATGAGCCGGCGATAAAACCGCGGTAATGAAACTATCATAGTCTATAGTCTATACACTTTATATACTATATGGCCTATAGTATACAGGGCGATGTTGAAATGGAGGATTTTTGTTTTCTGAGCTGTAACTAATCAGAAATAGTCATGACTTAGTTAATGCAAACTTTCGATAAGATAATCTGTTTTTGCGTGTTTTATTCATTCAATCAGTAATACAAATTATAAAATAGGGCCTACAAGCGAAAAATTGCTTTTTTAATATTAATTGGTGAAAACTTTTTTTCGAGGGATCAGATGTAGCGCTGCGGAGATGGGGATAGGGAAAAAACCTGCGGGGATGAGAAAGACTTACTGATTGCGGGGCGGGGATGGGGATGAGATTGTCTCCCGAGTCACTCTTTACAGCATGCATAGCCCCTAAGATAATACGCAGCACAATACAATACAACTGAATCTCGTTTTTGCTTTCCTACCAAAGCTCAGAAGTGTACAAACGACCAAACGACAGAACATCAATGGCGCTTAATTAAGAGTTGCTTGAGTTTTAAGCCAGATCCATATTGTGAGAATCTGACGCAGGTGGTAGAAACAAATTCGACACACGTTCTTCACATGCTCTGAGAAGGCCAATTTCTGATCCAAGGTCACAGGACTCTGATCATGCATGCACAGACTGTAGTTTATATATATATATATATATATATGTATATATATATATATATATATATATATATATATATATATATATATATATATATATATATCAGTGTAGCAATGCTGCAAACAAGGCAACTAAAGTTTAGAAATATGCATGGCCACAAACACCAAACCGGATTAATTAGGTTTTCTCTGGGTTCAGCCGAAGGTGGGCTTCATCCAGACACCAAGCACCTCTGATGTCTGAGATATCGTCTGCACTAACGAGATAGCACATACAGCTGAGTGCCATGGACAATTGGACATTTGCAGGCTGTCGCAACCCTATCCATCAAAGGGCTAGGTTTAATTCACCGAGGTATAGGGTACAAAGTAGGACTGTAAGATTGAAACATATGCACACAACGTGAGATTATGACCCAGTCAGACCGTGTGGAATCAAAATCAGAATCAAACTAACCGTATGAGAGCGCCCTTAAAGGAATGAACGCAACCAAGTCAGATTAAGCAAGCAAATAGGTATATTCTTTATTACTACACTTGCAAACGCACAGTGGGACACACAGCAGGAAACATTGTTATAATACATCAAAGTAATAATTAGTAATTAAAGATGTAAATTAAATGAGAAGTTGAGTGAAATGAATACAATTTTAGTGTTGAATGTTGAATTCTTGTTTGGAAATACTTGCCTCAGACAGATAATTCATTCTGATCTCATTTGTTGGAATGCCTTCGTTTCTTTCGGACTCTTTTCTACCTGGCCAAAGTAACAATAAAGCTGCCATTCAAATCGCAATAAAAAAACACCTGATTCATATTTCATAAACAGATTGTAGAATGATGTGAGAAACAGAGGAGACATTTCATGCATATTTAGATAAATGTATATTATTTTTAAATTCCAGTGTGTAATCTAGATAGAGAAAGTTATTGTTTTGATTCTATGGTATTGAAATTCTCCTATACTATGTTGTTGGGATGTCAATATGTTATCATTACACTCTAAGAAAATGAAACAGTGGCAGGAAGGGGACATCTAACGCAACGTTAAAAACGGTGTGGGGTAATTTTTACCCCAATGAAATTGTTAATATCTCAGCTCATAGGTTAGGTGCACTAAGAAATGAAGTATCGATTTCAAAAGTTCCAAGGTCAAGGAATAAACTAATCGTAGTGGCAATAGTGTTGGAATAGTACTATTCAAGATGGCGGCCATTATGCCCGCCAAAACACAGAAATATGGATATCTCAGATCACAGGTAAGCTACAAATGACAAATGAAGTGTCGTTTTCTTTATTTTCGAGGTCAAGGAATCGAATTCTCTTAGTGGTAGTATTGTAGGGTTGATACATCTAAGATGACGGCCAGGATGGCCACCTAATCAACGAAATATTTATATCTAGCTCATAGATAAGCTACAGTGACAAATAAAGTGTCCAATTTGTTTTTCAAGGTCAAGGAAACGAATTATTGCAGAGGCAATAGTATTGAAATACCACTATTCAAGATGGCGGCCATATTGGCTGCCGAAACAGAAATATTATATACAACTGAGCTCATAGATAAGCTAGAATAAAGTGTCTATTTTAATATGTCCGAGGTCAAGGAATCAATTTCTAGTAGTGGTAATAGTGTAGGATTGTTGCTATCCAAGATGGCGGCCAATGTGGATGCCAAAACAAAAAACTACGTATATTTGAGCTCACAGGAAAACTCCAATGACAAATGATGTGTCGAATTTTATATTTTTCAGATCTAGGAATAGGTTTCGCATAGCGGCGATAGTGTGCGAGTGTTACTTTCCAAGATGGCGGCCAATATTGCCGCCAAAACACGAGAATATGTATATCTCAGCTCAGAGTTTTGTTTTGGCTGCCATATTTGTCAACATCTTGGAAAGTAACGCTCGCACATTATTGCCGCTACCATAAGTCGAGTCCTGGAGCTTGAAAATATTAAATTCGACACCTAATGTGTTATTCTAGCTTGCTTATGAGCTTATAATTATATACATAGTTTCTTTTAGCAGACATATTTGCCGCCATCTTGGAAAGTAGCACTCTCGCATTATTGCCGATACGAAACACCGATTCCTAGACCTTCAATATATGAAATTCGACACTTCATTTGTTATTCTAGCTTACCTACGAGCTGAGATATAGGCATACTTATTCTTGTGTTTCGGCGGCCATATTGGCTGCCATCTTGGAAAGTAAAACTTGCACACTATTGCCGCTACGATAAATCGATTCCTTGACCTTGAAAACATAAAATTCGATACTTTATTTGTTATTCTAGCTTACATATGAGCTCAGACATACATGGTTTTTTGTTTTGTCGGCCATATTGGTCGCCATATTTGAAAATAAACTCTTCGAAATTATTGCAACTACTGAAATTCAATTCCACTGTAGACTCAACACTTTATTTCCGATTGTAGGTTACTTATGAGCATATATCTGTCAAAAACACATTTTCATTATGATTGGAAAAAATACGACGTTGAGGACGATGTGGGGTAAATATTTACCCCATGACACTTTGGACTCAAAAATCTTTTCCCCACAACATGACATTATGATGGTTTTGGTGTCAGAATATGTCATTGGTCGAAACTTGTAAACACATGGAATGTCAAATTATACCTACCTAGAGTTGCTCCGCAATCAACATCCAAACACCGCTGGGGTACAGTAATTATTTACCCCACGCCGTCCTATGAAGGTTAAATGGGAGCTGGATTGGGTAAAATAATTGCATAAATGGAAGCTGGATTGACGAAAATAGTTTACCGTGAAACTACAAGTTGGATTGATCAGAATAATTCTTTGCTTAAATGGAAGTGGGATTGATGAAAAGAATTCATGTTAAATAGAAGTGGGATTGATGAAAAGAATTCCTGCTAAATAGAAGTCGGATTGATGAAAAGATAAACTGCAGTTGAAATGGATACATTTTACTAGTAATTTCAATTTCGGACAGCCTTTCAGAGGATTGCCCGAATATTTCATATTCGTGACATCTGAAGAATTAGTCGCCAGTTTGTCTGTCATGGTTTGTTTAGAAAATGTCTTGCTCTTGATATATCCGTGTTGAATATTGTAACCCGTCTCTTATTGATAGTTCAAAGGGTTATTTGATGAAGCTTCTAAGGTTGAAGACAACCTGGCCAGAGCTATCAATAAAATCTAAAAAAACATATATCTTTCGTCTGAAAATTGTTGCATTGGCTATCCATGGAAACGAGAATAATAATTTTCAAGATATAATTATTTCTACGACGTTCTAAGTGTACAATTTGAATTTGGTTAACCTTGCCATCTTCCTGCTATGCTGATCCCAAAATTGTTGTCACTGTTCGAGTTTGTCATCAGCCGCCTGCCTCAGTCTGCTTGTATCGTGGACAACAATGACATCACTTAGTGGGCGTGCCTTTTCCTCGTGTTGACCTTTAGATCTTTATTAAATTTTTTATCTCTTTATATCTCTTTCTATACTCATTTCCTCCGTAGGCTGTTTTCGTGTCGTCTCGGATTTCCATCTTGACTGTCGACTACACTAACCCTATCAGTTTTGACGCACACGCCGATTCTGCTTAACAGAGACCATCGTCCGATGCCTTGAGCAATATTACGGCGGCGCCATAAATGTTTTCTCATAGCTATATTATATTATAGCACAAGTTGTATCATTAAAACGCTTGGATCGAATATCAGTAACAAGATCGTAATATTATTAGTAAACTCCAAATTTCTAAAGCGTTGCTCTAAAGCTAAGCGCTGGGCACTAGCTTATTCACGAGCGTTGCATCGTGTCAGAAGAGTGTCAAGGGAGCAGTCCCAGTCCGGTTGCCACAGAGACCAAAGTGGAGAGGTAGAGGAGCTGGTAAGGTGGGTTTTGTTGAGGACGAGAAAGTCTTGAGGATGGAGGACTGGATGATTTCGGATCACTGCATTATTTCTCAAGAGCAGTTCTAAATGAATGCATCTGTCGTCTGGTATAATAATAACGCAAAACTAAAACACATTTTATTTCGTCCTAACTGTTCAACCGATATCCTCGTGCTTTCGCAGTAACTACATGTCTAAATTGTCATTGTAATGTCAGATGGGAAATGTTCTGTCTTACATACAGGTCACCCATCCACTGCTTGGATGGGTGACCTTCATCTGACGCCCAAGCAGCCGTACATAATTTATCAGTCGGTAAACGAGAAGCAAAAATGTGCGCTGTTCATAGTTGCTGTATTCGATTTTGCGTCACACCTACCTTATATATATATATGTATGTATGTATGTATGTATGTATATTCACGGCTTCACCATACACATGAATGCGTTGACCACCTCTGAGGAGATGAGAGGATGTATAAAGCATCTGCTTCCAGTTGCAGTATGACTAACCACTGTAGGATATATACGTACATGTATGCAGCATATGACTTCGGCCACGTCGTGTGGTTTGCGGGAAAATAATGGACAGAAAGAAGAGAACGAAAAGCGGGTCAGGCATGGACTGTATTATCTGATGGATTTGATGGATTTGAATCACGATTACCTCTGACAGAACAGCTATCGACCTTCTGCATATCGTTAGCAAAGGTCTGCTAGCGTTTGACAGGAGAAGACCAGCATATAGACCGTTCCGAGAATCGACAGAAGGGAAATGCCCTGAGAGTTACCGCAGTCCCCGCGACCGCCCTTATCCTTGCATAGAGGAATTATAATTATAAATCGTCTGGTCCAGTCATCCAGTTCCGGACTATCCTTGTAAAGCGGCTGAGCTAGTAGGTTGACACCGCCTCTCCCTTCTTCTTAAGCATATGCGCCGGTTACATACTGTGTGGCGCGGTGGCCGACTGGTTAGAGCGGTCAACCTGTAGGCTACGGGTTCGACTGTGTAGGGACCGTGAGCAAGTCTTTCGCACACAATATTATTGCTCTGCAATAGGCCTATAATTGCATCTGCGCCGCCGAGGCGTGAGCACTTCTGAGCTTTGGGCCTCCTTCGGAAGAACAGCGATATCAAATGCAGTTTTATTGTATTGTATTGTTTACAGGAAACCATCCTGTTCTGCCGACAGCGTACCTCAGCCATCAGCCACAAACGCCTCTTGTTTATTGGGTGGGAGCAGTTGACGAATCTGGCTCATAGGCTTGTTATATGGGATCCTCTCATGTCGCAGACGAAGAGCGGCTGAAGAGGTCTTCGTAATATTTCCTCTACAGCTTACTAAACTGGCCTGGCTCTTATCGCCCAGTAGCTGCCCGACGCGTTTTTTTTATTATCATACATGTATAGCTTATTAACATGGCGTAATTATCATAGCTTATTATTAAAATAGACCTATAATACTTTTAAAGATGCAAGGTTATCGTATTTTTCTTTAATAATAAGCTATTTGCTTTCTTTAGCAATATCGTGGTTGTCGTTTATTGAATAAGCAACAACCACGCTATTGTTAAAGAACTTTATTCTGCAATTTCCGAGGGCAATCCACGCCGAAACCGGTTTGAAGGGGAAGATATGCGACCGAGCCACCCGCAGTAAAGATCCGGGAAGATTGGCGTAATCCTGTTAAATCTGGCTGAATCCATGGCCGGATTAAAACCATTTGATCCGCTTTTGTGCCGAATGATGAAAATATTGTAAGAGGTGGCATTCAAATCTAAGTCTGTAGGTAATGCCTTGACTCGATATGCGAAGGTTTCATGTTCAAATTTTTAGTCACGTTGTCATAATATAATTCCTATTATATCCCTGTAAATCAAATATGAAAAGGGGCAACATACGTAGATGTCCACTTAAGTGAAGTTCTTGTATACGATGTTGTTGATGACCTACCATTTGATGTGATGGGAGAAGGCATTTCATCACTGCACACAAGATCGATCCTGTGAAGAACAGAAAACAACTAAGGCAAGTAAGTATAAAAGACGGACCTTGCGGAAATTATATGTCACTTTCAAAGCCGTAGCTACTTAGTGCACTTCGCAATGTCAACAAATAGGGATAGATTTACATATACATGTATTCTATCCCTAGGTTAAAAGTAAACCGCAGTGGTGGTTAAGAATCTTACCCGGGATGGTTTTACATATCCCTGGACGTTCAGTCCCATTAATTGTTCTCTTGCCTACACTCTAAATAGAATACACAAACCTATACCACCAAGTTGCATGTGGCTGGTGGGAGATGGCCACAGAAGTTTTTCAGTTTTTATTTATGTTTGCTTGAGCTCAGCATGACTTTGAAACAGATGATGCAATTAATGTAGGCCTATTGTAACAGTCCTGGGTGTCTATAAGCACTCCACTATGTATACATTGTCTACAGGGTACAGACACTAAGTGGCTGGATTTTCCCGGCATATTAGCAAAGTTAAGGTCATACTGATGGCGTTACAGTAGTCAATCGAGGCTAAAGGTGAAGCTTTCAGCCTTTTTGATACGAAGTCAAAAGGGGTTAGTTGAAGCAGACCGGTGTCCCAATTCGTTGTGCTTAAATTAGCCAAACAGCAAGGAAACCACGAAAAGCAATTGCGCATAAAAGCAGGAGGACGTAAAAGATCATCAGAAAATTTTGAGACTTGAACGTGGACTTATTCCTCAACAGTTGCAATGACTTAAGAAGGTCGTCAAACATTTTCACCTCCAATAACTAGAATTTGATCAGTTTTCCCTCTTATCAACTTCTGGATCTCCCAATGTTCATTCGCTTGTGCGTAATTATCAATTACGCACAAATAACTACGGGTACTAACTAAGTCTTGAGAATGTTCAATCAGTCAGCAGTCAAAGTATACCCAAGTAGGCCTACCCTAAAGTTCAGGTCAGGGATATTAGTTTTATCCGGATTTAGACTTCGTGAGGACCTATGCTATATAAAGCTTCGATGTCCCTTGTTAACAAATTACACCAGAAGGTCTCACAAAACTTGAAAACATATTTGCCTTTTACTTAATTAATAGCAAGGCATTTAAAGTGAAAAATTCGAATTATTTTCAAACGAATGCATTTACGGATTGCATATTTATCGTTTGGTTGGCATGATCTCTATCAGATTTTAATAGCCTATAGTATACTCTGCAAACAATACTTAAATGTAATCTTCAAAATAATTGTAACATTCATTAATATATATATACACAAAAATGTGTTGAGGCCCCTGCGGATTGTGAGGCCCTATAGGCAGTAGCTTTTTTAGTTTAATGGTAAATCCGGCTCAGCGTTTAATCCCTCTGGCAGCACCCAATCTTTTACACACATTGCCAGTGATGAGCAGAAATTAGTGACTGCAATTAACAACCAGTACCCAAACTATACTTCAAAAGAGCTTAAGAAGTAGTCGCATTTAAGCTTTAGCTTGGGTCGAAGGCTATTTCGACCAAAGCTCACACAAGACAACAACATTAGTGGACAGCCTTTTTGTTTACAAATTTCAGAGTAATTATAAACTGTCGAATTCAGTTGACGAATACCGGAAATCGACCTCTGGCACAGAGGTTAACGGCAAACGCATAACCAGACAGCTACACTTAGCCTTGACAGAGGTCGCCACCTGTGGAGCAGTGCTAATGCGGATATATCGACACTGCTACTTCTGCGTAATGGACTGTCCCTCTTAGACACAGACACGAAGACAAATGGTGTAGACCAACACCTACGATGCTGACTGGAGGCGGCTCGCTCAACCTCTGAAAGATTAATAGGCAGATGGTGCGACCACTGCTGACATCTGAGCCAACACAAGATAGATAGGCTACCTAAACATGCATCCAGTTTGCACTCCAGACACGCAAACAAGACAAGTTACATGGCCACACGTGGAAACAGCCATTTGCGATTCTGGAAATGTACAAACACCAGAAAACAAGGTCGCATAATTAGTGTCCAACCTTACATTAGCATCCACGGAAATGTATACAAAACAGCGTAGAAAACGGGCGTACATGGTCACATCTGCATTCGACTGCACTTAAAGACACCATGTAGCCTTCACAAGGGGTGCCAGACAGACACACAGAGATGGGGACTGATGCTGGGACAGAGAGACAGGGACAGGGACATATTCAGAGAGAGAGAGACAGAGAGACAGAGACAGACAGAGAGACAGAGAGAGAGAAAGAGAGAGAGAGAGAGAGAGAGAGACAGAGACAGACACAGACACAGAGACACAGACACAGCCACAGAAACACAGAGAGAGAGAGAGAGACTGAGACAGAGGCACAGAGACAGACAGAGACAGACAGACAGACAGAGACAGACAGAGACAGACAGGCAGACAGACAGAGACAGACAGAGGACATGATACACACAGAGACTGTGAGACAGAGAGACAGAGAGAGAGACAGAGAGAGAGAGAGACTGAGACTGAGACAGAGGCACAGAGACACAGAGACAGACAGAGACAGACAGAGACAGACAGGCAGACAGACAGAGAGATAGAGGACATGATAGCGTCTAATGTGATTAATCCGAATGGCAATGCATCACACAAAACGACTGCTTTGCCAGACGAGCAATGTATCCAAATAGTACATAGACCTGTTGTAGGTCCATCGGACATTGATAGATGCAGACATCCCCCTCTGCTGCTCTTCTCGCTCCCTCTCATCGATACCAGACAGCCTGCAGGGTGACCGAGGGCGCATCATCCATTCACCGTCGCTCATCAGCCAAATGCTCAATGGCTGCAGTGCTACCAAGACAACGACCGCAGTAATTTATTCAAACGAATTGCTCAATGCTCATGGTCCCTACACAGTGCAACCACCGTCTAAGAGAAGATTCGAACCTGCACAGTTCGCGTTAAAGGCGAGCACACAACAATCGGTTACCGTACCTCCACCACTGGTTTTCGTCTGGTACCTGTTCCAAATCTAGGTAAAGGAGAAGGGTGTATTATCTTCATTGTAACTCAGCGTCCTTAATGCAGAAACTGATTATACAGCCTATCATCGGTTAACGTATTAATGCTTTGATTACTGTTTCTTGTTGGTATAAAACTGATTCGTCGCTGTCTTTGTAAAATCGTGACAATATTGTGTTTGTTTAAGTTGGCTTTAATGCTACAATAATAGATGCTGCTTCGGCAATCGTGCCTCATGTTTTGACTTTGCGGATTTTCATTATGAGTTTCTGGAGCGTCACAGATCCCACTGGGGCATCACAGATCAGACTAGAACATCACAGCTTCCAACGGGGCATAACAAATCCCATTATGGCATCAACGATCCAACTAGGACATCGCAAATCCAACTGGGGCATCACAGATCCCAATAGGACATCACAAATCCTACTTGGGTATCACAGATCCCTTTAGGACATCACAGATTCCACTAGGGCATCACAATCTTCGATTAGGACATCACAGACTCCACTTGGGCATAAAAGATCCAATTAGAACATCACATATTCTACTGGGGCATAAAAGATTCCATTAGGACATCTCAGATTCCACTGGGCATAACAGATCACATTAGGACATCATAAATCCTACTGGGGTATCACAGATCCGATTAGGGCTTCACAGACTCCACTGGGGCAATGGGAATCACAGATCCCTCTGGAACGTCTCAGAATCATTATGGGGTCTAGCTGATCCAAACAGAGCATTTCAGAACCCACTGAAATACCCACTGGAACATGTAAGAAACTAATACCATAACCATAACCATAACCAACTTCTGGATCATAACAGAACCCAACAGTGCATAATAGAGTATAAAAGCCTCCTGAAAATAGAAGAACCCAGTAGTGCATATCAGAGCCTAGTCAAGCACGATAATAATTAATAATAATAATAATAACGACAATTTATATGGCGCTATAACGCAGCGCCATATAAACGGTGCCTCACAAACAGCTAATAGAATCCATTGCAACGCAATAGAAACAATGGAGAACAGCAGAGCCTACTGGATCATAACAGAACCCAACGGAGCATGAAAGAATCCAGCGCAGCTCTTTGAACCCACGGGAGAATGACAGATCCCACTTCGGCATAACAGAACCCAAACAATGACAGCAGAATGCACGTTAGAACTTACTGGAGCATAATATTATAACCCACTGAAGTATAATAGAATCGAATGTAGCACAGTAGAACCGAATAGGGCACATTTGAACTTTCTAAAGCACTATCAACCCCACTAGAGCATCGGGAGAAGCATAATAGAAAGTACACAGTATGAAGACAATAGAACCAAAAGAAGCACATTAAATCGTACTGGAAAACCGCTACTGGGCTTCAGTTTTTGCTACCTTAGTCCTTAGAACAGACTGGAACGCAACAAAATCCAGCGGAGCGCACTGGAGTCCAATGGAACACAAACGAAGCCAATGAGGCATAATGGAACCCATGGAACGGAGCAGAGCAGATCCCCTTAGAGCACAGCAGAACTCACCAAAATAATAGAGCAGACTAGAATCTATTTGAACCCAGTAGAGTTGAAACACGTTAGAAATTACTGGAGCGCAGTAGTAGTAGTAGAAGTAGTTTCAGTTTAACGACACTGTGTGATAACAAAGATCATTACTAAGCGTCGCCCTCCTCCTTCATCCAGGCTTGGGACTGGCACTGCTAGAGTATGAGCAGTGGCGGAGTTGGAACGCAGTAGAACCAACTGTAGGAGTAAACAACAGAACGGAATGGATCAGTGCAGTGGCACCCACCTGTCGAGTAGACGAAGCGTGGACGGACAGTTACCCATGACTCTCTGCGCGCTACACAACAACGACGACACACCGGCGCTGTCTGCGCGCGCCGACGCACGCATCGGTGTTCATCGGCCGCCGACGACGACGACAACGACGACGACTACCTGATGACAACAACACCTCGACAACAACATCTTCCACTACGCAGTCCCATCATGGCTGTCAATCGGTCGTCGATATTAATCCAGACGGAGGAAGACGAGTCTGTAATCCGACGTCTTGATCGAACGCCATCGAATCGTCGCGGTCGCCATCTTGGATGTGTCTCTTGCTCACGACGACGACGATGACGATGCTGTGGACGTGACGTCGCCTCCTCTGTCAGCATCCTCCCTCGCTCGCTCGGTCGGTCGGTCGCTTGGTCGGCTGGCATGCACCAGCTGCTGAAGCCGCCGCAGCCGGCGCCAAGGGCAACGACGCCGTCAGCTTACAGAACTCAAAGAGGAACGGCGATGGCTGACCGGAATATGCTCCTCCGTCAGTTCCGTGTATTCATTTCTCACCATGGTGCAGGGGTGGGACGTTGCCTCCGTCCGTCTGGCCTTCCATCCTTCCTGTCCATGCTGTCCTTTCTTCCATCCTTGTCCATAGTCCTTGAACATCCTTCATCCTTCCGTTTGTCCCTTCCTTCCATACGTCTGTTCATCCTTCCTTCCGCCCTTCCATCCTTCCGTCTGTCCTTTCCTTCCTTCTTCTTCCTTCCATCTCTCCTTCCTCCCTCTTCCTTCCTTCCCTTCCTTCTTTCTTCTTCCTTCTTCTTCCTTCCTTCCTTCTTCCTTCCTTCCTTCCTTCCTTCTTCCTTCCTTCCTTCCTTCCTTCCTTCCTTCCTTCCTTCCTTCTTCCTTTTCTTCCTTCCTTTCTTTCTTCCTTCCTTCCTTCCTTCCTTCCTCCCTCTCTTTCCTTCCTTCCTTTCTTTCCTTCCTCTTCTTTCCTTCCTTCTTCCTTCTCCCTTCCTCCTTCCTTCCTTCCTTCCTTCCTTCCTTCCTTCCTTCCTTCCTTCCTTCCTTCCTTCCTTCCTTCCTTCCTCCTTCCTTCCTTCCTTCCTTCCTTCCTTCCTTCCTTCCTTCC
>JACEVL010000160.1:167500-177500 GCA_020284085.1 Aporrectodea caliginosa
TTTAGCTCTTTAATGCACTAACTGAATATGCGACTGACAGTTATACTCCTCCTTCTCAGCCATCAGCAGTACAGCAGCCCATGGCTAAGTGTAACCTATCAGTGCAACGTTACTTGCGTCACGACTGGCGTCATATCCGGTTTTGATTCTATTGTAGCCGTCAACCCAATGTTAATTGTGTCACGACTGGCGTCATTTCCGGTTTTTATTTCCATAGCAACCGATGGAAGCCAGCCGAAGGACGCAGCTGGGGCGAATTATCAGAAGCAGCGACGACGCCTTTAATTAGACGATACTTGGCTGGTGCATCGGAGTCCTTTCAATACAGGCAGCACCCTTCCTTCCTTCCTCCTTCTTCCTTTTATTTCTCTCTTCTGTCCTTCCTTCCTTTCTTCTTTCATTTCGTCTTTACATCAGTCTTCTCTTTCTACGTTTCTTCCTTCATTCCTTCCTTCATTCCGTTCTTCCTTCTTTGCTTCCTTTCTTCTTTCACTCCGTTTCTCTTCCCTTCCTTCCTTCCTTCTTTCTTTCTTTCTTCCTTCTTCTTCCTTCTTTCTTCTTCATTCCTTCTTTCTTTCACTCCTTCCTCAATTTTTCCTTCCTTCCTATCTTCTTTCTTTCCTTCCTTCCCTCTTTCTTTTTCTTTCCTTCCTTCATTTCTTTCACTTCTTCCTTCTTTTCCTCCTTCCTTTCCTTCCCTCTTTCTTTCATTCCTTTCGTTCTCTTCCTTCCTTCAGCTTCCTTCCGTTCTCACGGTCAGCTTCTCAGACATCATTGGCTGGAGGCTGCTATTGGTATTCGAATCAGCTGTTTGGTCAATGTATTTCTTTTCAGTATAATGAAAGCTGCCCTTCAAATGGCGCTGCAGGTTGCATGCTAACTCCAGCAGACAACGGATAAAGAAATTCGCATGTAAACACGGTCCTTAAGGAATTATACTCACCAGTAAACGTCATTACGTTCTATTCTACTGTGGCCCTTGTGACAACATTTCATAACATGGGCTTCATAAAGTCTTCCAATGTTGTACATATGGATCAATGTGATTTAAAGTAGTCAGATGTGCTTCACATGTACTACATGACTCTGTTCTTGAGGAACTTATAGTTGATAACTGATGTAAGTTATTGTCTGAATAGGCACGTCGTTGTTCCATAGTAACAAAAGCCGCAGCGTATAAGTGCAGCAAGTATACTCAATAAATCGTAAAGGGCTTTGAGAAGCCGAAAATGTTAACAAATGTTTAAGGTTTGAAGGAACAAATTAAAGTTGAAGACTTAATTTTCATCATCGTCGTCGTCGTCGCCATCATCATCGTCTAGGAATTCTTCACCTGCATTCTATAGCCTACCTCTCTTAAAGCTATTCTTTTCAGCCGTGGTTGGGCCGGAGCGCCTCTTAGTGGATATCTTGAAGGGGCGCTATATCAAGTTTCGTTAGATTGATTGATTGACTAATTGATTGATTGATTGATTGATTGATTGATTGATGGCTTGATTGATTGATCGTCATCATCATCGTTCAACAGAAACAAAGCCAGTTTTATTTTATGGTCCTGTACTGTTCGTAATAGCATCGAATTCGTCAAAGGCAATGAGCGAATTCCTGATTTTATCGGCCCACGCAATCCTCATCAGATTCCACTCTTTTGTGATCGATAAGGTTTTCGGAGTGTCTGGACCCCACTGCTGGCTGCGGGCGCCCCAGTAGTGAAGCATCTGCAGCTCCTCTGGCCGTGCATCCACGTGACTTCCGCTCAGCAGGTGGTTGTGATGAATGTTCGCCTGGACTCGTTGCGGTCGGTAGATCGGTTTGACGAGCACGTTCGACTGTCTAGTGATTCGATTGATGCGTTCGATGACCAACTGCCCCGATCGATCGCCGCGTCCCAGCATCAGGAAGTTGGGCATCGAGATCTCGGTCACGTGTTCCGGAAACGAGCGGAGAAACCGGATGAGGAAGTCGTCGTCGGTGTCGTTCAGCGCGAACGGATACTCGTCCATGTCAACCGCGATCTGCCAAAGATGGCGTCGCCTGTAACGGTTTATGAAGCGCTGGTAGCAACGCACCTGTGCGGTCA
Source organism: Aporrectodea caliginosa (assembly GCA_020284085.1). NCBI lineage: Eukaryota > Metazoa > Annelida > Clitellata > Crassiclitellata > Lumbricidae > Aporrectodea > Aporrectodea caliginosa. Next base: position 169,581 of record JACEVL010000160.1, read on the forward strand.
TTGGGTCACGCACCTTACCCCACGCCAGGTAGGTCAAGAGGCCCAGCCTTATGTACTCGGCCAACGCCCCGTCAAGTCTCTCGTGATCGTACATGTAGTGGTCGCATAGGTAGACGTGTTGCACGCCAGCCAGAAATAGATAATGCATCCACTGCTTCAGCTCATTTACCGACCACCTGGCTTTATCCTCGGAGTAGATTCGCACCTGTAGTAGCTCCGCCAGATAATAGTAATTTCCGTAGTCGTCGACCGAGGCATCGTCATCCACTGTATCATCATTCCCTGTCGCCGCAGCAGCACCAGTCCTGTTTCCAAGACCTGCCCAAAGTCTCCTCTGCCAAAGTGGTACCGGAACTAGCTGCCCTCTCACGGATTTGTTGTACGGAGGATGGTCGTTAGGATTCGGGACTGGCACCCTGGCCAGTCGGTCGAGGAGCGCCATTTCCTTCGAATTTCTCTTCTTTCCGAAGGATCCATTCCAACCGGAAATGCTGTCGTCGTATTTGTGCTTGACCTCGGATCGTCCGAGGTACTCGTGAGAACTGCCGAAATTCAGGGTGGTCGTACTGCGGTAGACATTGACCAGGCAAAAGATGGCAATGGCCGATCCAAGGACGTACCTCAGAGTCGATCGGCGTCTCGGGACATGGGTCAATGGGTTCAAGGTCGAGTTCGCTACTGTCATCGGTTGACATGACCTTCTGACGGCTCTCGGTAGTTTCCGTTAACTGACTTTTGGCAGCTACAATGTAAAACGCCTTTATAAACACTCACAGATGACCTTCGCATTATAGAAAGCAATGGTGGCTCCAGAGGATATCGAGTCATGTGCCTTACAGCTTTGAGAGGCAGAGCTGAAGCACGCCAATGTCCTCCTCAAACTTAATGCTTATGTGTAATTTCCTTGCAGGCTGTGCTACATCGTATCTTAGGGAGTTACGTATCTTGGTCACATCCATTCCTGACCGTATATACCTTTGTTCTGCTACCCACTAGTACCCAGAGTGGTCTAGTAGTCCAATCTGGCCGAACCTCCACTGTGCAGCATAGTAGCCTAGATTCGCTACGGTCGGTCCACCTTTCTTGAATAATTTTCCTTGTACGACTTTAAGTTCTGGGTTTTCTTCACTTTCATTTCATAAGCGCTTGAAATGTTTGATTCTGTCGTGGCTTTGTGCTGGGGGCAGGTAGTGCCTCTGAGGGGTCTCTCCTCTAGAAGGCGCCATATGAATTCGAGCTTTATATAACAAATTCCGAAACTGCTTTTGGCGAGAGTCTGTTGCTGGGAAAATTCATCAACCTATTCAAACTGAAAAATCCATTCAATTCAAAAGCTATTTCAGTAAAGGTAATAAAAAACTGTGCTAAACTACAGAGGATCGCATCAAATTGTTGGACTTTTAGGGGTCGTCAAATGTTTGGGGAAGTTAAGTAGGACTTTCCATACGTGCTTCTCTGTAAATGTCTGGTTCCCTTGGATATGGGATAAATGACTCCGACGGATAATGACACGAAACTGAAGTAGGCACAACCGATCAATTTCTTCTCTTGGTTTATGGCGAACGCCTTTATCAATCCTTCCGTCGTTGTGTGTGTGTGTGTGTGTGTGTGTTTCTGCCTGCCTGCCTGTCCGTCTGTCTGTCTGTTTGCCCACTCAGCTTGTGTGTATGTGATTAAACATTTGGCCGTGACCCTGGATCTCGTGTGAAAAGTCGATCGTTGCTCTAACTTACTAGTTACTTTACACAACAACACATCGGGCTGAATAAGTTCGCATAGCAACGTACGTACACTGACATGGCCAGTTCTCCCCTAAACCCCTTAAATGAGCAGCAGCCGTCAGTGACTGAAAATAAACTATGGTTGAGAAGAAAAGAATGTTGCTTGTTTGTTCGTTGGCCAACAATTGATATGCAAATTTGTGATTGTATAGCTAACGAAGTCACGTGGCATAGCACGCACCTGTCTTCTCAGACGGAAATCATAATGGTCAGCAGCAACTATTATTAACCACAAGACAAACAGTAGGCCTAAATGCTATTTGAGATAACTAATTACTATTTAGTAGGCCAATACTTAATACACGACGGACTACAATCCTTGCGCAATAAACAAACGCACAATTAACCAGAAACTCTGCTTTGAAAACGAGCATTTTTATATCGTTAGAAAAATGCATTTGATCGAATAAGCGGAATCGTTTTAATATAATATAAGAAGATTTTTAAATCACTGCTTGTACCGTGTCTACATGCCAGAAAATATGACTTAATGTGTTCTCTTTCGGCTGCTGTGGTGCTCGGAATAACAGCTTTAGAAGAAATGTAAACGCTCACCTGCATATTATGCTGATCTTGATTGACATGACCTAGTATTCTCCTTTGGGTGTCTCACAATAACGTACCACATAAATATGTTTCTCATACTCAGAGCAAACATCTCAAAGGGTCATCGTTGTCTCCGAGGTCATCGCCATCGTTATCATAGTCATCGTCGTCATCATCATCATTATTATCATCGTCGTTGTCATCATCATCGTCGTCGTCGTCATCAGTTCCCGACGCCATCCGAGTGCGAATAAATTATCATTTGTCAAGTCCAGTGCTTCACTCACATAATTATGTTCCCAGTTCATTATGGCCTCGTTTATGACTGTGTTTACCCGTGTGTGTTTTGCCCAGCAGACGTGCTTGAATATTTCAGAATTAGGGCCAACTGTCTTATATCGTCGACGTCATTTGTAATAGTTGTAGCCTTGCAATTCTTGCAATTTCCCGTAGTCAATTTAATTTCTGCAGTGATGAATTTTTTCAATCTTGCTTTCGCATTACTCAGCATTCTAATCGGAATAGAAGAATGAGTTGTATTATCGTTCCATGCCTTGGTTAATTTTGTAATTTCTCTGCTTGTCAAATCACGATATCCTGTTCATTTTAAAAATGTCTTTGATTTTGTTAGTCTAATTCCTTTTCTTAGACTGATCCTCAAGTAGGCGATTGTTGGCTTGTGATCTGAGTTAGGCCTAATTTGCACGTTGAATGATCTGCAGACTGACACCTTCGAGCTTCATCATTTTGTTTATTATGAAACAATCGATCAAGTTATGTCTTTATGTCGGATGATGGCAGTCCAGTTGCTTTGTGGTTTCTTATCGAAGAAAGGATTTATTAATTTCTGGCTCTTTACACCACAGAAACGAACGACCTCTGGCAGGTTCTATTGTAAATTCTATTGCAAATGTTTACAGATTGTTGCAGATGTTTTGTAATAGATAGGCTACTAATGATAATAATAATGATAACATTGTTATTTTAGTTGAATTTTCTATAATCATATGATCATAAAAATCGTCTTGCCATAAGTAAATGTAAGGTGGAAAAGGGGCCGCCCTGCAATAGCGGATTATTTTATCCTTTAGGGCGGTCCTGTTGACGACATCAGCAGATTAACTTTTGAAATGACAGATTGTTAATTAATTGTGCTGTTGTTGAATCAATAAACGGCTGATTGATAATTTCTCGCAAATAAGGACGATGCATATACTTTTACACATTATGGTTTGCCTGTCTAAGGAGAAACGAGAAAAGTCCCAGGTTTCATAAAAGCAATATTTATTAACTCTTTACAACGAAATAATACCTGTACAAAGCAGCAGAACATCTGCGAAACTGTCAACAGAAGCACCAACGTCCAGCAAAACGAACCATCAATCCTAACAAAAGATTCTAACGCTGAGTTCCAAATATCGTCCATGAAGAAGACCAAGGAAACAGTTGCATACACGACAGACTGCATGGCGCTAGCAAAAGGAATCCTAAATCCAGTCTGAACTCTATATGCTACGAGCTCTTATTTATAGCATAACGTTCTGGCGCCAAAGGCATTAGACGTGCGATCCATCCTACCTAATCCCCACGTGCTATGTCCAGTTGTCCACACAGCAACATATACGTATATATAGTTGCATATATATTATACATATATGTTATATATCCAATACGATCTAATAATAATTAATTAATCGCAATTCTAACTCCGATGTGCCCATGGTGAGTATAGTGCTAAGTCCAAGCTCGAGGCAGGTCCAAGACTGATAGGACAGATCGGCTGTCATGGTCGGTTTAGCTCCGCTGGAGACGATCACGCGAGCGACATTGATCGAAAACTGATCGAAAGTTGAACGTTAGTTTCTAAGTTAGTTGACAGCTAACCAGACTTCATGACCTTTCTTCCGAATTTATTTCTTGATCCTCAAGGTATAATAGTCAATAACAAAGCAATTGAAAAGGCTCTTAGAGGATGTCGTATAAATGCCCACATCCATGTATACATAGGCTCACAGTGTGGACTACATATCTATACATTCGTATAGCCGCAGAACATGTTCTCTGAGTGTCTTTTTCAATATCATGGAACATAAACTGTTGCTAAAGTCCAACTGTCTGAGAGCTTGCGATTGTATCTCCGCAATTGAAATCGCTTCATAGAAAGTCAGGTCCGAATGAACATTAGACGATACAGTTGCCTACATAGTTTAGGCCTATATAGGCCAGGAATCTTTCCTAACAAGTGAAATCAACAAATTAGTATACAGCCCGTTGAAGCCATGAGTGCTTATTAAGCCTGTAGCGTATTAAACACATGCAAAAAAAGTGTAATATAAATCTGGCTTTGATTGTACTGCCAAATGGACATGTTAGGGCCAATCCCATATTTACCTGACTCAGGTTTTGTGTTGCTATCTGATGATGATTCGCGTCCCCCACCTCCTTTATCCAGGCTTGGGACTGGCACCGTCGAGTACGACAGTGGCGGAGTTTGCTTAACGACGCTGTGTCAAAGCCAAGGTGATCGGCGTCGCCCTTCTCCTTCATCCAGGCCTGGGTCTAGCACCACCCAAGATTTATTTCCTCAGGCTAATGAAGTGTATGGCGTAGCACCCATTCAAGCGGAAAGTATAGAGCCATATGGGCGAATTACCTCATTCCATAATTATAAACATTGAAATTGAACATAATCATAGGTTATGTGTGGTCGCTGTACACAGTATAGATTGTAGAGAAACATGAAAGTGCGTAGGCATACCTAATTACATACAGTATTTATTCCGGTTCTAACCAACGTGTGACTCATGCACTGGTCAATTCGGATGACCTGAACAGCTGTTATGTATGAGATTGTCGAATTTCGACTTATAAGCTGAATCACACAGCAGCTGGAAGGACCCTGTCTTGAGCTGGTGACGAAAGTTGATTTCCAGTAACTCCAAGATTCAGTGGATGCATTTCTATGGCCAGACTCATGGATGGTCTGTGCGTGCGTCTAGTTGGCCTAAGGGAGTAAGATGGCGGCGCTGGGTCTGAACTGATAGTAGGTGGCTGATATGGCGGACTTTGGTCAACGGCGGATTGATTTGAGACTCGGAGCACAGTTTCCTGATATGTTGAGCTAGTATACTCCGGCAGAGGATGACTCTGATTCACGGAATTACAGATCGACTCCATTTGGAAATTCGTCGGGGTTTGGTTACACGGACTGTTGAAACTGCAGCCGTTTGAGATGGTGAATACTTCGGAGTAGGCTGGAGGGTCTTTGGGTAGGGTGTCGTAGGCCGGCGGTGCAAAGGCACAGGGACTGGAAGGGTCGAAATCTGTGGCAGTCGATGAATGGACGGCTGAATCGGGCTGTGCCTCTGAAAGCGGTTCCGGTTCACCAGTTTCTATTAGAAAGCAAGCTGAAATCATCAGTTAAGCAATAAGATGAATAAGATGACAGCTGCATCGACATAAAAGAATAGCGGAAATTTTAGAATATGAGTATTTTACATATTCTTAAAGACCACATTTTTTCTTTAAAATGACACCAAAAGTTTGGTTCTAACTTATTATTTGACAAAGTTACGAATGATTGATTATGTGTTTGTTTTTTAAAAGTTTTCATTTATTTTAATATATAGGCCTAATCACAAAAATAAAAGTATTGTACTGTACAAAATTCTGAAAATACACATTAAAATAATGAATTTCATCAAATGTGAGAAATCATAAATGTAAAAAAAACTTTTTACCCATTTTCATTAAACTCTGAAAATAAGAAAAAGTGACATCTGATCATATTTTGCTGTTTTACCAGGAATGTAAATTGCCGACATCCGACTCATTTTGATTCCCTACTTTCCCCTATTTTGATAGCCAGGGGTGCAAAAAACCAAACTTTTTTCAAAATGAAAAGTTTTTGTTTTGTTTTTTGTTTTATTTTGTTTTTTTGTTTTGTTTTTCGAAGATTTTCCTATTTCGGATCATAAAACTCATAAAATGGCATAATACCGTTCAAATTAATCAGATGCATATAAATGAAATTAACTAGACCAGTAGAACCGTAGACTGTCATAAAACGAAGTTAACAAAGACCATACAACAATTGCCAAGAGAGTTGAAGAGACGACAATTTTGGCATTTATAATTTTGAAATTTGTAAAAAACCAAAAAACCAAAATTTGCGATTTTTTGTTTTTTTGTTTTTTTTAAACCAAAAAAACCAAAAACCAAAAAACCAAGCCTTTAACAGCCCTGCATATAGCAGATTACAAATGACTGTATCAGTATTGAGTGAGGTCTGCAACAGTTAAGTTTAGTTAACGAACATAGTAGCTTTCGTGTGATGTAAGTTGTGAAGTGGTGTGGCTTCCCGCTTGATGTATAATAAACGAATATTATCATCATCAATGTTTGTCTTCCTGCTTGATGCATAATAAACATCTTCAAATGTCCCACCTGAGCAGACGATGTTTTTACAGCGGCATTTCTTATGACAAACACAAAGACATCCTGTCAGACCGAGAACAAAGATGACGGTCGTCATCACAATCGCAAGGATGATGATCCAACTACGAAGACAACAACAACGACTATAGTTTTTTTATCGCCGGTGATGATAGAAACTGTTGTGCTTAGTAAAGACGTAGGTTTTGATTATAATTGGGATGAAGGTCAAAGGTGACTGATTGAGCCAGTAGCATAGAAGAGGCCTCAGAATGAAAGTCTTTGCTTCACAGAGAAGGCCTCCAAGCTGTTACGCTGCTTTTGTGCTCTGAACAAATCGCTGATAAACTTATGCTACATATTGCACACCGTGTTAACCTTACGCATACGTATGGTACATTGTGGTACCCTTATGTATACATATGGTACATCGTGGTAACCTTATGTATGCATATTGTAACTCTGCCACTGATCGTACACTGTCAGTGCCAGTCCCAAGCCTGGATGAAGGAAGAGGGCGACTCTAATGGTCTTTGTTATCACACAGTGTCGTTAAACTGAAACTACTACTACTACTACTAGACTACTAGTATGCAGATTGTACATTGTGGTAACCTTATGCATGCATATGGTACATCGTGGTAACCATATACATGCATAATATTATGGTACATCGTGGTGACCTTACGTATACATTTCGTACATCGTGGTGACCTTATGCGTATAATTATATGTTACATCATGGTAACCATATGCATATATATATGGTACATCGTGGTAACTTTGTGCATGCATATGGTGCATTGTGGCAACCTTATGAATACAAAAAGAGAGGAGGAGGAAAGGGAAGAAGAAGTAGGGGAAGGAAAAAGGTAAGAGAAAGGAGAAGCGAAAGAGGAAGAGGAAGAAGAAAAAGAAGAAAAGAAGAAGAATAGAAAAGAAGAAAAGACAAGAAGAAAAGACAAGAAGAAAAGACAAGAAGAAGGTGGTGAAGAAGAAAAGAATAAGAAGAAGAAGGAAGGAAGGAAGGATGGATTGAGTGAATCTGTGAATCTGTCTGTGACGATGATGAATCTGAGTTGACGATGACAAGACTGATGACGATCGATCATGAGGTAGCTGTTACTGTTAGATGGAATGATAATAAAGATGTACAATG
>JACEVL010000160.1:182500-280000 GCA_020284085.1 Aporrectodea caliginosa
CAAGACATGATACCAGAGTTGTGTATGTATGTAAGTGGATGGGATCGTCATAGTTGGGTGTATAGATGCGTCTGATAGAGTTCAGAGGTCAGGTTCGGGGCAAGGGAAGACATGGGTGCTGGGTTGATGGGACTGCTGCGGGCGTTGCGACCCGTCGCAAGCGCCATCTCGCGGGCAAGTTCCTGGAGTTCACCCTTGAGACTAGTGACGATTTCTCTCTTGAAGGACTGCAGCTCATCGGGGCCCATCACGGCCCCTCCTTTGCCCTCCTTCTCACCCACCGCAGACCCTCCGCCTGCGCTGCAGCCAGGAGACCCGTCACTCCGTTCAACTGATGAGTTCCTCGACATGGCAAGGCTGACCGGATGACGGGCGTGGGCTTGACCTGTACATGACCCAATGAAGCGCATGATGTCACGCTTCAGGTTCTCCATGTTCAGCGTCATCTGCATCTCCTCTCGTTTCCTGTCCTCTCTCAACTCGTAACTGAAATAGGCACAAACATCATCATCATCATCATCATCATCATCATCATCATCATCATCATCATCATCATCATCATCATCATCATCATCATCATCATCATCATCATCATCATCATCATCATCATCATCACCATCATCATCATCATCATCATCATCATCATCATCACCATCATCATCATCATCATCTTCATCTTCATCTTCATTATCATCATCATCACCACCACCACCACCACCACCACCCCACCACCATCATCATCATCATCATCATCACCACCACCATCATCATCATCATCATCATCATCATCACTTCATCACCATCATCATCATCATCATCATCACCACCATCATCATCATCATCATCATCTTCATCATCATCATCATCATCATCATCATCATCATCACATCACCACCACCATCATCATCATCATCATCATCATCATCATCACCACCATCACCACCACCATCATCATCATCATCATCATCATCATCATCACCACCACCACCACCACCATCATCATCTTCATCATCATCATCATCATCATCATCATCATCATCATCATCATCCACCACCACCACCACCACCACCATCATCATCATATTCTGATTACTATAAATGTGGGCCTAGATGTTCTTCTACATGTTGTTGAATCGTAATCGCGTTGTTAATTCATCCTCTTCTCTTTGTCTCTGTTGTCGCTCCGATTCTAAGCAGCACCATCGCCATTAGCCGTATTACCTGTCCATATCTACCTGATCCTTTGATCTCGACTTGAAACCGCTCTTGACCCTACGTGCCTATCGATTCTACTTTGACTGGCTGCGAAGATGCTGGTTCATGCGAGGTAACTCTCTTTGGGCGCCGAGATTACGACTAAGATAAGCTCTGAATTATTTTTCATCCTTCAAAGAGCTAAGTCGTGGAAACCATCAGTTTATCCACAGACACTTAGTCGGAAAGAAAATCGACTGGGCAGGTATGATCTGGTTCAGTTCAAAGTCCAGAGAAGGTCAAAGGTCAGGCAGATAGACAAGCAGACGATTACGGTTGATGGTGTTTGGAACTGGCAACAAAGATACCGAGAAGAGGCTACGAGTACGCAGGCTTATGGCAAGTAAACAAAGGGGCCTATTACATGTATTTTATATTCAACTTATGCATCTTTGTAGATTATGTTTGAAAGTCATGTTCAGACGCCTCTGAGAATTAAAAACGGGTCATGCAAATACCCCGATACATCTGTATGCAAGCATGTATAAACAGTTCGATATATATATATATATATATATATATATATATATATATATATATATATTTATATATATTCAACTGATGTCAGCATTGTTTTGTATGCGTATAATATAATAATATAATGTAATATAAGCTTCTTCCATCACTGTTTGATAAATATTTCCTTAAGGGTGTAGCTATCCATGGACATGATACTAGAGCATCCTGTAAATATCGAACCCTAGGGGCACGAACCAGGACTAAGCAGTTCTCAATTAAATGCTCAGGTCCACCACTTTGGGATTCTCTTCCTCCAAATTTAATAAATATATTACACATGGCTCAATTTAAAGCTCAACTGAAACATTATCTCTTGAACACATAAAAAGAATAGAATGACTCGATAGATTGTACCTTAGTTAAGATTGTTTATAATGTACTACTGTGAACATTATAATGTGTTTTGTTTTGATTTTGTTTGTTTGTTTGTTTTAAATCTTGTACTGCAATGTTTTGTTATTTAGTTGTTTGGCTATGATTTAGCCCTAAAATTGTTATTTAAGTTGAATTTTCTATAACTATATGATCATAAAAATCGTCTTGCCATCAGTAAATGTAATATGGAAAAGGGGCAGCCCTGCAATAGCGGATTATTTTATCCTTTAGGGCTGTCCTGTTGACGGCATCAGCAGATTAACATTTTTTTAAATTACTGATTGTTAATTAATTGTGCTGTTGTTGATTCAATAAACGGCTGATTGATTGATAATCACAGCAATCACCTTGAAACTGCTCAGAGTACAATTTTCTTTATCGGATTTTTGTACAAACTAGTGAATCTGTACAATGCCATATGGGCGAGAGTTCGCTACTTCACGCGTTTGAATGTCCCTTTCTAGACGTAGGATAAATGGTTTCGCTGGATTCCTAAAGTTGTTCGATAGGTGAAGCACCCACACTGCCTAAAGTTCACTGATTAAAATATTGGGTGTTCAGACTTCTGTGTTAAGTGCTACGAGTTGAACTTAATGGCTGCCCAACTGAAGTTTTAGTTAAGGTATTAGTTAACGCATGGGTCTATGTTTGTATAGGCATCAATGACCCGTTTAGTTTTACAGCGTCCTATAAATCATCCAATTATAATTGCTCTTAGGCATAGTCGTAACTTTCTATGGTGACGGTGGTGTCCGGTCACCACTACTTTTAAAAGTGGTGGTGACATTCACCACCACTTTTTGACCCTGTGCTGAAATATGTTTTGCGAAATGACAGTGTTATTTTGGTTAGAGCAGATTCAAGTAGCAACAATAATTATTAATGGGGATGCATTCTTGCACTGACAGTTATGAAACACTATGTACTTTGCTTTTGCGAGTGACCCTTAAGTGGCGGACCAAGCATACTATCGTAATCGTAAATTTATATAGCGCCACTTCAAGAAATACTCCTCAGAGGCGCTCCCGACCTGACAACAACAATACCACGATCGAAAAGAATGGGTTTCAAACGCCTGCGGAAAAGGGGCAAGGAAAGACCAAGTAGTCATTACGGAGGTTGCTAGGCAACCTATTCCAGAAAGATGGACCGACCACAGCAAAGCTCTTATGAAGCACCGTAGAAGTTCGAGCCATAGGGACAACCAGGTCGCCTTGAGTGGCAGAGCGAAGGAATCTGCGACCTGTTCCTTCATACTATATTCGTATAGCTTGTGGGAGAAGGGAAGGGATTGAGGATGGGGAGGGGAGGGGAGGAAGAATGGAAGGGGAGACGGAAGGGGAGGTGAGGAGGAGGGATTGGTCACCTCCACTTTGTGAGGTAAAGTCACGCCCTTGCTCTTAAGTCTGGCAGTAGTGTCGTCACTGGTCGTCGGCTAAGCAGTCAACGATGAAAATGTTCGTCGGACCTTTTCATCATCAGCAGCAGCATCAGCATCAGCATCAGCATTGTTATCATTGGTCATCCATCACCTGAACAGTTCCTCAGAGCTTTTCACCGCTGCTCAGCGCACGCAATCAGCGCTTTCGTTAAGCGGCCACAGACATATCGCTTCGCCGCAAGTTTGATAATTAGGCCTATGTGGATGTTAACTACGCTATGTGTCAGAATGTTTTCTGCATAATTAAAACATTGTCATTATTCCAAACAATATAATATACGAATCCGAATTTAAGATTGTTCGAACTATTTGTTAATCATTGTTGTAGCAACCGTAACAGACGCAGACAGCTGCCTCTGATGTTCTCTGATGTCGTTTAGTTGTCTGCTAAAGTATCTGGTTTTCTGCAGGATCGTCATCGACCTCAGTAGGTTCTCTTCAAAGAACTGAGATTTCGGATTGAATTGAATTAGAATTGACCTTCGATTTGCGTTACAATAACGGCGCTATAGAAGTTTCAAAATTAGATTAGTAGGAATTCCTAAACGTTCTTCGCTTCTTGAGTCTAAACATTTTGAGATGCATGTAAAGCTGTTTACAATACCGTGTAAATTCTTCTTAACAGCAGCACTTTTGTGAAGTACTTTAAAAGGCGCTATTATTAAGTGTCTTCATACATCCAAATAGGCATACATAAACACATACAGACATGTATACTAAAAGTAATCGTAACTTCAAATTTTTAAAGCGCCACGTAAAAGCCAAGCGAAGGACACCAGCTTATCCAAGAGCGTTGCATCGAGTCAGAGAGGTGACCAGAGATTGTATTGCATTGTATTTGAAAATTGTAGACTATTCAGCGTGTGAACCCTATAGGGAATAGGAAAGCCTTTGAGCAGTGAGCAGGAATGAAAGAGGTTCCAATCAATATAGAAGGGGTCCCAGTCAGTAAATCAAATGGAGATATCAAATCGATATCCAAGTGCGGTTGCCAGAGAGACCGCATACAGACATTACCTCTCAAAAAGTCATGATAATTTCTTATACATGCAAAAGGTCTTTTTGAGAGTATAATATTGTTACCGTAGACTGGATATATCTTGTTTAATTTCCAGAAGGTCGTCTTCGCTGACGCTGTCCTGGCGCAGTTGCTTCTTCCATTGATGTATGAACCGACTGACAAGTCGTCTCATTACATCCTAAAGGCAATCAATATCGCAATGCCATCAATTTTAATGTCATCTAACAATGGTCGTAAAATCGAGCAATCAGTAGCCTAATTAAAACATGAAAGTCACTCGACTTTTCCTAAGGAATTAAACTTTCACCATAAAGCAACATTCATTACCAATTAACGTGGAGTACAATACAACACACAATACAACACATCACAATACAACTGGGGCGCGGTGGTTTGGGGTATGTTCGGTGCCTTGCAGCTGGAGGGTTGCGGGTTCGAATCCACCTCAAAGTCGCCGCGTAGGGACCCTGGGCAAGTCCTTCACTCGCAATTGCTCATGCGCTTCGGCGTGAAACTCCGATTCAGCGTTCGCGCAGTAGTCGGGAGCGCCTCTGAATGGGAAATCTGGTAGGGGCGCTATAACAAGTGTTCAAATACAATACAATACAATACAATACAATTAAATCTAGTCCTGTAGTAGTAGGTTTATACGTTAATCATTTTACAATACATGTGTAGGCCTTGCTTGCTTTCGACGATATCGAGTGTGGCACGGTGGTCGATTGGTTAAAGCGCTCGACTTGTAAGGCTCGACTGCGGGTTCGAGCCTCGCTCGAGGCAGTTACTGTGTAGGGAACATCGATGGTGCTGAGATGGTCCTTCACGCACAATTGCTCAACAATATCGATGTTCTATCGTATGGTCGTGTGCACTTTTGAACTTTTGGAGAAGGCAATACCAAATACAGTTACATTGTATCCTATTGAGTTTTCCGATTTTCTGTAGCGTCGTTAACGGAACATGTATGACCAAATTCGGATAATAGGGCCTAGGCCATCACATTAAAATCATTAGGGCCTATCATTTAACCATGATTTTGATTTCAACTAAAATAAAAGTTTGGGCATCCAGGAGACTATTGAGGTCGCTTATTCAAGAAATGACAGAAGTTTCTTCAGAAACGTATTGAAGAGCTAATTCAAAACAATGAAATCATATGAACTTTACCTTGTACTTTTTACGTTCACTGTAAGCTGCCACGTTAACATTTCCGTTGTGACTGGTTTCCTAAACAGAGAAAATATTACAGCATTGTAACACATTGGCCACCACATTTATAACCCACACGCCAAGCCATTATCATCAGGTAGGCCTTAATGATGTCCAGTTTTCTACAAATTTTAATGACAGTTAGGCTACGTATTACTCGAAATATCTTATGAGCAGTGATTCAAATCCATGTAAGCCCCTCTCTGATTCGATTTGCTATTCCCTTATTTTTGCTTTCCATTTTCTTACTGCTACCAGTTTCACTATATCATTTTTTATTCGTAAATTAAAAGTAATTGTCGTAGATTTAAGTTCGATCATTGTTATTTTACCATACATGTTTTACCTATATGTTTTCTTACCTTCATGCCCATACTTTCATCATTTAACTTTCCAAGGTTCTATCATCATCAGCTCAGTCATCATCATCAGCAGCAGTAGCATCATTTCAGCATCATCATAATCAGCATCATCGTCATCATCATCAGCATCATTCATCATATCATCGTCATGATCATCATCCGCAGCAGCATCATATCAGGCATTAGACTGGCTTCAGCTTCAGCACCACCACCACCACCATCATCATCATGTAGGCGGGAGCCAGTGTTTGCGTGTTACTATGTAATAATAATTGTACTACGAGTTAACTCGTAGGTGGCGTGTACGGAAGACTACTACGAGTTAACTCGTGTTCAATGTGTTAATGATGTCCAGTTTTCTACAAATTTAATGACAGTAAGGCTACGTATTACTCGAAATATCTTATGAGCAGTGATTCGAATCCATGTAAGCCCCTCTCTGATTCGATTTGCTATTCCCTTATTTTTGCTTTCCATTTTTCTTACTGCTACCAGTTTCACTATATATTTTTTATTGGTAAATTAAAAGTAAAGCTTTAAGTTCGATCATTGTTATTTTACCTACATGTTTTACCTATATGTTTTCTTACCTTATGCCCTTACTTTCTTTTAACTTTCCAAGGTTCTATTCAGTTTCAGATAAATTCGTTCTTCCCTATGTTGCATCCGTGCTATCTGGCATTAGACTGGCTTAGTACACTGTGCAGGTACCACAACTTTTTGCCTCAAACTAACTCTCTGTTAATCTCTGCACTTTCGCGACTCTGCTACGCTTTCCTATTTTTCTGTTTCATATCAGCTGCTTCCCTTTATAATTTTCCTCTATATTCATCTTTTCTTAGTCAATGCTAGACTCCTCCTTCTCACCTTTCTCGATTATAGATTCCTCCTTCTCACTTTTCTCAATTATAGATTCCTCCTTCTCACTTTTCTCGATTATAGATTCCTCCTTCTCACCCTCACCTGAAGGAGAGACAATTTCTTCTACCTGTAGATCTTTACCTGCGTACAACTAGCACCGCCCGATGAGAAGCAGAGCAGAGGCGAGATTATTGATTATGTAACATGTTCTAATGCCATCATTCTGGATTTCGTTTTGTAATATATCACGCCTTAATGATTGATGAGGACATGCTCAGAAGTTGCTTTCATCCGCGCCATTGATCGATCCTAACGATCGATCGAACCAGGCAACGCAGCTGCACCGTTGCCTACGGGGTGAGGGAGGCGGGGGCGGGGGGGCTTCGAGTACCCTGAAGACTCCACGGCAGCGAATAAGAAATGCAAGTTAATTATATTCATCGATGTCATTTAATACAACATAATCTGTTGCGATTTGTTATGCGAATTGATTTGACTGATTGTAGAATAATTATTTGTAAAGCAAGGACAGTGTCAGTATTTTCCAAATGCAACCTTGCAGAGAAAGAAAGTCGTGTGTCATTTGTCAGACGGGGCATCAGCGCAGATGTTTGCAAAAGCAGGAGCATATCATTCGATCGTAGACTGAATTGGTCCGCAGCGCATCGTTGAGGTGATCTTAAGGGTACAACGTAAATGCCTACATATCCCGTTATGGGTTTAACTGCTTTTAAACACAGAGACCATGACGATGATAATGCTGTATCTCTACGACATGGAAATAAAATGTACGACTCTATCTATGGCCTGCTGTTTTGCTAAATCTTATTGTGCCAAATGTTATTTTGACAAATCTTATTATTAATATTAATAAAAAATTCTTATAATTAATATTGATACTGCAAATACTTCAACTACTAACCCAGTAGGCCTACTTCCAATAGGATTCCCACTTACACCAATCCACATAGTAACAATAATAAGTATTAATAACGATAACGCTGACGATAAAGACAAGAGTTGTGGTTCGTTGAGTGCAGTTACCTTCGAGCCGTTGTTGGTCGTGTTCTGTTGATGTCGTTGCATGGATTTAACATTGCTACTGCTGCTGCTCGTGTTGCTCGTATTGCTCTTGGAGCGGTGCCTCCTGCCCCGTCGCGTCCTCTGACGCCTCTTTGAGACACGACAAAGACAGCAGGTGATGATGTCTTTGATCCGACGCAGGAAGTAGTAGACGGACTTGGGACTGATGATGAGGTTGAACGGCGGCGGAAGTGTCGATCCCTCGTCGAAGTAACCCATCCACAGCTTCGAACGAGCGAACTTCCACTCCCTGTCCGCGTGGTCCTGGTAACAACACGGCGGATTTACGCAAACGCCTCTCTCTGCGCTTTAACATGCTGATGTAGCTTGAGTAGTTAATAATAATATATTTTCTTTAATAAAGCACCTGACAAACGCACTGCGCTGTACATTTACATGTTATGACAATTAAACAATTCACAAGAACACAAATGACAGAAGACATAAATCTTAACTACTAACAGAACAGACAGCCTGCAATACACGGCGTTAATAGCAGCCTACAAAACATGTCCGCCTAGACCTCGATCTCGGTACCTCTCGCTCTCTATGCCAGTGTGTTATCCAATGCGCTATCGGGCCCCCGATGGATGGATAGCATATAATAATAAGCAAATATAGGTCTATACATAACAGAACACAATTCTGAGCAGTTAAAAGTGTTGAAATTAATCCACATGTTAATGAAACATTCGATATCAAGTTTGTGCTAGAAAAGCAATACGACTATATTTAAATAATCATAACCAAGACAATCTATTTGAGCACGATATGCCAAAAATGTGTTTTAATTCTTGGGAATCTTGGCGAATGGATAAATTCGAATTTTTAAAGGACACGAATATCGACTACAAAGACCTGGTAAGCAAAATCAACGTAATACCGGTATTGTAACGCGTAAATGAATGAAAAGCTGTGTTAGAAAGACCACCAGCATCGTCACAGGAGCTCATAATCCAACTTTTTGCGTACCAAGTAACCATGTGGTTGCATCGTGTTTTATTAGTTTTAGTACCAATGTCGAATTCCAGCGAGATTACTTGAGCACTAAACAGGCTTTGAGACCTTATGCATATTGTCGCATTACCAATCTTCACGGAGTGATATTTTAAAAAATGGCATTCGGATATATTCAGAGCCGTTAGTCTTTCAATGCAGGTCCAATTTTTCAAGTAGGCCTAAGTCTTTAATGCAGGTCTAATTTTCAAAGTTAATCTTTTAAAGCATGTCCAATTTTCAAAGTTAATCTTTTAAAGCATGTCCAATTTTCAAAGGAAGTCTTAATGCAGGTATAATTTTCAAAGACGCCCTAGTAATATAGAGCACAAGTAGCCTGCATCGCTGTTTTTATTTTGAGGTATCATTATACATAGTGACCTGATTTAGTAGTTTTAAACCTTGAGCATTTCGCTTCACTGCATATCATTTGCAGGTCACTACACCGGACTAAAAACAGACTAGAACCTTTTGAAATGTGGATATGGCGTAGAATGGAGAGAGTAAGTTGGAAGGAGCATAAGACAAACGAGGAAATATTAAATATGGTAGGAGAAGAAAGATCAGTTATAAAGACAATCAGAAAACGTCAAAGGAAATGGATAGGATACGTCATGAGGGGAGACTCTCTACTGAGAGACATCATCGAGGGGAGAACAGAAGGGAGAACGACAAGAGGAAGACCGAGAATGATGCTACTGGACTGGGCGATGGAGAAAAACGGATTAATGAAGAAAGAGGCTCAGAATCGGGAAAAATGGCGTCGTTGGACATATGAACCTGCCTGAGGGCAGAGAACCGAAAGAAGAAGCCACTGGACAGGTTTCCAATGCAGCGCTTTACCAACGCCACCAAAGCCAATACATGAAGCATGACTAATTAAGGACAGGTGCACGCTAACTGCGTCAAGGCCATAACCCTTGCAATAAGCACACGGACAACTCCGTTCAATGCTAGCAAATGATTTCTTTTTACAGTAGTAATGAAAACTGGGTCGTGTATTTTATTGCGCATTAAATTAACGTCGCCGTTAGACGTATTGATTTTGCCGTTAGATGGCCGACATCCCATCAGTTTTGTCCATAGAGGACATGGGACAAATGGATCTTTAAGGACAGCACAATTCAACGCTAAATCAATAGTCATTGATCTCCACCCTCGCGACAATCGATACCTTTGCTTTTTGCACAGTGAACACGAGAGGATTTTGCTTTTGAAGTTTTCGACGGTGAAATCAAGTTGTCTTGGTTATAAATAAATAGAAATTGCAGGAACGTACGTAAAGTAAGGCGCTAAACAAATACATGCTATAGGCCTATAGCCTTACAAAGTTTCAATTTTAGGCTACCAGATTCCAAATAAAGTGTTTTCGCTTTACATTAATTCTTTTTAATCTTACAAGCAATATGCCATCCTCTTTCATCCAATCCCATCTAGTGTTACAACCCGTGAGATTCTATCCATCCTATGTAATCCTAGGTAGGCCTTAGTAGGCCTAGTACTCACACCGATCCTACTATTAGCGTCGAACTGTGTTTTAGTTTCCTGTCAGCATCTGTTGGGGAGATTGGATTAAGGAATTGCGCTTCATTGAGTGGCAAGAAGCTGATCTCTTCTTCAATGTAATTTCTTGCTTTCGGAAATCCCCGACAAATAGGATTTGAATCTATGCCAGCATGGATCTCATGAATGCCAAACACATAAATCTGCCTGAGGGACTCTCTCTCTCTCTCTGTCTCTGTCTGTCTGTCTGTCTCTATCTGTCTGTTTGTCTGTCTATCTGTTTGTCTGTCTGTCTATCTGTCTATCTGTCTGTCTCTGTCTCTGTCTCTGTCTCTTTCTGTCTGTCTGTCTGTCTCTCTCGCGCGCGCGGGCTCTCTCTCTCTCTCTCTCTCTCTCGTAGCTCATGTATACAAAAAACACGCATATATTTTTTTATAAATATAGAGATCTGCTTTTGCTACAGCCCTATATTTGACCTATACCTCATAATTATATTATGCATTATGCCTGTATGAGAAATATTAAACTTATATATAGCCTACTCGAGTAGGCTACACAGGACAGCAGCAGAAGCGTTGAAGGCAAGCCAGACAAAGAATTAAGACCTTTCCTAAATATAGCTCTGTATCCAAGCGACGCTGTTGCCGAGAATCGATTGCACAGCAGGGCACAAGGACAGCAAGAACAGATTATATGCCTTTGGTTTGTCCGTCTTAGTAGAACGAAAGGCGAAATTAGGAAATCATTAAACAGCGAGCGGATAGACAGACTTAGACGCGAAGACAAAGGCATCTCTGCCTGTGTATCTCCATCAGACATACATACAGACAGACAGACAAACAGACAGATAGACACACGCAGATAGACAGACATAGGGGCCTATACATCGAACGAACAGGTAGGCCTACCAGAGGACGACAGTGCGTTCGCATGCAGACTATTGACGAAAGCAAAACGGATGCATGCTGTGATATATTAGTATCTTACCTGCTTAAATAAACGACAAGATTAAGCACAATATTTACAACATCAACATACAAGTACCAAAGTTAAAGTTCACGTTAACGCAATGGCTGTTTTGTGTGCCAATTCAGTGTAGCTTTTGTGAATATATGCATGGCAGCGTATGTGAAACCAGCGAAACATATCAGAAAACGCAGCATAACCTATTAAGTAAGTGAAATATCGAACTAGAAAGAGAAGAGACAAAAAGAAACGCGTCCTCTTACCACAGTCACGTTGAATGACTTGGACATCATAGCTATGAGCATGTTGAGAAAAAGTATTCTGGCGGCCACATTGTACAGCCCGAAAAGCAGCTTTCCAAAGCCTTCGATATAGCGCAGTTTAACTTCGAGCACAAGGAGGGATATTAGGCCGAACAACGTCCAAAAGAGCGTTACAAAGGACGTTGTTAATCTGAAAACAGGAACGCAACTCAGTTTAAATGAAATGTATGTTGCGCCTGCCAATCGTATACGCAGTCCTTCCAACCATGCAGAAGGAAAGACCACGCTGAATTTTCTGCATAAAATTCAATTGAATTTCTGTTTGCGTGCCAATGAATCTTGTTTTTCAGGAAATCGAGACAGCGCTGGGGCTATGAAAGAACGTCGACTTTGATCGATCGGTATAAACAGCCGTGGGTCCATATTTGCACTGACTATTGCTCTATTCAGCCGCGTAAGTCGAAGGCTTTGGAAAACCGGTCCAGTCAATTCGTGCTTTGAAGAAATTAGATATCAGACTGTTGGCTTATTTTCGACTGCAAAGAAAAAATCGATGTCAAACGTTTCCTGTTAATTTGCGAAAATTTGCGATCACTATTTCTTAGTTTTTCGATTTGATTTTGAGTCGAATAAATCTACGACAAAGAGATGCGAGGTTATCGCCTAAGACGGTAGACCTCAGTTGTTTGCCCCTGGAATATAAGAAGAGTAATTTAGTTTTCATTCATTAGGCACAAATTTGTGTCCAAGATGGATCCAAGATGGATTCCGCAGTTGGCCCATTACCGACAAATCTACGACATTAACTGTCATTGGTGTGCGTGCGTGTGTATTTGTGTGTATGTGTAGGCGTGTGTGTGCGTGTTTGTGCTTGCGTGAACATGTGTGATTAGTCTATAAGCGCCGCAACATTTTTTAAACGGATATATGCAACGCAAGCACCATCTTTTTTAAAGCAAATTTACCGGTAAAACGATGAGAAAATGTCTTGTTTCTGTTGTAAATGGGATTTAGTCGAAGTCGTGCCGATTTCTGACTTCGCTTCGGTCGCTTTAACGAAACAAGCCAACAATGCTGATAATTCAGTCGAAACTCTAACCGCAATTAATAATGACAATATAGTCTAGTTTTCGTGATGCATTTGCGCATGCTGTGAGAGAAAGGAGACTCTGTGAAAAGAGCCACATGACGGACGAAAACGATGACGACTACAGAATGGGATCTGTGCTAAGAATTGAGACAGACGGACGGGGAAGAGACTCTCTGTCGTTACCTCGATTTCCTGAAAGGAGTTAGACATCATGGCGATGAGCATGTTAATCAGTACGATGACGGCCATTGCGTGGTAGACCATGAGAAGATATTCACCGATGACCTTCGTAAAGGCTTGCATGTCTCCCTCTCTCACCGTACTCAGCTGGGTAAGCCCGAACAGGGACCAGAACAGGGTCACATAGCTTTTGAAGAGACTGCGCACATACAGAGCAAAACAAAAATGCTCTGTCAACTGGAGCTGTTCAGTGTTCACGTCTACCACATGACCGCCAAACAACTGCAACTTTTGCTATATCTACGCCAATCTTTTACTCAAAACTGAAAACATTCCCTTTTCACAAATCCTATCCTGATTCCTCCTTGCCCCTTACCTATCTCGTCGTTCCAGCTCTAAACATCATCCACCGTCGCTGTCTGACTGTCTGCTTGGATCGTTACCTGGAACCGATTTGACCTTACCTGCCTAGTGCCTATTGATATCGGTCATTTGGTTTTGACTGTTCGCCTATTTATAAGCTGATTCCCACGACTTAGCTTTCTGGACGCTGTAAAAATCTCGAGATTAAGACTACGACCTTACCTGCTTTACATGCAGTTTAGATTTTCATTCTACTGGGATGTGTATCTGCGATTTCAAAGACTTACCTTTCGGCCTTACGTGGTATCTCATTTTCGAAAAACTGCATTAGGATACACCACTCAACAACTCAACACATTATCGAACAATAACGGAACGATACAGAGGCAAATACAGCGGAAGAAATAAGCAAATTATGTCGCAGTTCAAAACCTAGTGAAGTACAATTCATTTAAGCAGAAGTGCAGGTCCGCCGTAATTTTTTTAAGTTAAGCCAATCTTATAAATAATTTTGGTCTGCAATTTTTAACTGGACAGGCTCATCTTTAATCAACAAGTTCTACAAACCATGATCAGAACGTAACAATTGCCAAAACTTCCTTAAGTTACCTTCCTTTCATTCCCTACAGATACATGTCTCTCAGCGACCAAGCGACTGAATGTTGCATACCAGCATAAAAGCACCTTCTTACACATGATTCAGTTTGCTAACCGCGAAAAGCATTTATAAGTCATTATGGGAACATTGTAACCGAGAGATTTAAATTTTGTTCCATTGTGCTGTATTATGAATGTTGCAGGAAAACTTTCGTCGAGTAGCACTAAATTACTAATAAACGCTAAACTAGTGTCGTGAAATCAAACTTTCTACTCTGAAGATTCATATTGCTCAGCCTTTGGTGGTTCCTGAATGAAATTTTAAATTTACATATTTCTATTCTACATAGGCATAAATAAGTTTAATCTAAAAGAAGCAGTGTTCATAAAAGAAACCGACATAAATTAGTTCGTTTAGTAGGTCAGATAAACAGAATCTTTCTCCGTGGAGATGTTTGGGTCGTTTCTGGGGTCAGCTCCACCTCGTGAACTTAAATTGACATTCAGAAATCAGAGATGCTGTTACATCTTCAGGTATCCATTCATCCGACTGTATTGTAGTGTAAATCTAGTAGATCTATATTTAATAAGTCGATCAGTAAGTCTGTCAGTCAGCAAGTCATTCATTCATTCATTCACTATACCATTTCATTTCATGTACCGTAACGTTAACTTCAACAGTTTATAAAATAAATGCAATTGCTGTAAAGTTAGGCTGACAGCAGTTAGCATCAATCAGGAAATGAGCAAACATGCTCCGTCTAACAGCTCCTCTAGACCTTCTCTGCCATTTCGCAATTCCAAGACTTGTCTTACGATGGCATCCAGCTCAAAGAAAGTCCATCCGTAGCCGATTGATATTCGCAAAGATGCAAAATGTGAGTAAGTTTTCTCAGAATTTAAATTCTAAGTCAGTTACTAGTATACGATGATTAGGCCCGACAGAAGATTCTCGCCGCAAGTGTTGCCCAAAGAGGTGGATAGGAACCGTTTTCTGAGATAACTACCTTCAAGATAGACCTATATAGCCAGAAATTTCTGTCGATGCAGACGCAGTAGGAAAGAAGTCGACAAAATGTGTCCAGTGTCTCTGATATATTACGCTACACAGTTCATGGTGAAGGCAACGCATGTCGTTGATAGATGGAGTAGGCCTAACTATAGGGGGTTTCAAAATATGGATCACGTCTGACATGATCTGTTCAAAACAAATCTTTTCAGGCAGCGTTATAATATAATTATTAGGTAATACAAATCGTCTGTTGCTACAAATTCTCAGTCTGGGTATCATTCATTCACTCAGACAGTCAGCATCTGTGACCAGGGATCACATATGCATTGCAGGACTCTTTCCTTTCATCCCTTGCAACGATGCCAATCAATGAACAGCTAAACTGATATGATTCCAATTACAAGGCACATCACCATGACCACGACCTACATCTTCTCTATGCTTAAACACTCGCTGCCTTCCTGGCTGCTGCCTCTGTTATCTCCTCCTGCGTATATCTCTGTCTCTGTCTCTGTCTCTGTCTCTGTCTGTCTGTCTGTCTGTCTGTCTGTCTGTCTGTCTTGAAGCAACGTCTCTCTCGTTCTCTCTCGTTCTCTCTCTGGAGAGAAGGGTCGCACTGTCTTTCTCTCTCTCTTTCTGGCTGTCTGTCTGTCTGTCTCTCTCGCTCTGCTCTCTCTCTCTCTCTCTCTCTCTCTCTCTCTCTCGTTCTCTCTCATTCTCTCTCTCTCTCTTTTCTCTCTCTCTCTCTCTCTGTCTGTCTGTCTCTCTATCTCTCTCTACTTCTGTCTCAGCTTCTTCCTCTGTCTCCACGATTGTCTCTTTCTCTCCATCTTTCCCACCGCCCATTATGTCTCCATCTACTTCCTGTATGTCTGTGGGTGTCTTCGTCCTTGACTTCCATCTCTCATCCATTCTGTTTACAATGTGTCTTTTTCTCTTACTCCCTTTTTCTCTCCATGTCTGTCTCTATCTGTATAGTATCTCTCTGTATCTTTCTGCATGTGTCTGCGTCCCTTCCTTCCTTCCTCTCGCCCACTCTCTCTCTCTCTCAACTGTCCCTGTATCTCGTTCTGTGTGTCTCTTCTGAGCTGCAGTCTGTTTGTCGTCCATTATGTGTCAGCGACTTGTAATTAATCCGCCGGGAGACCGGAAGCATCCGGCAGCCACGCTTCCAGGAAAGGTCAAGAGGTCGTCGGCGGTCGAGAGAGGAAGGAGACGAATAGGAAAAGCTGGTCAAGGGAGCAGAGCGACAAGAAAGAGGAAACGGAAGGACCTTGTGTCAGTGCTACCACCGTCGAACCGACATAATCCATCAATCGAGCGATGATGATGACTCGTCACAAGCACACAGACAACAAGTCAGCAATCTCTCTTTTAAATATTATATATATATATATGGTTAATACATGAATATATTCGTATATATATATTTACACGACCCATACAAATCATAAAAATGTTTAGGTGTACCGTGGTAGAGGATTCAACGTTAAAAAGGCAGCCGCTCATCACAAGTCTAGTTTTCACTTCCTGTTTGTATTGCAAGTCCTTCATCACGTAACCAAATGTGCCGACCTCAGACTATTCACTGTATTCAGCCTTCAAATGACTAATGTCTTCAATGCTTCATCCTTTCTTGCAGCCGAAGTTTCTTTGTTGTGATTCTCACTCGGTTTTACATTGGATCGCTACTCACGTAGGCCTATCTGGTTCGTCCTAATTTCAATTCATTTATCTCTCAAGGTCCTTCGGTCAATTCATCAATACATTCATCAACTGCTCCATCGATGCATCTATTCATCGGGCGATCCTTCCATTGATTCATCGAATTATCCATCCCTCCATCCCTCCATCCCACCTTCCACGCATCTACCCATCCATCTATCCATCCATCCCTTCATCCACGCATCCACCCATCCATCCATCCCTCCATCCACGCATCCATCCATCCATCTATCTCTCCATCCATCCCTCCCTCCATCCATCCATCCATCCATCCATCCTCCATCCATCCCTCCATCCCTCCCTCCATCCTTTTATCCATCCTTCCATCGATCGATCATCTCATTATTCGATGTCTAGTCGACTGATCAAATGCTAAGCTGATTGAATGAGGAGGAGGCGACCACCGTCAACCATTGAGAATAGGGCCAACATCCGTTTGGGTCGTTCCGCCCATTGGGCCATTAGCCACCATCAGTCGCAATTGTCCAACCGTTCGTCCTTCGGTCGGCAGATGGCCTACCACCGGACAACGTTATGACTATGTTGCCGCTCACAAATTTCACCGGAAAATATTTTTCCAATAACCGAGCACTGGGGATACAATGCCGGCTCAGTCTCCATGGCGACCAAGTGCCAATCAGCGTTCGTATGGGGCGGAGCTTATAATTCTCGCTGAGCCTCGCAGATGGTTGGCGTCTCATAACAAGTGAGACGGCTAAGGAGAACCGAGACTCCGCTGCAATATACTCTCGCTACCAAATACTCTCGCCGCTTCTGACCCCCCCCCTCCCACCCCACCCCATCTCCGTGTCTCGTCATCGATTTTTCTTTCCAGCTACGCGACACACTTGCGTAATATGTCCAGCTTGTTGTGCGCTCAGCGAGAAATCTCGAATGAATGACCACACAACACTGTTTACGACAATCTGCGATGCGGGTTTATATTGCGCTATACAGAAATTCCGGTGACTAGTGAATTTTAAGAGAAATGGTAACGATGACCGATTGCTGCCCAATTGCAATGACTCAGCACCGAATTGAGAGTACTCGCTTACATTGTGCTGCGTACACGAAGGTTACTGAGTATGGCATTGCAAATGGGGCAGTATATTACTAAATTGCCTTGACGATATTCCATTCACAAAAGCGCCATCGAATGAAGAACCCATAAAGCTATAACAATTTCCATCACCATAGCAACCGTACACACAGGAATGTATGAATAGTTAGTGCACGTGTTGTCTCTCAAAACAAATGACGTCTTAAGCTGAGAAAGAGGCGGAGCTGACCCAGTTGTAAACAGACCTTTTTCGGCCTAGCTAATTTGCATGGTGTCATGAATATCAATTTTATTGTTGCATTTGATTTTAGGCGAAGTTGCATATTTTCAATTAATATGAGCTTCGAAATTAAACAGCGGTTAAAAATGTACGCGAATTCACTTCACAGGCTGTGGTCGTAAGAAGGTGTTGTACGGTACCTAGTAGGTACCGTACAACACCTACCTACATTATGTAGCAAATGCAAACGTCACCACTTGGCAGCCATTTTTAACATGGCACAGCGATGAGTTACTGACTTACTGACCGACAGATGACTGAACGACTGACCGACTCACTTACCTACTTGCTGATTGACTGACTAACTGACTGACTTACCGACAGATCGACTGCCTCGTAGGCTATAGGTATACAAGGAACTGTGCATAGACTCACGGGTCGAATGCATTTTCGAATGGTTCAGTGATCATGGGAGGAGCCTGAGCTGTGGTGGGCGGAGTCGTGTCGTTGTCGTCGAGTGACGTTGAAACGGTTACCACGGCAACAGACGACGGTTCGACAACTGTCGACGAGTAGAAATAGTAGAGCTGGTTGAGTCCGCACGCGAATGACGTAATGACAAGGAAGAAGATGAAGAAGAACTTTCCGATGTCGATGAGCATGCATCCGAGAGAGATCTGGAGTGGGCCGAGCTGAGGGTTCGCCTGGAACAGGTAGATGATGCGGGCGAAGCTGAAGACGTTGGCGATGGCAAAGACGCCCTCCGAGACGAGCGTTGGGTCAGCCTCTGGCCACTGGGTGCGGGGCATCGTGCTGGCCCCGTACTGGGCGGGATACTGCGAGTGAACGTAGGCGACGAGGCGAAGGGCGATTGTGCAGAGGTAGAGGGACAGCATGATGAAGTCCAACCAGTTCCACCACTGACGGACGTACGCCTTCAGTCCTTCATCCCACAGCTGCTTACATTCGGACCACACGAACCCTAAATCACAAAACATCCCAATCACATGCTGCTCTTCGCCGTTAGTCAGTCAGGCTTAAACGTATATGGATACAATTGGTGCGCTGGTGTGTTCAATAAATCTGTGACGGGGAAACCATTGTGTATATGATTTAAGTTTATACCTTGTACCTATCATAGTCAAATAGGCAATAGACTTTTGGTAACTCGCAAATTAGGCCTAATGTTTCATAGCGAATAACATTGCAGAAATATGCACATAAAAGTGACAAATAGGTGAAAAGGATGGATATTTAATTTCTTAAGGGCTCTCGGTCCGTAAGAACGATCACTATTATGAAGTGGTTCATTTCTAGATAAATGCAACTACTGACAAATAATTGTTTGCTAGTAGCATGTCGTTTCACAACCTTTTCCACTTATCTTACTATCTCGTCTGCCTATCTTAGCAGCTTTTTCTGGCTTGCTTTTATTCTTTTCGTTTGAATATTTAACTTATAATTATTGTTCAATGCCCTGACTTTTCGTTTAATAATCTTTCAATAAATTAATTGAACTGAAATATAGACCCAGGCATAGCCTATATATTATTCTTATAAGCGAGATCTGAAACGCAGCGTCCGTTCTGTAATTCCACGGATTCGTTTGGCTGCTTCTCCCTGTTTACCTTTTCAGACGACTGACCGACCGACAACTGTCAGATGCACACCACGCAGAGGAATTAAAAGCATGCAAGATGCTCGTATAATCGAAACCGAACCCAACGCATCATTATTTCACTTTGTTCCGCTCCTTCTCCTGTA
The DNA here is from genome assembly GCA_020284085.1 of Aporrectodea caliginosa. Lineage (NCBI taxonomy): Eukaryota > Metazoa > Annelida > Clitellata > Crassiclitellata > Lumbricidae > Aporrectodea > Aporrectodea caliginosa. Next base: position 202,365 of record JACEVL010000160.1, read on the forward strand.
ATCTTTTGCATTAGCTGGTAAGATTTGCGCTATTAGGTAAGAAAAAAGAAAAAGAAAGAAGGCAAACGAAAGAAAGAGAAAGAAGGAATGAATGAACGAATGAAAGATAAGAAAGACGAAAAAAGGAAGAAAGAAAAATATGCAGACTGTAGCAGTCAAACATGGAAAGAAGGAAGACAAATTCAAACTAGCAGTGAAACAAGGAAGCAAAGAGAAAAGATGTTGAGACATAAAATCGAAAGAGAAACAAAGCAAGTAGGTGGAATATGTTTCCGCATCCCATCCATGAATGATGAGCAGAACAATGGCTAATCTGCAGCAGCAACCCTGCAGATCTCGACCGGGCTTAGACAGAAACTCATCTTTTATTTCGTAAGATATCAGTATCGCCCGTTCCCATGAAGCCTTCGTTTCCTCAGTCTTCTTTTCTGCCTATATACTCATGCCCCCATTCTCTCTCCTGCCAATGGATAACCACGGTCTCACCATGGACCAGAGTCTTTGCTTTGTCTGCCTATCCTATCAAGTGGCTCTTATCCGAACACCTGCTCCACAGCGCATGCACTCATCGACTTCGGCCGAACGATACTGATATCTTAACAAAAACAATAGGCCTATATATATACCAAATATATAAGCTATCAGTATATATATATATATACAACCTTCTGCATAATATACTTTTTGGTAAGATAGTTTTTATATATAAATACATATAGTATCAGAAGACGTTCGCTAGAAGACTGTTTAGACCTCATCGTTCTTGTTTCGTTTAGATTTCTTTCTCGTTTATATTAAAGTGCGCAGTGGCCAGAGTGCAGAAGCACTTGAGGGTCATCAATCAACTCGGACAAACGAGAAGAACAGTCGAAGAATTGACTGGGTTGCCAATGAAGGAAATTTAAATGGCTCTTAAATGGCTCTCAAATAAAATGTACATATGCAACGATGGAATGGTGCATAGCTATAAATGATACTATTTTGAGTGAGTTGGGAGCGGGTGGAGTGAGTGAGTGTGTATGTGACGTGTGAGTTAGTGAGTGAGTGGGTGAGTCGTGAGTGAGTGAGGGTGAGTGGTGAGTGATGGTGGTGTTAAATGTGCAGCCATGGGCGTATTTGGTGACCCCTCTGTAGCAGTCGCTACTGACCCTAAAGTTAGGGTCAGTGTCGAGTTAAATTCTGTGGTGAGGGTCTGTATTAGGGTCATTTCTTAGGTTAAGGTAGGTGTAAGGGCAAATACCGAAACCACGGCTTTGTTTAAGAGTATGGGCTAGTGTTGTAGAATGACATGATCATCGCTTTAGTTGTCTTCAATGTTAGGAAAACGATCATCAAAACCAGTCATTTCGACTAATAATTTTCTTCTAGCGAGATTCCTTAAAAGGAGGCTAAGGAGCTATATAAATGTTCACACATACGCAAAAATCCGCTTAGTTGTCTGCCTGGCCTTGGATTTCGAATTGAACCAGACCCGATCGACCGACGTCTCCATTTCGTTTCTTGATAAAGTGTCTGTGCATAAGCTGCAGGACTTGGGTTTTTGACGCTGAATAAATGCGGATAGAATAATTATTTCAAATGCCCGACTGAACAACGAACGAGCCGTACCCATGACGTAGGCGACGATGAGCCATTCGAGGGTGGAAGGCGGAGGCCCCCTCTGCTGCTGGCGTGCCCTCTGGTCGACGTCCCCTGCGCCGACGTTGGTCGAGGCAAGGATGAGAAGGAAGAGGAAGACTCCGAAGGAGGCGCTGTGGTACATGAACTTCATGAAGGGCGTTCGGACGAGGCTTCCGAGGCGACTGTGAGGAAGAAGGAGGTAGACAAGGGCCATCAACGGAAGCAGGCATATGAGGCTGATGATGATGACGACCTTCGTGGGGAAGCTGCGACGACGCCAACCGGGAATTCCCTCGTACCAGATCGACGCCAACAGCTGCTGACAGTGAGGGTGCGCCACGAACTGCAAAACAACAAAAGCAAACGCATCATCATCATCGTCGTCGTCATTCTCTCTTCTTATCATTTTTCATCGTCGTCGCCGTCATCTTTCTCATAAATCATCTCTTTGTTTAAATCACTACCGCCTCCAGTGCCCTCCACCACGATCACCATAACCCGTTCTCCTCCTCCACTTTAGCCACCACCACCCGTGTCCTTCTCCTCCACCACCAACAATATCACCACTACCATAATCCCTTCTCATCCTTCAACTTCGTCACCACCACCCACTACCATTTCCACCTCCTCATTCACTACCAACAACCCCACCACCACCATAATCCACCCTCTACCTTCACCACCCACCCTCTTCCTCCTAATCCACCTCCTCCTACTCCAGCAGCGCCATCTATCCTCCACCACAACTACCACCTTTACAACCACAAATCACGCCATCATCACCTTAATCAATAATATTATTATTCTTGAATTTCCTCAGAGCACCTGACTCAGTAAACTTAATTACAGTGAAATCAATTATAATTACTGCGTAGTCCTTAATTAGAGTCGTATTCGCACCTGTTTCTGTTCATACTTGAGCGCTAACTTGAACCGGTCAAGCGTCAGCCTCTGAGGAATGGCCAGGTGGTCCTTGAAATTGTCCTCATCCTCCTCTTTGCCATCGTCGTTGTCCTCAGCATCATCCTCATCCCCCTCATCGTCATCTTCGCTGTCGAAGTCGCTGTCTTGGTGCGAATACGACGACCGATTGAGAACGGCGATGACCTCCTCGCTGCTACGACACTGTTCCAGCAGGTCGCACGAGTACTTCTTACACTGTTCGCTCAGCTCCGCATAGATGTCCTTGAACTCGTTCTCGCGCATCGCCAGATGATCGAGCTCCCAGGACAGCTTGAAGGCCGTCAGAACCGGGTCTGGACTCGTCAGGGAGATCCAAGCGGGACTCGACAGGGCGCGGTAAGTGTGTATGCGCAGAAGGGAGTGGCGCAGGCTGTCCGCCGACGTCCCTCGCTTGCATCGCTGGCAACAACAGGTCAGGGAGTGGGGCTTGATGATGCGAGCCCCGCGTGACAACAGCAGCTGAAGGATCTCGAACTGGTTGCAGTGGGCGGCCAGGATGACAGGGGAGACATCGGGCGAGTAGTCGTCCGACGTCTCTTCCGTGTCTGCCCTCTTGTGTTCCGCCCAGTCGGAGCCGAGCATTTCGCGACTGATGCTCGGATGGTCGATGAGCATTTCGACGATGCGGTAGACACCCTCGCAGACGGCGTACAGAAGGGCGTCTCCGATCTTGACGCCTTCCTGTCGCAGCAGCAACTCCACGATCTCGACGTTTTCATTGTCGACAGCAATCTACAAAAACATTCACTGTAATTGTCGTTCTTTTTGAGACGAGATAAAAAAAGATCTCTCAAGAGTACAAAAAGTATTATGGAACGTTTACTGGATCATCTTATATTCGTTTATTGCGTCAACAACAGGCATAACGCTGTACATGTACATAGACAAAATAGATAGAATAGTGTGAACTATTAGCTTAGTAAGAGTAAGAAATAACATACGAGATATAAATTTCGTGAGTTTTTGTCAGGAAGGTTAGAGTTATGTGGTATGACCCTGAGAAAATAGGGGTTGAAATGTTGGCTGGGGAAAAGGCATTTGAGTAAATGATGAATAGTGAAGTGTCTGCTTCAGTCGTCTTTGTTAATAGCGTTTTTAAACCTAAAGGATAAAATCCCGACGGTGTAGAAAAACTGTTCTGTGCGACTTGCGTCTCTGGGATGGCTTGTCTTTGCAGATGTTTCGCTCCTGAAATAGGGTAACTCGGAAATCAATTGCGTTGAAACGCTGAATTGATGTGACAGTGCGTCGGAAAAGGAAATAAGCCTCCCTTAGGTCTCCAGAATCCAGAAAGCCTAGTAGGATAATTATAGTCGGACCCAAGCTGGTCATGAACCCCAATTCTTGGTGATTGAAGGGACCAAGTGTCTCAACAGCCAGATGGACGATCTGGCAAGAGCTTTATTAATAGTAGTATTACTACTATTATTACTACTATTATTGCTTTTTATTATTGTTATTATTACCTGAGGTTGCAATGCTCATGAAATGAAATCCACATCAAAGTCATTAGTGTTATTGCTGAATCTGTTATTTTTGCTGGTTTACTATAGCTACAATTACTTTAATTGCGTCATTCTGTTCAATTGATCTGGGAGTCGATCGTAACACGACGTGGCAATTCGTAAACATTTAGCTTTGGTGCGGACGCCATTGAAAACTGAGTTACATGATTATCAATGCAGTGTTTTGTTATTGTGTGTGTGTGTGTGTGTGTGTGTGTGTGTGTGTGTGTGTGTGTGTGTGTGTGTGTGTGTGTGTGTGTGTGTGTGTGTGTGTGTGTGTGTGTGTGTGTGTGTGTGTGTGTGTGTGTGTGTGTGTGTGTGTGTGTGTGTGTGTGTGTGTGTGTGTGTGTGTGTGTGTGTGTGTGTGTGTGTGTGTGTGTGTGTGTGTGTGTGTGTGTGTGTGTGTGTGTGTGTGTGTGGGTGTGTGTGTGTGTGTGTTTGAGTCGGACTGGTGCTTCGTGACGCAATTTGAGGAGGACACAAAACAACATCATATTCTATTTCGTGGATTGGGACATCGTTCCTCCCACTTTTCACACCATGAATGAATACTATCAATTAAATTTGTGTGTGTGTGTGTGTGTGTGTGTGTGTGTGTGTGTGTGTGTGTGTGTGTGTGTGTGTGTGTGTGTGTGTGTGTGTGTGTGTGTGTGTGTGTGTGTGTGTTTGGCTCATGTACAGTGTGTGTATTGAGTCGGACTGGTGCTTCGTGACGCAATTTGAGGAGGACACAAAACAACATCATATTCTATTTCGTGGATTGGGACATCGTTCCTCCCACTTTTCACACCATGAATGAATACTATCAATTAAATTTAGTATGAGCTTGGCAGTTTCCAATGACTTTCCATGTTGCACATAATTATAATAGTCAAACAATAAGGATGGGAAGAATTTGATACCTCAACTGTCTAGAGCAAAGTTAGACTGCTATTTTAGTAAGTGACACGAGACCATCCTTTGGCTCCATTGGTCTTAACCTGCACATAGGGGCTCTGTCATTGCAACGTAATTATAATTGTAACAGGACATTTATATAGCGCCTTAAGAAGCGCTCCTCGGTGGCTCATCGGGATCTCTTGGATAGAATCCACAGAGGGTGAAGACGTACTGCTTTCAAGCGCCGCCCCTCCCCCCATCTGGCGTCTGTTTCTTAGATTAAAGAGTAAAACACGCAGCTTGTGTTGCTGGTAAATTAAACCCTTGCTGCAAATCAGTGATTATTTTGATATATACACGCACAGATCTATACATCCGCACGAAAAACGACAAAGACACACAAATACACACACACACACACAAGCACACACACACTCACACACACAAAGGCAGGCACATCAAAGCTAACAATGCAGCGCATGCTATGCGTGGCCTCGTCTTCTGCTGGGTTTACATATCGATTGTTGCGATGGTAGTCGAGGGAGGAAAGGGTGCAGAGGGAGCGAGCGAGCGACTGGCTCCAATGAGGAGGTCCCCCTGCCACCGTCTCTATTACAAAGACGTCGTTCTCAGCTGCTGCTGCTGCTGCTGCTGCTGCTGCTGTGAGATGGTTGAACGGCTGCAGCTGAGGATGCAGACTCTGTCTAAGTGCCTTCCAATGTACGACGACGACGCTCACCAGGCGTCGCTGTTCAATCTATAATTCATTAAACCGATCGTCTTCCCAGGATTCCAAGCGACACGCCTTCTTGCTCCTACTTCCGGTTAACGACGGACGGACGAACGGACGGACAGGGACTCATAGACGGACGGAGAGGGATGGGCAGACGGACGAATTGATGAGAGACGCCTTCGATGGGGGATGGGATGGGGTAGCTGTGTCGGAGATTGAGTAGCGGACAATGAGAGCGAATAATACGTCTCTATTCATTAATGACGACCTTCTGGACTGACCAACATCCTGTCCCTTTTATGTAAATATTTGATACACATATAATATATATATTATATATATACGTAATGATTTTATACGCACAAGTGTTCAGTGAATATACAATTATACATGCATTTAAATATAATGATTCTGTGCACCATTATAGGCGCAGCGTTGAACAAAATACAAAAGACATAAGACCGCATAAATAGTGATACATCATATCGTGATATATCTAAGGACCTACGAATCGAATCAGCGGGTACCAATTTGATAGTCATGTAGTGTGTACTTGATTGTACGGGCCTACCACAGTAACAAAGTTATCATATCAACGTAGTTTAAAATCAAATAAACCAAAACTTAGGTTAATTAAAAGAATCAAACTAACACAAATGATCATGATTTTAAAAGTTATAAGCAAGGGCTAATCATTTTTCGAATCATGACGTCATTTTCGATTCGAAACTGATACTGACTGACAAACTTCTTATTTCCAGAAGCACATTGCATATAGCCATTAACAACAATTATAACTTGACCATTACATATCGGTGCATTGGCTAGGGAACAGGGGAGACTCAAAAGGGATACAAGCCCCGCTTAATTAGGGTAACACTTTTTAACTATATTCAATTATGGCTGGTTAATCAGTTGTAAAGAAAGAAAGGTTCATCAACTCAATGATGTTCTTAACTAAATAATAACATTGAAACTTTTAAGAAGATCAATATGTAAACAACACAAGGAAACAATGTTTAATCTTTCAACAGTCCTTCAAGTAACTACTCCACAGCTTCTTAAATTGATAGGCCTACTGCCGTCCGATTCGTTTTCAAATCGAATATCAAAGCTTCGCAGGTCCCTATATAAAATTATACTAAGTTTTCTTACATCCAGGGCTTAAAGTGTGCATGGACGGTCATGGACGGCGTCCAGGCACTTATTTTCAGGGCTGGACGCCGTCCTGCCACTTATTTGTCAGCACCGCCTGGACGCCGTCCATGCAGAGTCCATATGCAACAGTGTAATTCCTCTACGTCACTTTCAACAGCATTTAATTTTTTAAGATTCCAATGAAATTTCATGTTGTCATTTTGATTATTTTCTGAATGTCTTCTACCGTGTAAGTGTAACTTGTTTCTCCAACTATCATTCCTTACTTGTACATTCTAGTTAACTTTTTATCAAATCGCATATACACGCTTCCGGTTTTATCATCTGAGTTTTCGTAGGCTCTAACAACTAGGACCTACCTAAGATCTACCTGACTGTCACATGACTCACATCCACTGTGAGTCTTGTCTTGACTTTTTCATAACTGAATGACCTTATCAAGTTAAATGACTTCAATACAACGCATTGATACAATACGATACGATTCACCTAGACCTATAAAACACCCACTGTGACACTGTCCCAGTTTTACGTAATTCACCAGCAAGACCCAGAAACTGTTGAGAGACAACATATACGACTTCATGATCATATATTCGCAGGGTGAGAATTGCCGGGGGATTGGGGGGGTTCAACCCCCTAGTCTTTTTTAGGCCCCCATAGTAAAGTGTACATTTCACACCCAAACTTCACATAAATCAACGTCTAACTCCCCCCGTTATTTTTTGACAATTCCCATACTGTAATTCGGATCGTTTATTGAGTTAACAACAAACAAAACGCTGTAGGTATACAAAGAAAAACAAAGGCAAGAAAAACAGGTCAGAAGTAAGTAATGGCTTAATAAGAGTTGAAAATCGTCAATTGGAATTAAATGAATTGTTTCGTTATACAAAACTCCCCCTGCAAAAATTCCTGTGGGCGCCCATGCCGATGGTCACTTACATCTGATTATATTCAGCAATTAATTTGAAGGATTATTATTTAAATAATGCAGAAGGAAAAGGGTCTCTGTTCGTAGGAAAATAGGGCCTATAGCCTACTTCTTCGACTTCAAATAGCAGTGGATATTAAACATCTAATCTACATCTATAGAGCCATTATTATCACAGTAAAAATAATTATTATTATAATTATTTATACTGTGTTATTATTACCTCAAAAGCACCCATTGATGTTCGTTTGAGAAGCCCGGTAGAAATTTACCCCAAAGGTAGCCTAGGCTAATCTTAAACGATTGCGAAAATAATTTCAGGCCTAATAAGCATGAGCTCAAGCTCGCGTTAATTGTTTCCATTAAAAGCTTCAAATTGTACCAGTAAAACGATTTTTTATAAAATTTAACAAAGTCTTTAGAAACACGTCAAGTTCTGAAGGAAAGTTTTAAAAATATGAAAAGAATCGTGAACTATCAGTTTCATGTTGACCCTCTCGGGATTCGAACATGCAACTGATAACCGACTCAGGTCTCGTGTACTGCTTCTTATAAAGTCAGCTACAGTCATCGACAGTAAAACAGTGTTTAAAATCCGTATTTATTCAACAGCAGTGTTAGCACTCTAAATATTTGAAAAAACATAGGTATTAGCTAAAAAAAACATAGAAAAACATAGACACGCTTTTAAAAGTAATACCTGTAGAATTAGTTAAAATTTGTAACGAAACACAGCAGTAGGCCTACTACTTCAATAAATTGAAGTAATGCTTTAGGAATTGCTGAAAAGTACCTTTTTAACACGTAAAAACTTCCATGAAAGAAAAACATAATATATTTTGGACAAAAAAATATAGAAACATAGACGAGACCAAAAAAACATAGATCTTGGATGAAAAACATAGGAGGGGTAACACTGTTCAACAGAAGTTGCGAAGCCTTGGTCATTGTGACGTCATAATGTTGTGATTGGCAGCCGGTAGGCGGGGCTATGCAAATCACATGTTTACAAGATTCAAAGCGGAAGTTCGATCGTATAATTAATTATTTTCCAAATTATTAAATTTACTTTGTTGTTAAGTTTGTATTTGTATGATTTGTGATTCATACATTGAACACTGGAGCTTCGTGTGGCCTATGTCATGACTACTAATACGTAGGCCTACGGCTTCTTTTAAAGTCACAAACTTTAAACAAAATCTATCCAGTCACATCGAACTGCACGACACGTGCATGATTTTACCATAATAATTAGTTTGGTCTGGGACTATTATTATTTCAGTAATTATAGTCCCAGGTTTGGTGTAGGCCTACTAGTCTTAACTGGTCCTACTTAGGGGCCGTTCACATAATTATTATATAACGCTCAAGGGGTAGGTGGGTGGGTTCCTGTTTTGTTAGCGTTATAGGTTTATGGTGGGTGGGGTAGGTTCAAGGTTTCGTTATATAACAAACTTTTTCAGCTTATGCTATTTTGCTTGTTTGTCTGACCATTGGACTTTCACTGTAATATTTTAATAAATATTCTTCATTACTAATTGTGTTTTAGTTACTTACTCACTCAGTGCTTTGCATAATATGGGATGTGGCTAGCTGGTAGGTAGCAGCGCTCTATTTCAAACTATTCGACGGTGGCCATATTGTTCATTTAGGACGCATTCTCAATCAAGAAATCAATAAATTTCGTTTAATATTCAAAGTATCACACTGACAGGTCGCAACTTGTGACAAGTATAAGGTAACAAAATTGTCTTTAATAGCTCTGAGAGTTAGCCATGAATTAATTGGTTATTATACCATTGACTCAGTTCTGACAGCTACAAGTTGAAAATAAGATTATTAGTTAGCTTTATTAATGCATCTTGCATTTCTAGTATTAAACGATTAATTTGCTAATTTGCATTAGTCTAGTAACTACATTTAATACAGTAGGCCTACAAACTTTTAACATAATCCAGTCACTATTAAAGTGCTATTAACTAACATTGTATTGTTATAAATCCTCGACAATATCAACTTGACAGTATGATAATAATAATAATGAAAGTTTCCAGTTGTGTAATACAATAAGGTCCACTGTATGTCTTTGAATGTGCTTATAGACTGGGGGTAGGGGGTAGGAAGCATATCTGTTATATAATATAGGGGTGGGGGTCACAGCTGCTGTTATGTAACGTTATTAGGGGTGGGGGGTAGGCAAAAAATTGAGATTTTTATGTTATTATAATATGTGAACGGGCCCCTTATGATCGTTGATGCAGACAGCTGACATGTAGGCCTATATCAATTAAGCTTAAAATTAAGTAAAACAAATTTTTAATGTATTGATGGTGCTTTAAAAACTTCCAGTTTACAACAATTTGCCATATGCATATAGCATATCGACAGATCTGCCTTCTATATGAAATGCAGATTCGTAAGCCATCTAGGATCTATGTGGTATACAACTGGTGTAGGTAGGGTGGTTACATAAAGAAGCCATATGCATATCATAGCCTATAGCATAAAGTTATACATTGAGGCACGAGGAGGGAGGCAGTTGCCTCCTCTTGCTTCTTCATATACTGGAACTTCTATTGACCAATGACCCCGATGACCAGGATTTTGCCAATGGTCTGTGAAGTTGCCTCCTCTTGAATTAAGTCTCGTTACGTGCCTGCAGTATGCAGCATATTGCATCTTGAAGATGTGCTGCATCGTCACAATCAACTGTGTGCCAATGTGGCAATGTCTTGCAATAAAATTGTTAAACTGTTTTTTTGTCTATCGACTATAATACCGGTTTAAGGCGTGTGTGTTTCATTTTCATTTGCATTTTCATTTAAGATATTTATATAGCGCCCCTTCAAGATTTCTACTCAGAGGCGCTCCCGAGTAGGCTATACAGCGCGGACACTGAATCGAAGTTTCACTTTTGCATGAGCAATTGCGAGTGAAGGACTTGCCCAGGGTCCCTACGCGGCGGCTTGAGGTAGATTCGAACCCGCAACCCTCCGGCTGCAAGGCACCGAATATACGCCCTTGAGGTGGATTCGAACCCGCAACCCTCTGGTTGCAAGGCACCGAACATACCTCTACACCACCGCGCCCCACGGTGTTTGAGTGAGTGTGTGTGTGTGTCTATGCGTGCGTGCGTATGTGTAGCGCGTGCGTGTGTGGCCCAAAATTGAGAGGTCACTCAGCAAGTATCGGCAAGTCTCCATTGCTGCAATAATATGAGAGTCGGAGATCTACACGTGCAGCTGCATATTGCTGCTCTAAAGCATGACTGCTCGGAAGTTTTATTTTGATTAGTATTCCTTCATTAGCAACAACATCTATATATAGGCATATGGGACTTGATATTCTCATGCTTTTCTTGCAATTTTTGTATGCATTGATAATGTAGATTTTGTATGGTATGCATGTGACATACAACATATGGATGTACCATATGTAAGCCTATAGAGCCCAAATGGGCAAAATTGTCATATGGTTAACACATGTTTACCATATGATTTTGCTGTTGGGGCTGTTTCTTTTAAAATAAAACTCTGAACTTGTTGTGCTGTCTGAGAATCTGAAAAACCTTGAAGTTTTCATAACTTTATCGTTCAGAAACAGCTGGAAAATAAGGGCCAAAAACGTGTTCCATTTAATATCAACTGCTAAAAAATGCGCTGGCTTCTGGGGCTCCGCCCCAGACCCCGCTGAGGGAGCTTACGACGCTCCATCACACTTCATAGTCGTTAGGCCTATATAGGCTTCGTGCCTTCAGCACTCACCCCCTCGCGCCTTCGGCGCTTGCAATATGAGGACCCCAGAAATTTTGTATATTTGCAGTTTGCACCTCTGATTGGAGGGAGAGGGGTTGAGGAGAGGGATGGGGAAGGGATGGGAGTAAGGAGGGAAAGTTCGGGAAAGGGGGTGGGAAAATGGGATAGGTGGGTGGAGGGGAGGAAAAGGTAAGTGGCGTCCAGGCACTTTCTTTTTACACTTTAAGCACTGCTTACATCATGTGTATATCATAATAATATGAGTGTGAAATTGATATAGCCTACTTTGGACACGCAATGAGAGCAGAGGGAATGGAGAAGGAGATTATGCTGGCGTGCGGGGAGGGAGGAGGAGTAGGGGCCGGCCAAGAACTCGCTGGATGGAGTAGATACATAGGAGGACAGCGGTGAGCCTCGCACAACTAAGGGACGCGGTACGAAGCAGGGAGGATTGGAGGAAGCTGGTCACGACGGTCGCTAGAGTTCCACGAACTGACGGCACAAGGTGACAAGGTGATGAGTGTGTGTGATATGCCTTTTTAAACTAAGTATTCACGTCCATTTGGAAGAAATTCACCGAAATTTTGCATTAAGCTCAAGGCAACGAAATGCTACGTTAGAATGTTTTATATAGCGCTATGCATTATCAGTGTGTCGCATACATTTCTATCCTTGAAGACCGTTTATGTAGCTCATAGATTTCGTATGCTGTTACCAAGAACACTGTATATATGCATATGTGTAATACTGTAAGTGTAAGTTTTATCGTCGGGTGTCAAAGACCCATCTAGAAAGAACAGAGGTTCGGCAAAATCATTCCCCCGTGAAGAGTGTGATGTATGGGACTCTGGGGGAAGTGAAGGCCGATTGTTCCCGGCTTCTGCTGGTGATGGCTCCATCTTCGTCTCCGGCTGACTCTCTCCTCCTTCCTCTCTGATCGCTGGCACCGGCGCTACCGCCACGGGCGCTGCCGCCATCGGCGCCGATACAATATTTCAAAGCGCCGATCATGCGCATAAATGTTGTTGTAAATCCAGTGGTTATGTGTCCTTAACCATTGTTGCCAAAATGGGCTTATATTCTCATATGACGCTCTCTCTCTCTAATCCATCCCCACTCTCTCTCTCTCTCTCTCTCTCTCTCTCTCTCTCTCTCTCTCTCTCTCTCTCTCTCTCTCTCTCTCTCTCTCTCTCTCTCTCTCTCTCTCTCTCTCTCTCTCTCTCTTCTCTCTCTCTCTCTCTCTCTCTCTCTCTCTCTCTCTCTCTCTTCTCTCTAGAATCTCTCTTCCATCTAATCTCGTTCTGGCTGCATCTGTCTCTCATTTCTATTATGTAACATTTCTCTCTGCTTCATTTCGATGCGTTCCTACATTATCTTTAGAATCCATTCCATTAAAAGTTTGGTGCATTTCTTATTTCCTTCCTTCCTTCCTTTTCTTCCTTCCTTCCTTTCTTCCTTCTTTCCTTCTTTCCTTCCTTCCTTCCTTCCTTCCTTTCTTTCCTTTCTTTCCTTTCTTCCTTCCTTCCTTCCTTCCTTCCTTTCTTCCTTCCTTCCTTCCTTCCTTCCTTCCTTCCTTCCTTCCTTCCTTCCTTCCTTCCTTCCTTCCTTCCTTCCTTCCTTCCTTCCTTCCTTCCTTCCTTCCTTCCTTCCTTCCTTCCTTCCTTCCTTCCTTCCATCCTTCCATTCCTCCCTGCTATGTTGTATTCATTGCATGCTTCCTCATTGGCCTTAACGACTACTTGAGCTGATCCTCTGATTGTCAGTAGTGACAGTAATAGCCTGGATCTTACTGTCTCCTACAAAGACGAAGCCAGTTGTTTGCGGGCGTTTCTTTCCCATCGTTAGCCGCATTGGCTCTGAAACACCCTTCCTTCCGAAGCATTGTGCAATATCTGTGCTGGTTTATGTCACAGCCAGAGTTTATAGCCACAGACTGTTTCAATTGAAGCCCATAAACACCAGCGATTAGCAAAAGTTAACTAAAAAGTTGAAAACTTTTAGCTAAACTTAAGTTTTCTAGTTAAGGGTGAAGTTTAACTAGAAAAAATAGTTTAATTAAACTAAAGCTTAACTAATATTGTTTAGTTATTAACTGAAAAGTCTAACTTAAAAATGAGCAACTACGCAAATATCTTTTGCAATGATTGTCATGAGTAACTGGTTTTATTACTAAAGTCAAGTGAACTGCATTGCATTGCAGCTTGATGCATCATCGTTTGCAGTTAGCAACTATTCTTCATTCATTTTCTGGTAGAACTGTAGTAGGACTATTAGTCCAGTACACATTACATAGCTTGAAAGTGAAATTGTCATTGACGCTGTGCGTTATTAGGCCTACAGTTCACTCAACCTCTTATAATTATTTTGAAAATGTTTGTAAAAAAGTTTGTTATAAAGTTGGAAAATGTTTAACTAACTATTTTTAGTTTAGTTAACTTATTTACAAAATCAGTTGCCAACTTTTATTAAACTGTTTTAGTTTAATTGAAAAACAGTTGAAGCTTAACTAACAAAAATAGTTTAGTGCCCATCACTGATAATCACTGATAAACAATAAATCAGCACTCGACCACCGGATGATCTTTCTTTACGAGTTACGTGGCTTTGCAGTAAATTTTCACATGGAACATTAGTTAGGAATTCTAATTCCGAACACAAAGTTGAAAAGGAAAGGCATTCGCCTTCTGATTATCTTATATATCAATCACCTACATGGTAAGAAGGAGAACGCGCGAGCTCTTCCGTACAACAGTCTCTCTTTCATTTCAATCCCCCTCTCTGTGTCTCTCTGTGTCTCTCTGTCTGTCTCTCTCTGTCTCTGTTTTTCTCTGTCTCTTTCTCTGCCTCTCTCTGTATCTCTGTATCTCTATCTCTTTTCTCTCGATCTGTTGTAACTCTGTATCTATTTCTAGCTCTCTGTTGCCACATCGGTCTCGGTCTATATCCCGTGTCTCTCTCCCCATGTCTCTTTCCCTGTTTCTCTCTGTCTCAATCTCGATCCTGATCTGTCTCCGTAATCTCGTAAACATTTGTCCGGCGGCGGCGGCGGCGTGTGCATGCCACCGACAGAGCAAATGAAATTTGTCCGAAGTGTATCTTCGTCGGAAGTCGAAGAATCGAATCTTCTAGATCTCCCACGTTTAAAATGCCATCGGAAGATGGAGTTTGTGGGGTCAGCAGCGGTGAGAGCGGGTGACGGGAGCCTACGTCTGTCTGAGCTCTGTCTCTCTGTCTATCTCTCTCTCTGTCTCTGTCTCTCTGTCTCTCTCTCTTTCTGGCCGAGGAAATGCCAGAACTGATTTCCAATCACGCCCGTCGTTTAGTCTTGTTGTTCCAGCGCTCTGCAGAGGCGCAGGTCAAATGAACCGTTTACATAAATTGCACGAATTGCAGTTGTACGAATTTCGGTGACGATCCTGACATGGACGAAGATGGATGTCCTACGAAGTATGTTGGCTTTGGAGGAATTCGTATATACGTCAACAGTGGAAACGTTGAAATAAGACGTTTGGATGAAGATGAACGAATAGCATCTTAGAGTTCCCGAATGCCGAAGTTGTGCTACTTCGAGCGAAATGCACGATGTGAGATAGCCAAAACAGATACCTTATTTTCACCGCAGCTTGCACATTAGTGAACAGAAGGTCTCAAAGAACTGGAAAGGCAGATGCACCTACGCTGTAAAGCTTAAATCTTCTTCTTTTGGTTCTCTGAATTCCTAGGCAGGTTCCTATGTCCAATGTCGCCATTCGTCACGTTGTTTGGCTTTCTCCTTCAACTTGCTGTAATCCTTCTCCATCACCCAGTCCAACGACAATTCTCGGTCTTCCTCTTGTCTTCTTGCCCTCCATTCTTCCCTCAATTATAGTTAAAACTTAAATAAGGACACAAAACCAATAACGTCCTGTTTGCGTCAATCAATGCGAATGTGTATAAACACCTCAGTGAACAGATTAAGAAATACTAATTCAGAAGTACACAAGTATTCATATGCGTAACATTTTCAGTTCAACGATCATCTAGGTTACATGTTTTAAAAGTCGTTGCTGCATCGTTTGAAGTGAAACTGTTTCACGTGAACGCCTGTTGCAGCAGTTTCGACACAGACTATAAGTCTTCTGAAGCAATATAAACTCTCAACCACGTTATGCACTAATGTGATGCAATGGTATAATTCATGCCATGTTATGCTACGTTATGTTAAAGCGCGATAGCATTATGAAAACTTCTTTGACATCCAGATTTGACAGTGGATCATGAAAATTTGCGATAGGTGCATCAATTATTCAAGATGGCAACACGACCTATACAAAGTTATGGATGTACCTATGTATCTTGGCATTTACTCTGGCGCTTTCTTTAGTATCTCACAAAAGCGCTACCTGCACCAATCCATACGATGTAAAAATGTCGTTAAGAGTAGAATGCCATTAGCAAGCAAAACAAGGAACAGATAACCAGAGATGAGTCATCAATTACGCGCCCATGCAGACACACACAAACACACACACACACACACACAGCACAAACACACACACACGTTGAGCCACCCAACGAATTGCCATCCATATGACAGATGGCATCATGTTCAGTCTCTACTGGACTAAGCCTCGTCGATAGTTGGGAGCAACGACGGGGCGGTAACGTTCCCAGTACACGTTACGCCTCCTCCCAGCAGTTCCTCATTGGTGGAAGATGAAGAAAATACCGTCAAACGTACGTAATCCAACAAAGAGACGAAAAATGAGTCCGATATGCAAACTTAGCAAAGTAAACTCCGACATGTTAACAGTTACTGAGCAAATTCTGCATTTTTGGATAAACTAATCCACAGAAGTGACAAATAAGTCAAACAACGACCGGTAACACAACGACCGGTAACACGCGCGCCAACACACACACACACACACATACACATACACACACACACATATATACATATATATATATTATAAGTTATATTGCTGTTATATTCAAGTGCGAAAAGTTCTCCTCTATAGAGTTTTAATAGCGCATTCTTGCTAAAAACGCCTTTGAAACTAATCGGACATCTCAATACGAAATTTTCTCAAGCAGTTCCTTTAGCCTACATGGATGGCGGTTGTAATCTGTTTCCCTCTCGACTTAGATGTTGAGGCGTGAACCAGATTATGAAGCTCCTATTCTGAGGTAACGACTTTTCCTTAGAAGAGTAGGCCTATTTAACGGCGGTGCGCAGAACTTGTTCCAATATGCCAGAAGAAGAATCGATATCGAAACGCGGTAGTCGGTATTCGCCCGAAGGCGTGACGATTACTCTTTCTCTCTAGAAATATTTGTTCATTAATCGTGAGTCCATTAGAAGCGGAAGTTTCAAGGGATGCAGCTCAGTCTGATTTAACTGCTGTGAAAGACATCTTCAGATAATATATGGATCCTGCGGGAATATCTGTTCACTGCCTTAACTGCGCTGTATGTCAGATGCAAGTAAGAGAAACTTCTCATGGGTAGAGTAAGATTTCTAATCATTGCGGTTTGACTCAATGTTTTCGTTATTTGTGACAACGGAGATTGTCTTGGTTGCGTGACATCGATTCTGAGCTAAACTTGTCTTGAACCTGCAGACGCCCTTTATAGATCGCCGACTGCATTTCGATTACGCTTATTACAAAAGCTCTTTTAGCTTTCTGTAAAACTTCAATATTAAGTCTCCATCATAAAATCTCTCTAATTCTCCGTTATGTGTGTGTAGCCTAAAGGCCATTACACTTCTCTACGCTCTACCATCGTGTCTGGTGGCATCTCTCTACCTCTTCCTCTCACCTTAGAACCTTCCATTTCTCTCGGTCTATACCTCGCACTTGGAGACTTCTGAAAGGCTTAGCTGTGAGAAGCGCTTTATAAATGATCAAAGGGGTCGTCCATTAATTATGTCAACAAAATTTAGGCAGTTTTGACCCCCTCCCCCTTGTCAACAACTGTCAAACATTGACGGACCTCCCAAAAAATTATGTCAACAATCCCAGAACCCCCTCTACAAAAAGAAACAAAATGGCTCAATACATGTAGAATCGTTTTATTTAAATTTACACTAAAAATGCAATCTCGAATTTCGAAATATATAAGTTTAGTTTATTACCAGCGTTTTAGTAGTATTAAACATTAAGCACTTTATACATTTTAGCATTTCTTAATGTTTTCGCTACCATTTGGAAGGGTCTGTGTTGATTTATTGGAGAAAAATTTCTTGACGTCAACTTGTACCGAACCCCCTCCCCTTTGTCAACAACTGTCAAACTTTTCCCTCCCCTCCCCCTATTTTTTGACATAATTAATGGACGACCCCAAATACTTATTACAATACAATACAACATCCTAGTTCTTTAACTTTTGGAGATACAAGAGTCAGCTTCTCAATAATTGACAAAGGTCTCGATTTTTATCATGTAGCGAGTAGTAGGGACAAAACCCGCCTTGAATGTCACCGCCTTGAATGCTTCATGAACAGACTCAGGCGTTCTGGTTACTTAAAACCTGATGATCTTACGGCTGAAACATTAGCACAAGCGGCAGACGACGCCCTGTTCAGAGCTGTCCAGAACAATAAGCTTCATGTTCTCCGTGGCCTCTGCCCAATGCAACGAGAACCTTTATATAACTTCCGACAAATGGCACACAGTTTCACCCTCCCCGATGAACTTTATTCCTAGAATGTTATATCAAAACGTGTACTAATTAACCCATCCATAAGTAGCCATACTGTCAACTGTAATTGTTAACCTACAGCGTTCTGCCTGTTTTTTTCTGAAATAAACGAATATACATACATACATACATACATACATACATACATACATACATACATACATACATACATACACATGATTTGCAACACGTTGAACACGGAAAATCCCGAAGCTGCGTCGTCAGGCGCCAGTCAACATATGGCCTATCAGTTTCAGAAGCATGGATGGGCGTAAGTAGATGGGGTAGACACTTGTGCATGCTCAAGAAAGGAAAAGTGATTGCCCAACAATGTTAGACAGGATGAATTTTCATCTGATAAAGGTTGAGCTGTTTGCAGTCGGCACAGACAAGATATCGTGTCTCCGCATAAGAAATCGAAGAGCGCCGAATTGTCTGCGTCCCAGCCGCAATACATATTCATGAGACATTGGCGAATATATATATTCATGAGCCGTTGGCAAATATTCATGAGCCGTCGACCTACCTGGATGGCTGACCGTCCGAGGATGTTGGTGCAGTTGACGTTGACTGGTTTCTGTCCCTGAAGACATCGCATGACCGTATGCTTGTCTCCTCGTTCGGCCGCTTCCAGGAAGACCCGTTCCTGCGGATCTATGCGGTGGCCTTCCTTGAGCGGTTCCAGTGGAACCGGAGGAGTCCGACCGGGGTTGCGAACGCTGTGCCGCATCTTTTCAGGCGGCGGCAGCGGAACCTCAGAGGGACGATGAACGAAGACCCAGCGAACGTCGGTCAATCAAACACATCGAGGAGGAATGGTTGTTGCTCAGCAGCCAAGACTAAGGTTCGGATCAACTGCAAACGAATAAGTTTAATATTGAAAGTATACGGTTATACTAATCGCTTCCAGTATCAGCAAAATAAGCTTTGTCAACTTTAAAAGTGTAAGTTAGTAACCCTTATCAACTTTAAAGTGGCTTGGGTTAGAATTTGTGATTCCGCGTTTTTAAAATCTAATTACATATTCCATTGTGTCCTAAACGCAGAACTGATTTTGTTCAGCAGCAAACTAGGCCTATACTGGTTGTTCGCTGGTTCTTTCTAACTACAACATTTACTCGAAAAATTCAATAATTTGCTTTCGGTACGGTAGGCCTACTTTACGACCAAACTGCATAATTATTTTTGTGAGATAATTCAGCGGCAGTAACATTAGTGAAGCTGAAAGGAAATGGCTTCTAGTGATTTATAGCACTCCAATACAAAGCAGTAGTAGTTCCGACACCTACAACTTCATGCTACTGTATTCTTGAATCGCTAATTATTCAAAATGATTCGGGGTTGTTATGTTCACCAGTCTCTACAATAACCAGACATGCGCTGGATAGTATGCAGATTAACTCTATTTCACTCTCATTCTGAAAGTGAAATAGAGATGAAATGCCAATAACTCCATACAGACACTTTGGTTCCTTTTCACGTAAACGTCCATTTTGTGCATCGCTGATTCATCAGATAGCTTCTGATGGACTAAGACTTAATCAAATTTGGTCCTTCGAACTATCGAATATCGCTCAATGGCCTTCCAGATAAACTGCATCGTCTCGTTAAATTCGTAACTCCACCCAAATGGCTAAAGGAACCGGATTAAGTTCTTATTCTCAGGAACTTAAGCTGGTCACATCTGTTCACATCTATTCACAGCTTTCTTTGGTAGACAATGAACATTAGATATATTCTCTTAATGCAACATTATATAATAGCAGCGTTATCTTTGCAGACGATGAAATAAGGTCAACACCAATCAGATGGATACCGTTTGACGCGTTCTCATCACTGTTGCCTATCACACTTGAAGCTGTGGACGATGATGAGGCGCTGATGTATGGGACGTAATGATAAAAGAATTAAGAAAATCGCGATACTTCCGCCAAATACGCAGACGTAGGCCTAGGCCTTTTATTCCGCATCAAAGGTGCGATTGATAATTGGATGAATGAATGAATATATTATATAATATGAGCCAGACGTCAGTATTGGAATCAGATGCACAGGTGAGATATAGTTGTGGTTATTCAATTTAAGATACGATCTTCATTTTATATAGGGCTTATTCTAGTTCATAATTATGCCTTTGGTTGATGAAGTCAGATACAACCAAACAATTGATTGATTGAAGTGGACGAGATAGGATTAGAATTCAAAGACAGCCTTAAACTATTCTGTTTAAGAGAAAACTTAAGGACTGTTTGTTCTCTGTATATTAAGACTGATGTATGTATGTCTGTATGTATGTCTGTATGTATGTATGTATGTATGTATGTATGTAATGTATGTATGTATGTATGTATGTATGTATGTATGTATGTATGTATGTATGTATGTATGTATGTATGTATATATATGTATGTATGTGCACTTGTTATAGCGCCCCTTCAAGATTTCTGCTCAGAGGCGCTCCCGACTACAGCGCGGACACTGAATCGGAGTTTCACGCCGAAGTATATATGCGCAATTGCGAGTGAAGGACTTGCCCAGGGTCCCTACGCGACGGCGTGAGATGGATTCGAACCCGCAACCCTCCGGCTGCAAGGCACTGAACATACCCCTACACCACCGCGCCCCACAACTTAAGCTATCAGTTATGCTTAATTCGTTTCAGTTGTGCATTACACAATCATACAGTACATTTAATTTTCACTATTGTTTTACTACTGACAAATATTATCCAGAAAAACCAATCCAGTCCAGCGGTTCCATTTTAGCCTTTTGGATTGACCTTTTGATTTTTGCATCATTCCTACTGGAAATTTCTGCATTTGTACTGACTGCTGTTATTATGATATCATGATGTTGATGCTCTGTCAGCAAAGGGCTTACTCACTTACTTATTTGCTTATGAATGGACGGGCGGATTGCTTGATAGATTGATTCTATGGATGTATGGATCGAAGGATGGATGGATCGATTGTAATGGTAAAGATGGATTAAACACGTGTTACATAAGTAAAATTCAGATTAGACTAAATGAGAATCTATTAAATGAGTTCGATTAGATTGACATCGATCGATTCATATTAGCTTAGACTCCATACAATAATACAATAACACAACTGTATTTGATATTGCCGTCATTCCACAGCTCAGAAATGCACCGGGTGTCACGACAATAATATTCGTCTACAGACTTTTTGTCTACTACACTTCGTCTACAGATATTTGGTCGACAGACATTTCGTCTACGAAGTTATTTCATAGTGTCAAAATGGAAGCTGGATTGATGAAACAAACTGTTTCCCTAAATGGAAGTGGGATTGATGAAAACATTCCTGTGTTGAAATAGAAGCTGGATTGATCAAAATATTTTCCCCGTAAATAGAATCTGGATACCAAGTTCGATGGATAGATGAAACTAAGTTTTCCATTCAATAGAAGTTGGATTGATGAAAATAATCTTTTCAGTAATTAGAAGCTGGATTCCTGAGAATATTTAGCACGTTTTAGACAAACTATAAGAAAGCGGCCTCTGTTGATTACTCGTAATGGATACAGATACACTTGTAGACGAAGTGTCTGTAGACGAAGTGTTGTACACGAAAAGTCTGTAGACGAGTTGTCGCGGAACCATGCACTCGACCATAGCAGAGTATCGATGTCGCTGAGCAATTGTGAGTGAAGGACTTGCTCGAGATCCCTACACAATAACTGCCTCGGGGGAGGTTCGAACCCGTACTCACCGCGTTACAGGCCGAGCGCTCTAGCCAATCGGTTACGCTGTGTCGATTGGCTAGAGCTAGTTCTACATGACTTGGCATAGGGCCAAGTCATGCAGAACTGGAAAGTATGATTTGGATCGGATTACATTGGATCGAAGCGCTGGTTATTAATTAGGCGTAGGTCTGTTATTATAGAGAGCGGTAGTATTCCTGTCCAGTTCTAGGAAAGACCAGGAACTAACATACCAGATGTCGCTAGTTTTCTTTAGAGGATTTTGTCTTCTTCCTCTTCCTCCTTCTTCTCCCACTGTAATTCCTTCTGATCCTCCTCCATTCCCCTTATCTTCTTCCGCCTCCTGTTCTTTTGTATTCCAGTCGCTTAGGAGTTTAATTCGAGATCGTGACGAGAAGAGGGTCGTTGAAGGAACGACATCCAGCAGGCAAATGGCGTAAACAGACCCGAATCTAATGGCCCTTCGAATCGCCAATGACGTCCTGTCCAGACGAGGGCGAATGCCGTAAATCACCCCAACAACTTAGACGCACCAAGCCCAGTAAGATCCGTATCAGGACTAAGGCGATGTAAGTAAGTTGCTGTGACGCAAAGCTAGAAGGCCTAAAACTCTAAATCTTACACTAACAATAATCCCATTATAATGGCCTTAACACAAACTGCAGCAAAACCAAGCATTAGAAGAGCAGTTTAAATCGTGGGACTCTGGATTTCATTGCGACACTACGAAAAAGCTTTGCTTGAGTCCTAGGTGTTAAATGGTTTTCAGGTGTCATTACTTAAAAAAGGTCTTGAATAAAAAGGCGTCGTTAAAAACCAATAATAAAATACATTACAAACCAATCATATATCACATAATTATTACAATATGATATTCATTACACTAATCCTAAGACCATTGACAATAGCTATGTTACCCAACGCGGTGTGGTTGTCCAGTTACCGTTAATGAGACTGGGGTAATGACGTAAGAGACCCGCGATTGCGTCGATGGCAATGAACAACAGTTGCACCGACCAGCTGCTAGTTTAATAACGCAATTTCGCATAGGCCATTCGGCTACGGAGCATCACAACGGTATCTTCTACCCATTACCGGAAACCAAAGAATGGTGACTTATTTAGGGCAATATGGCGTTGTTCCTTTCATTATCCTATAGCAGGAGTTCCTCGCTTTCTTTTGTCTGTTTATTCGGCATAGTAAATAGCTATGCTTAGTCATCTACTTCCTGCGTTTTGCATTTTGCTTTTGTTCGTAGAAGTTCGTCTTACCAGTTCTGCTTGCCTCATTATGCATTTTATTTTATATAACGCGGAGTCGTTTTTCGTCTCATCCCAAATCACTTGTTCTTTTGATGTTTCCTTGACTTGTCCCATTGCTTTTCATTTTTGTTTTGTATTTTATTCGCCTCATTCAATGTTATCTTAATTGTAATGAGTCCTCTTATAAATGTCCTCATTTCGTCGCGTATTGAACTGTATTCTTCTGATTTATCTCTTTCCGTCTCTTGTTATCTTGGCGGTTTTCTTTATAATCATGTCCTCTTTAATTAAGCTTGTTTTGATTATCTTTTTCGTTCCAAAATATCCCGATTGATTGAACGCTATTTACTTCCATCATTCTCTGTCTCATCAACCCTTACTTTTGCTTTTGTTCTTTCATCTCATGCTTCATCATTTGCAATGTTCACATCAAGCGTCAGAAGAGCAGTTGAGGTGTTACTGTAACGATCGTTCGGATTCAGTGTCAAAAAGAAAAATTCCACTAAGCTGCAATTACAAGCGCTTCAGAACGTCTTGACCAGGAACTGTAACGAGAGCACCCAAACACATCGTACTCTTACTGCTATCATTAGCTTCCCACCGGAACAAAGAACCAGTTTAAAACTTCTAACGGTTTACAGGGTAATACATGTATTGAAAAGAGAACGTACATAAACTAAAGCGAGCTTTGTTCGACCAGGTCGTTTGGCGCAGTATGTGGTTCCAATTTAACTACAGCAAACCCACACAACGTTGCCTCATGGAGGGAACCGCATCTGCTCGATGCGATTAGAAGAGAGGCTCCTATTGGCAGAAGAGTCATGCGCTTAACATGCAATGTGACCATTCAGATGATTATAATTATCCGTTAATATATAGTCACGGAAATTAGTATAAATCTTTTTCTACACGAATTTATACGTCTAGGGATAATATAAAATCTATAAATAGAATACATGTTTATGTAAAGTGAACGTTTATCTCCAGCGGAGAAGTAGCTGAAAGTTTATTTAAAGTTTCCTAAGTGTATACTCGTGGAAACTAAAATAAGCAAAGTACAAAGCACTGCAGCAGCCTCGTGGTAACCTTGGGAATAGCCTTCTTCGGCCTTGATAATCTCACCGCGAGTATATTTACAGAATCTAATCAGGCGAACGCAAGAGGGAGGCGGCGCAGTCGATCGGTTCAGGTTCCGAAACGATGGACACCGATTACAAATTCCTCAAATGTTTCCAGAGGATGGGGCAGTGGACGCAAATCACCATGACAACCGCATGGAATCGTTTGACGTCTGTGCTTCCATTGTACATGTGGATGGAATAGCACATCTCCAACCGGTGGAACAGGAGACGAAATAAAAGCGGAAATGTTTAGAAATCAAATAACATGATCATGTAGAAACAGAATTATGGGAAGACGAGTTGCTTCCGTATGGAATAATCTTCCATATGACGTTACAAATCTACCCACCCTAAACCTCTGAGTAGGTTCCTTGAAGGGACGCCTTAAAAATTGCCAAATCAATATTCTGTTTAAGAAAAAACTTAAAGACGGTTTGATCTCTGTGTATTATAAGACTAAACTATCAGTCATGTTTAGTTCGTTTCAGTTGTGCATTATACATTGATAAAGTAAGGACCCTGGGCAAGTCCTTCACTCGCAATTGCTTTTATGCGCTTCGGCGTGAAACTCCGATTCAGTGTCCGCGCTGTAGGCGGGAGCGCCTCTGAATGGGAAATCTTGAAGGGGTACTATAACAAGTGCTCATACATACATACATACATACATAAAGTACATTTTATTTTTGCAGTGTTACTACTGCCTAATATTATACAGTAAAAACCAATTCTTCATCAGTGGGTCATGTGACTCTTTTGGATTGACCTTATGGCTTTTGCATCATTTACTAGAAATAATTATTTGAATTTGTACGGACTGCTGTTGTTATATAATTATATTCAATTCAATTCAATTCAATCGAGTTTATTGAACCAGTTCATTAAATCAGAACAGTACAATCATAACAATAAGCAAGCAGACCAGTTAATATGATGTGGTGTTGATGCTCAAACAACGGTCAAACAACGGTTTACTATTACTATTAGGTCTACTGTCTGTCTGTCTGTCTCCCTGTATATCTGTGTGTCTGTCTGTGTGTCTGTCTGTCTACATACATATCTATCTACATACATACCTATCTATCCATCTATCTATCCATCTATCTATCTATATTTTTGCAGTGTTACTACTGCCTAATATTACACAGAAAAAGCAATCTTCATCAGTGGGTCATGTGACTCTTTTGGAGTGACCTTATGGCTTTTGCATCATTTACTAGAAATAATTATTTGAATTTGTACGGACTTATATGATGTGGTGTTGATGCTCAAACAACGGTTTACTATTACTATTAGGCCTACTGTCTGTCTGTCTATGTGTCCATCTGTTATCTATCTATCTATCTGTCTATCTATCTATCTATCTATCTATCTATCTATCCATCTATCTATCTATCTATCTACCTACCTACCTACCTACCTACCTACCTACCTACCTATCTACCTACCTACCTACCTATCCTATTACCTACCTGCTTGTCTACCTATCTATCTATCTACCTACCTACCTATCTACCTACCTGCCTATCTATCTATCTACCTACGTATCTATCAGCCTGCCTACCTACCTACCTATCTACCTACCTTCTTACATACATACATACATACATACATACATACATACATACCTGTCTTTCTGTCCATCCATCCATCCATCCATCCATCCATCCATCCATCCATCCATCCATCCATCCATCCATCCATCCATCCATCCATCCATCCATCCATCCATCCATCCATCCATCCATCCATCCATCCATCCATCTATCTATCTACCCATCTCTGTTGGGCGGTTCAGTAATCAGTTTTGCTGATATTCCCCTACTCCCAGCTGAATAATAATTAAGGAACTGAATTCAATCAGTCAATCAATTCCTACCAATCCATCCGTCCATCCGTCGGTCCATCCGTCGATCCGTCCGTTCATCCGTCATTCATTCAGTCATAAATGTATCTACATAATGTGTAGTGTAGGGTGGTGTGTAGACCCACCTTGGGAACAACAAGAGAGAAAGAAAGAGATAGAATGAAGAGAGAGTGAGTGAGACAGGGAGGGAGAGAGAGAAAGAGAGAGAGAGAGAGACAGGGAGAGAGAGATACAGACTCTGAAATTAATATTAATAAAAGAAGCCAGTGAGTTGAGTGGGCTGACCTACAGGACCCGGTAAGGAGAAACCCTTAAAGCGCTTCTTCAGTGCATCATCACCATCACCATCATCACATCATCCTCATCAGTTCTTGACAACAGCCATTTGGCGGCGATGGGTACGAATAAAATATCTCCATTGTCCTCGGTCATTTGTCAAGTCCATTGCCCCCATAAGTGTTAGGCCAATCGATATTATGTCCTCATTTATGCTGTCTATCCATCGTAGTCTTAGTCTGCCTTTGTTTCTTTTCCTTCGAATTTTGCATGTAGTGCATTGTGTGGGATTCGGTCAACTAGCTGGCATTCTCACTACATGTCCAAACCATCGAAGTCTGCGCTGAATGACTTTGTCTAGCAGAGTTGTTTGGATACCGAATGATTGTCTTATATCATCGTTTCGTTTTTTCTGCAGTCTTGAAATCTCTGCGATCTTCCTTAGTCAACTCATTTCTGTTGTAAGAATTCTTTCTTAACTTGCTTTCGCATTTGTCCAACAATCCGATCTGCATAGGAAAATCGGTTGTATAATCGTCAAGTATATTTTTTTCAATTTTCTTTGTCAAGTCTCTGTTTCTCTATATCCTGTTCATGAATTCAAATGCTTGTGAAGTGCGTCCAATTCTCCTTTGTATGTCTTATTCGTTGATGTCATCTAAGTAGGTAAGTAAGTAAGTATATTCTTTATTGAATCTGCGTTTATTATCCTTCATAAATAGACGAATTATTCTATTAGCTTATTGGCTTCTATTGGCTCAATGGCTTCTCCTTGAATGTTGCTAGTTATTGGTGTCTCTTTGGTATTTTCAATGACCACTGTTTTGGTTTTCTCTGCGTTATTCATTAGGCCGAATCTTGTACTGGTTTTGTTAATCTGTGTCGTAATAGGCTACCTTTGGTTCTCGCATGTCTCTATAGTGAGGAGGCAAATGTCGTTCAGTGCATAGGCCTACTTGATCAAAACTGTCAATGCGGATCTGTTGGACTAAAATACCACACTTTGCAGGGTGCAGTTTTGTTGGCGCCAACTTGGGTCAGTAACTAGGTTACTAGGCTACCAGCTGGGAAGTCTGCATATAAGCTAGGCTCTTGATTGGGGGGGGGGCGATAGCGCATTGGATAACACATTGGCATATGGAGAGCGAGAGGTACCGAGTTCGAGCCCGTAGGGCGGACATGCTCTGTAGGCTGCTATTAGCACCGTGTATTGCAGGCTGTCTGTTCTGTTGGTAGTTAAGATTTTTGTCTTCTGTCATTTGTGTTCTTGTGAATTGTTTCAATTGCATAACTGTACACTGTAACCGGTTGCGGTTTGTCAACCGGATTGTTTCAATAAACGAAAAAATATTATTATTAAATTAATATCTGCTTTACGAAACGTTTAGGTAAAATAAAGCAACTCTACAATGTCATAATAATAATAATAATAATAATAATAATAATAATAATAATAATAATAATAATAATAATAATAATAATAATAATAATAATAATAATAATAATAATAATTATATATATATAATCTTCGTTTAATTTCAAATTAAACAACCACAATGAAGGATGATTAAAAATCACTATGAACGGATCACAAGTTATTACAGGAGTCGAATTTAACTGTATACGGCAGCCAAGCAAGGCGCCCATCACGTCCTACATCTCATTTTACCAACGCGCCATCTCGCAAATGATAGGCTGAGTGGACCTTTGGGAAGGTACGGGAAGCGATCCCGCTTCCTACTGCTCTTCACGCCAGTGATGTTACCACTACACTATGGACCCCCTCACCATGTTTGTGTCTGTTATCGGTCGACAACCCCGCAAGATTGGGACGAACAAACAACGTTACACATGTATATATATATATACATACAAGCAGGATCGTAAATCTGTTTCGCCATGTGCGAACTGCCTCTTCGAAATTGTGTATACTTTCCTTAAGCCTATACAACAGCACTGTGTAAGAATCGCAATTATTTAATTATGCATTGAGCAAAGACAATATTCCAAAGTTCCACTAGCGGGTGATGACTGATCTCCCGAGTGCAGATACAAACTATAGGTTTATGGCTTTATGCTAACAAATTTTTATTTGTTCGAACTGCTTCATATAGGTTTTATGACATAGCTTACAACAATTTGCGGGAGAGAATTCCTTCACGTTCCTTCCCCAATCTTAAAAGTGGGAAGGAAACTCTCACCCTTTCCACCTCGAGTTTTACGGCCCTCCATGCACGCATACGTACATGTATGTATTCATGTGTATATATAATGCATAAGCATACGTATGCGTATATATATATATATATATAATTATATATATATATGTATAATACATTGCATCTAATAGGCAGCCACCATTAATTTTCATTCCATCTTTGCAGGTCTGCCGAAGTTCAGAATGCGTCAACTTCAGTCTGTGGTTAAATTATTCATCCAGAGGTGGCAGAATATCTGTACATTTTGGCAAATACAAAACGTAAGTCTATCGGTTGAATATATTATTATAATTTATATAACCAAGACTCGCTAGTCAGATAAAATACAAACCGCGTGAAAGACGACATAATATTGATTATTACAGGCGAAACAAAGCTAGATGCCATCCATCGCATATCTAAAACCAGCCCAACTGCTTGTACTCTGGTAGTACCAGTCCTAAGTCTGGAGAAAGAGGGAGGGCGACGCTAATCATCTTTGTTATGACCCAGCGTCGTTAAACATTAACTAACCAACCAATCGCAAAGTCCTTCCCCGTTCTAAATATACCTATAGCCATAGAGGTGCTTAACAGTTCGACACCCAGATCTGCTGCTCATTTTTCTAGGTTTCCCCTTTAATATACATCCTCAACTGAGCCGCCCCACTACAGTAACTGACCAATATATCGAAGTTCTCTCACACATTGGGTTATGTGAGGGACGCGACCCATTTGCTGCCGGTCGAGGAGAGAATGAAATTCAAGATTCCACTCTTAGAACGGCCTCGTTGGTTGGCACCGCACCGATAAAAGCCATACATCTGCAGGGTGCTTTATGTTCCAGTTCCTATTCGGTCGGGTTCGGCGATCGTTGCGCTCTACTGCACGTGGAGATAGGCAGATGCTGTGCGTTCATGCATGAACTTGAGTCCATTTTGGATCATCCTCTTAAAGCAATCTTCAGCTGCACATACGCTCTGTTGCATTTAGCTCAGTATGGCAAATAGATTCTTAAGACACACTTTTGCTTCTTTAAAGATCAGTTAGTCACGTAAAGTAGCTTGATACATAAATACATACATACATATACACATGAGCACATACATACATGCCTACGCATTATGCATATATACATGCCTACGCATACATGCATACATGCCTACACATACATGCATACACACATGCATATATACATGCATGCATACATACATATGATATATGAATACACACATACATACATACATGCATACATGTCCATAAAGGATTTCTCACCATTTGCTTTTTGTCGACCAATGTATACTCTATTTGTATACGTGATGTTGCAAGATACTTGAAGCAATAAAATTGTTGGTTATGGTTATACGTACACGTGCGTGCATACATACATTCACACACACGAGCATACAGATATACATATGAAGTATTATATGTACAGTTGTACATAGATTATGTATGCATTCATGTAATAAGTTGAACGAACTCTTCTTGTCCTATTGTGTTAGATTCATTTGTTTCACAGGATCTATAAACAACCCACGACCTATACTTCCACGAAACGCCATATAATATAGCTGCATCCATATACATATACATATGCATACATATATGTGTATATATATATATATATACATATACATACATATAACATTATATATATATACATATCCTATATATATAATGTTATATGTATACAATATATATTAGAAGTCGTCGTCAAGGTTATCGACGGGGTAGATCTAAGAAGAATCCGGTTAAGAAGGAATCGACCAGCGTGAGATCAGACGGCGCCGTCCAGCCTGCCCCGCTCTACCCTCCCCTCCCTTCCCTACCATCCTCTATACCATTCTAAGCAAGAAGCGAAGAAGGTCGGTCGCCTCCTTCCTGGCAACCTTTGAGAGAGGAGGAGGAGGAGGAGGGAAGGGCGGTGGAGGCGCCATCCCATCCCTACTCATCAAACGCCAATCGGAGAGAGGATCGGGGAAATGGGGACACAGAGGGAGTGGAGAGAGGATCCTGGAGAGAGAAACACTGAGATATACACGACAGTGATTTGGTGGGTCAGCCATAAATAACCTCAGACCAAGAGAATTAACAGTTTACCAGTAGGTCCGTTCAGATATATATGTGCGTGTATTGTCCTTGGATGTGTGTGGGACTGTGTGTGTGTGTGTGTGTGTGTGTGTGTGTGTGTGTGTGTGTGTGTGTGTGTGTGTGTGTGTGTGTGTGTGTGTGTGTGTGTGTGTGTGTGTGTGTGTGTGTGTGTGTGTGTGTGTGTGTGTGTGTGTGTGTGTGTGTGTGTGTGTGTGTGTGTGTGTGTGTGTGTGTGTGCTTCTGTGCATGTTGAGACCCAATAATATCCGTGAGCTTCTGTGCATGTTGAGACCCAATAATATCCGTGAGGACAACTGTATTGGTATTGGAAAACAGTGCGTGATATACAGCGTTCAGGTCTTGCCTTGTTTCGACTCGTCTCTCTTTTCAATTAACTTGCCCTGACCCATTGCTGCATTTTCACTGGACTTATCCAACTGATGACGTTTTCGACTGGATTTCAATTGAAACGAATCGACTGATGCATTTTGTTTTATGATAATGGAGCTATAGAAATCATCACATTAGTATTAGGTCAAAATGCGAAGGAAAAAAATGGGATGAAACAGAATTGGTGAAAGGAATGTTTAGAGCCTGCAATGACCCAAACTATTCATTGTGTCCATGGTGACTGCACATTCCGATTTGGTTTCAGCTTCATTGCATTGACTTCGACATGAGACCCGAATCATATCAGATTCATGTGATATACATTGTGCTTCTCAGCCTCTCTTCGCCTCTTTTCCGCAAATCCTTGATGGACATTTTGTTCGATCATGGTTCTATTGTATTAGGTCGGGAGCGCCTCTGATGAGTTTCTCTTGAAGTGGCGCTATATAAATTTGCAATTACCATTACCATAAAGGTATATTTATATATATACATACATATCTACATTTATATAAGCACCATAATTATCTGTTAAATGAGTCACATATGGCAATTGCGAGTGGATCCCGTTGTTTAAATATAAACGTAGGCGAATGGTGGTAGCTCTTGTGAAAGTAAAACTTCTGTTTAACAAACCACCACCCGCCAGAAATAAATCTTTTAAAATGAGTCAACAACTCATGAATTATTTAATCAATAAATAATTACTTAAAATAATATTCTCTTACGGTAGCCAGAAGTTTTCGATGTAGCATACTCGAAACATCATCATCTCATCGTCATCGTCGTCATCATCATTATCATTTAATTACGCTATCAATAAATGCTTTTCAGCTACTCTTCTGCTGTTTATGTGATTACTAGTGTCTTTAACCCAAAAATAGACTAAATTTTTGATCCCACAAAAGATAAGTATTGTCCGTAGACAGTTATTGACATCTAGAACGGTTACGTCTCTTCCAGTTCAGGTAAGGAGACGCCAATGCGATAAGAAACGGAGTTAAATAGTATACAATCAGAAAGATAGGAGCAAAAGATGGGTTTAAACGGAATGTGATAATAATAACAATTTTTATTATTAATTATCGTCACCATCATGATAAGCGTTGTCGTGCTCATCATCATCATCATCATCATCATCATGATCATCATCATCATCATCATCATCATCATCATCATCATTCATCTACTATGATCATTATCATTATGTTATTATTGGTATGGGCCACAAGTGGCTTTCCTTACCTGAGTACGATGATCTGCTTCCCTGATTCTCACGTTCCTTTCTTCTCCGAGGATGAGATACGAATTTAGCCCTAGCAGCAGCAGCAGCAGCAGCAGCAGTGGTCGATTGTTGCCCTTGCGATGATGAAGGCGATCGATTTTCGATTGGTATTAGGTCTGCACGCAATTCTTCGGCGTCTGCTGCTGCCGCTGCTGCTGCTGCATGAGCCGAAGCTACAGAGGCTGACGACGTATCCTCAACAGACGAACGGACGGACGGACGGACGGACGGGCGGACGGAAGGAGGGACGAGGAGAGGGTGGGACGAGGAGATGGTGGGACGGGCGCTGTGGTCGGTCCTTGACAGGGGCCAACGACCGATGACGACGCCGCCGCTCGAAGCCGAACTTCCACGAAGCGACGATGGACACAGCAACTGCAGCAGCAGCCGCAAATCACAGCAGCAGCTTAGTCAACGGTGGCCGAAGATGCTGCCTCCGCCGTCGCCGATGCAGGATGAGGAAAGATGGAGAGCGAGATGAGGTGGGGTAGCATGAGAGAGCGATCGCTAGGTGACGCTGCTGCTGCTTGTGGCTGGTGGTCGATAGTTCCGTTGGACCATTCGTCGTCGTTTGGAGTTCGAGACGACGCAATGGGTCGATAATGTCAATAGTCCGGAAGACTCCTGGATGCGCGTCTTTGCATCAGCAGCAGCAACTGACCACTGATGCGGCTGCAACCAGGCACTGGCTAACGACGGACGAACGGACGAACGGATGGATGGATGCAGGGACCCGTGTAGGCGCGCGTTCCTGCACCGACGCCGCCAGAGGCGATTAACCGAATGGCCTGCGCGCACTAACACATGCACGCGGTATATGCGGTGGTAGAGGTATAGTGGAGAATGGGAAAGAGGGTGGTAAGGCGATTACAAGCGAAAGCCAGAGTGAAAGAATGAGACTGCCGAATAATTCAAAAGAGATGGAATAGCCTTGGCTAGAGATGGATTGAGACAGATAGTGGTAGTCCTATAGATCCGTTGGCTTTTCGCCTTCTTCACATTGAAATTTATGTTACAACGGCATCGCAGCCGAGGAACCGCGGTGAATGGCTGACTTGTTGACATAGGTCAACATAATACAATGCAATACAATACAACTGCATCTGATGTAATATCCTTCTTCCAAAGTTCAGAATTGCATATACACGACGATACGGCTGTGCGTGTTGAGCTTGCTCTCAAGGTCCCTACACTGTCATCGCCTGGTCTGAGGCTGGACCCTGTACTCTCAACGTTACAGGCCGAGCCTTTAAACTGATCATGGGCGTATTTAGGGGTGGTTTTACGGGTTCAAACCCCACCGAAATAAGTTTCCGAAAAAAATTTTTATGCTTTTACATGCAAAATACAAAAAAACCTGGACGTTTGCGACGATTTTCAATGGAAAACCCCAAAATCTTAAAACACCCTCCGAAATTTTTTTCTGGCTACGCCCATGAAACTGATCAGCTACTGATTTAAACTCATAAGTTATATAGGTTAAGCTATGCGGCTGATCATATCTTTCTCCGTTACTGATTGATGGAAATGGGCGTGATTCTGGTAAATGTATAGACCATGTATGCTTGCATGCGTGCACGTACGTACATGTAGCTATGTATGTGTGCATGCACCGTACATGTATGTATCATATCGTATCTAATAATTGACAAAGCGCCTCTCGAGGCGCTCTCAGCACGGAAGCGCCGGGGGAAAAGAAAAGCCTTTAAAAAGCGAGAGACCGATGAGGAAAACCAGTCATTAGTTTAGCTCATAGTGAGGAGGGAAGGTCATTCCAAATGGAGGGACCCACCACAGAAAACGCCCGTTGTTGTGCCAGTGCAGTCCTAGTCCTAGGAACAAAGAGATCAAGCCGATCTGAAGAGCGCAAAGAGCGAGATGAGGATGCAGATAACGGTTATTGCATATAGACTGAGAGGTATTTCGGGGCATCGCCTAGCTGGTTTGTATGTATGCATGTACTTATGCATATGCATGTAGTCTTGTACGTATGTTCGTATGTATGTATGTATGTATGTATGTATGTATGTACGTATGCATGAATGTATGTATGTATCTATATGTGTATTTAATTATGAACATCAAAGCGTGCATATTGCGTTTCGAGAACCTTACAAAGGCACTGAATGAGTTTCTGTTGATAGATGAGCGAAGTTGCCCCGTCGTTTGAAAGTTAAACCATCAAAAGCCTGCTTCTTTTGCGTATGGTCTCTAAAGTGCTTAAGTGATTATGAAAGCTTAACTAATATGAAAGGGTGCCGCTTGGTGCAAACTATGGTAAGCCTAGCGCCTAAGTTATAGAGGAAGGGTGTCGAACCTCGTTGACTAACAGAAGTTTACTCTTCTGAAAATCCCAGTAGCATGTCAAAATTCTGTGGCAGTTGCATACATACTGCCTACTTCAAACTCCATGAAGGACATCTTCACAACACCTCTAAGGTTGCGCAAATGACATAATATGGTGTTGAACTGTTGATGGTAGTCATGCTTAGGACACTAATGCAGTTCTTGATTAAGGTGTTTGAGACATTCCAGTGATGTTTTCGCATATAGAAGGACTGTTGGATGCACAAGTATTGACTGACTCGTTCGGAAAAAGACATTTTGTACTAACAAGTAACAACATTAAAGGTGAGCTCTCTTTTTCTATTTTGTTTGATTCTGGAATGATCTGATGCGATCTGATTCGTTTCAATTCAGGCTCAGCATTGATCTCCAGTGTCAGCGGAAGTGAGAATGGCAAACTATATACGCCAAGTCCCATTGTAATCGTAATCTCCAAACTTCTAAAGCGCCACTCGAAAGCCAAGGACACAAGCTTATTCACGAGCTTATTCACGAGCGCTGCGTCTAGTCAGAGGGGTTGTCAAAAGGAGTAGTACGAGGGAGGTCCAAGTCCGGTTTCCAGAGGATCAGAGGGGCACAGCAGATATAAAGGTGGGTGGCGTTTAGGTCGAAGATTGGAAGGTACAGGATCAGGTGAGTCATGGTAAGAGTTCTTGAAAAGAAAAGACTTTAATTTCGAGTGGAAAGTCTTTTGTGTGATGGATAGATGAGACTTAGGCAGATGATGGTGCGGAATTCAGAAGGTAGATCGTTCCAGAGACGTCCATGGTGCAGTGTTGGATATTGCACGGTTGGATAACTTGAGATGAGTCCCATGTGTCCTTCATGTTGCCTGCATAAGCGACGACTTCTTCCAGTCGATCGCCTGTTTTCTAATAGATATAGCAGAGATAGTGTTCGTCATCTTCTTGCGCAAGTCATAAGTTCTGCTCCGATCGAACCCGCGTAAAGCAACGACCACCTGCTAGAACCCAGTCACCGAAACGATGCTCCATAAACTCAGAGTCCGCGATTTATTCGGCGGATGCGGGGACGTCCTGCTATGCAAGGAGTAGGCCGACATTAACGGAGGATGAACCGCCTTTGTTGCTTAAACGATCCGTGTTTACAAATCCGGAATCCGCTTCGGAGGAGGATCTGATGGTCTAACGAACACGGATCTGATAAACAGAGAATCAATCGATGTTCGTCGTCTACGGTCGTTTGCTTTACAGCACCCCCTCCTCCCTCCCTCCCTCCCTCCCTCCCTCCCTCAAGTGGATCCGTGAGCTGCAGGATAAAACGACCCTTATCCGCTGCAACACATCAGCCTCAACGCTCAGAACAACGCCCAGTTTCCTCTGCAATTACAATGCAATTTATTCGTCATGAAAGTCGAGATATGAGAAAAACGAGGGAGACGTGCGATCAGTCTGGCAGCAGTATGTATGTATGTATGCTATGCATGTATATGTGCGTATGTATATATAGCTTATGTATGCATTTAGACCTATGTATTTAGTTATGGATGTATCTGAACATTTACACATTAGCTTTGAAACCACTCAAAGAGCTGAATATACCTCATGGTTTAGACAAGAAGTCATTGAGTCTCGTATTCGTATTTTCAGTCATAGAAAAACCTGCAATAGGAAGCTGCAGCAACCACTGCGTCTGGATTTGATTCGTGTCTGATCGTATCAGCCAATTGTTGTTTTGCATCGTAACCGGAGAAGAGCTACCTACGTCCAATTACTGGACATGTCAAAATTGTACTTCATCACAAGAATTACCATTACTATTACCTTGCGCTCATTATTAAACACAAATCTAACCTTTACCATTACAGGGTATTGGTATACTCTTCCTGCCATTAATGTTATACTCTTCCCAGTCTTCCCTATACTGACAGTCTTGTTTGGTAACAGGAAGACGACGAATGCGCTTACGAGGCTGAGAAAAATGACTCAGGATAAACCGTATCTTCTGGAATCATCTGTCGCCTACCCTGGGCAGACCCTGTGGCCTGCAGAGACCCTTCTCCTCATAACGAATACTCAACAAACAAACAAACAAACTCTTCCAAATCTGGCCAGATGCAGAACTGAGCTGCGCAAAAGTACTTCACAACTTAACGCCACTTTGATCAGTGACTGACGACGAACGTCTTCATCTGTGTTCTTACTGACGAGTCTTTGTTCTTTGTGGCTGCAAAACCTTTTTGGCTGACCGCAGGAAGCGCTTTTGTGAGGTACTGAAAGGTCTATATTAAGTTCTAGATAACTAACACACTGCCGAACTATACAAGACTTGTTCACAAACTATCGGAAATGGCAGTGGAGTTTCATGATCATCATAAGACAGATGTGAATATAAACCAAATAGAGAAATGTAAACAATTAAACTACACGGACAACACAGTCCAGGGCAAAACCGTTTACTTGTAACTAGCTAAACATTACTTTCCGTTAAGCGATTGTTTTAATAATGATTTTCAGCTTCCAAATGAGTGTAAAATTCCGCTTTAGAGAGGTTCAATTAGGCGCTATATAAAAGCTCACAAACATATATACATATATACAGAAACGTATTTCACCGTTATGGCTAGGACTCGTTTATTGTCTTATTCATAATTATGTGCATAGTGTACATTGCCAAATAGCATGAGAAGTTTTGGAACTCAGCTGGAATTGGAAAGAATTGGAAAGAATCCATTTTCATGCCAAGAATTCTGAGTTACGGGGAAACAGGCACATGATTGGCTGGAATATCTGACGCCAAAACAATAGGGTATGGTCTGAACCAGTGAGGGGATAATTCCTCTATTTTCTTCTACAAATCGTGCCACGGAGTTGAGTTCCAGGCGAAGGTAGGTTTTAGATGAAGAGCTTCCTCGAGCCTGGATATTCGGAACGACGATCTGAGAATACTACGGGCTGCATTTCAAGTCTCCAAAAGGTTGGGAGGGGCTGTTGTTCAGTTCTACAACTCGGAGAATCTGACGGTTCTATTTTCCATTCCATTAATATTCACACTTTTACACCAGAAACTCCAATGAAAAACATTTTCGACCGACATTTACTGATTTCTACCGTCGGCATAAATAAGCTTAGACTACTTTAACAGTTGGAACGTATTACGTCGCACTTTCTTGTATACATATGTATAAGATAATGGTGTTTCGGATCCTTAGAGAGACTTTAAAGCCGCTACATAAATGTTTATATACATGCAACGTAAGATTGATGCGCTTCGTAGGCTGAATGCATGTACAGCTGGTAGATATCGTTGCCAGAGTTTAGCATAAAAGGCACAAACGTTACGATGATAGTATCATCATCATAATACTATATCATTCTGCATCCTCCTCTTGCTACTCCTTTTTCTACAGACACTGGCTGCAGCCAGTCCTACACAGAAGACACGTGTCCCATCAGTCGACAGGAATAATGCTGATGACCATAAGACAATGGTACATTTTTGTTGTTTTAGCTCAATTTCTTGTTCTAATGTCAACGCTGGAAGACGCAACCGTCCCAGAGGTCAACAGTTCATATCAGATGGATGCGGATCATCCGCTTCTGTTGACTTTTTCTAAAACAATATTAATACGGTGTAAAAGTCTTAGAGTTTCTTCTGACAGTCATTATTTTCAAGACAATCGGTATCTGTCTTGTGCCTGCTTCTTTCCTATGCGGCTAATTTCTTCGGGTTAAAATACAGTACAATACAATACAACTGTGTTTTGAAATTGCCCTCCTTCCAAAGCCCAGAAGTGTACACAATTACACATGACCATAAATTATGACAGAACATCGATGGCGCTGAGCAAGTGTGAGTTAATGACTTCCTCAATTATGCTTACACAGTAACTGTCTCGGACGAGGCTCGAACCCGTACTCTCCGCGTTACAGACCGAGCGCTTTAACCAATCGGCCACCGTGCCCCACTAAAACTGGCGAGTATTGTAATAGTTCATTTAATATTTATCTAAAGGCTGCAACTAATGGTAAGCTCTTAAGGACTGTCATAGCAACAAATGAGTAGCACACGCAGTGGATGTTACTGAATGCGGGCTCTTTACATGAGCTGATTGCAACAAGGGTGCTCATGAGAACAATGTTTA
Organism: Aporrectodea caliginosa; assembly: GCA_020284085.1. Taxonomy (NCBI): domain Eukaryota; kingdom Metazoa; phylum Annelida; class Clitellata; order Crassiclitellata; family Lumbricidae; genus Aporrectodea; species Aporrectodea caliginosa. The sequence continues at coordinate 241,265 of JACEVL010000160.1, forward strand.
CGAACTCTATTCAGACGTAATTGTTTGATGATCTGATAAACAGGGAAACAATCGACCCATGGCCGTCTTTCGTTCGATCGTAGCATTCTCCAACTGACCAAACAGATTAGGCGAAAGGAGAGGGATATGCACATCTCATGGAAGCGGGATATCCACATCTCGTAGGAGAGGAATATCCATATCTCGTTGGAAAGGGATATACACGTCTAGTAGGAGAGGGATATCCACATCTCATGGAAAAGGAATATACACATCTCATGGAAGAGGGATATGCACATCTCGTAGGAGAGGGATATCCACATCTCATGAGAGAGGGATGTCCTCATTTCGTAGGAAAGGAATATTCATATATATATATATATATATCTATATATATATAGGCCATATATATATATATATATATATATAATATATATATCTATATATATATATAAAATATATATATATAGGCCTATATATATTATATATATATAATATATATATATATATATATATATATATATATATATATATATATATATATATATATATATATATATATATATATATATATATATATATATATATTCGTTTAATGGAAAAGAGTAGATGCAGGCTGCCACACTGCAGCCTGGTACAATTTCATGAAAGCTAAAAACGAAGTTAGTTGCTGATAATTGAGTAGGTGAGGGATATCCACATTTCATAGGTGAGGGATATCAATATCTTGTAGGATAGGGATATCCACATCTCGTAGGGAAAGCCCCGGGCTATTTCTAAGCAATTGCGTTACAGAGCTGAAATTGCAATCTGTCCTTCGCCGGAATGATTGAATGAACTGTTTGATTAACTGATCTTTCCGATCGACTGATCCTCTGTGATTTATTGAATTGGAATATTCATTAGCTAGTTCAATCGATTGTTCACGATCTCAATGAGCGAGACTCTTTGGGTCAATGAATTGAATGCATCATTCAAATGACAGCGAATAGCCAGGCAGCTGAACGTGAATTAAATCCAATTGACACATTTCAGCATCTCATATGACAAAATGACGTTGCTGATAAATAAATAATTAATCAATTAATTAAGCAACAATGTCGATCCCTTACTAGGAGTAATCGTTTGTCGTGCTCGTCTTCTTCGCCCTTTAACTCTTCCAGGTCTTTGCAAGGTTCAAGCACTGACACTGGAGGGTCGGACCTGGGAAAAGCAAATATGCAAGAAAGGTATTAGGCAATGCTTAAGGCAATTCTGTTGCCATACGTCTCCATTTGATGCCAAATACAAAACCTGCCTACATTTGATCGACATTTAGATTCAGCAACTTGAGCGAATTGAAATCGAGCTACACTCATTTTCTATAATATATAATATGAATTAACTGAACATTTATGTAGAACCTCTTAAAGGTGCTCCTCTTACCTAAATAAGGCAAGATAGAATACGATTTTTTACAAAAAAATGCGCTAAATAAATGTTCGGTTAATTCGTATCAAATAAAGTCAGAGTTCATTGAAAGCAAAAAGCTCAACTGAAATCAAATAATTGTGGAAAAGCTTTTGCACATATATACGTCGACCAAAGCAGCACAGTCGTACTTACGTACTTATGTATGTATTACTATTAGTGTATATATGTATACATGTATGCTTGTATGCATGTATTGTATGTGTGTATGCCTGTATGCAGTATGTATTCATGTATGTATGCATGTACGTATGCATGTATGTATGTACATATGTATGTGTCTATTCATATTATATGTAAGTAAGTAAGTAAGTATGTATGTATGTATATATGCATGTACCAATCAATCAATAAATCAATCAATCAACTAATCAATCTTCATTTTTTATTCATTCCAGATACTTTGACATGTCGAATTTTACATAGAGGTTAACATACAGGCTCTTCACATAAAAATTTTTTTACAGATTGTGTATGACCAACTGGGATTCAACTGAAAGGCCCAGAAAGGACCAGCATCCTGCTTAAATGGGTTCGCTTATTAACACAGGTCAAATTTGGATGGCAGTCAATGTTTAAAATATGAAACTATTCTATACATAATGTAAAATAAGTAAACTGAAACAAGCTATGTACATAAAATGAAACTAAAAGCAAACTATAAAAATAGGAGCTGTAAATACCCAATGAGAACTCATTACACTTAGGAAAATAAGTGTTAGACAAACCATACATGAATGGAAACTATGTATGTATGTACGTATGTATGTATGTATGTATGTATGTATGTATGTATGTATGTATGTATGTATGTATGTGCATGTATGTATGTATGTATGTATGTATGTATGTATGTATGTATGTATGTAAGTATGTATGTATGTATGTATGTATGTGTGTATGTATGTATGTATGTATGTATGTGTGTATGTATGTATGTATGTATGTATGTATGTATGTATGTATGCATGCATGCATGCATGCATGTATGTATGCATGTATGCATTACAGATTGTATGCATGTATGCATTACAGATTGGCCTATTTATGTACCACTATGAACATGGTTTATTTCCAGCATGTTTTAAGGGATTTTTCATCTAGGATCCGATGTTCATACTCACTACATCAGAAACTTTAACTCTTATCGCCCCATATAAGCACACACCAATACTCGCTTATTTTCCATAAAATCTGTTGGCTCCTCAACCTGGAACATGCTTCCTCTCACATACGTTGTGCCCCCCACCTACGGCACTTTAAAAAAATGCTGCATGCCTACCTGATTAATGGAAATTAGCTATAACCTACCCTGCCGGATATTCTTTTTCACTGTTAGTTAAGTTTTTCGTTTTTTTAAAATATATTTTCATAGTGTTTTGAATCGAGTACTTTTGGACCAATAAATTGAAGCTTATGGTTGTGGTTATATGAGTATGAATGTATTATCACACATTTAATTTTCAACTAAATGATATTAAAACATAATTCAATTTAAATGTTTTATTATAAATTCACAATTATGTCAAGTTACAATTAAGGGAATCTAACTAGCATCACATGAGCAACTCGCTTAAACTATGTTAGTAATGATAATGATGATTAGAATATTAAACATAATAATATCAGGCAGTAAAATAATAATAATAATTAAACTCCATCACTTATCTTAACATTTCTTTTCCTATCCTCTGTCCGATGTTCTGTTTCATTCGTTCCTTCCCATCTCCCTCTATAGTCTTCTCCAGCGTCCCGGTCTGATCTTCAACGCCGACTCCGCATCCCCAACTGTCTAGACTGATGTTCCACGTCCGAGTGATCCCGTTTCTACCGGACTGTTCTTTTAAATTCATTCTCTCTCAGGCCCCTACCTGCATTGGCTCATCTCTTCCTTCAAATTCCTCTATCCTCCAAAACTGGCTGGACAGCGGCTATCTACTTTGGTCAGTTAGAGCGAATCTATTTTTACTTTCCTTTCTCGTCTGTACTGTTACCATGCATTCCCCTTAGCAATTCCGATCCTAGATAGCATAGCCCTCTGGCCTCTTCCTGCCTTAAGCCTCGATGACTGGACTGCAGTGGCTGAAGTGCACATCACCTCAGTATCTAAAAATAATCCACCTTACACTACCTTCAGTGAACTAATGCATTTGGCCAGCTGTTCTATTCCTTCTTCTGAATCTCCTGCTTTCCTACTGTCTTATTTCTATAGCTCCTATTTCCCCTCTGTTATATATGTATGCATGCATGTATGGATATATGTATGTACGTATGCATGTTAGTATATATGTATGTGTGTATGCATGCATGTATGTATATATGTATACTTGCATGCATGTATGTGTGTATGTATGTATGAATGTGTACAACTGTACATGCGTGTACCTGAATAGTGTGATACGTATGTACTATGTGCTAAAATAGAGCTATAAAGGTGTCATCAACATCCGGATCTGCTATTACATTTACTGTGTAATATGTACTATACTATTTGCATTGCTGTACGAAACTTGATGTTGCACTGTTTATCAAGGATTTAGCTAATTCAGATTTCTGAAATGTTGTTCTAGGTGTCCCTAGTTAGCGGGATCTTGATCCCTTTTGGGAGTCCTCTTGCGGCCAATCCTGAGATTTTATGTTGAAATGTTATGTGTTTTGATTTGGCTTCAATAAAAGAGTTTTGATTGATTGATTGATTGATTGATTGATTGATGTATGCATATATGTATGTATGCATGTATGAATGCATGTATGTATGTATGGATGTATGTATATATGTATTTATGCATGCATGTATTTATGTATATATGTATTTATGTACGTATGCTAGGGCTGCCAATTTTTGCTTTTGTCAATCATGTACTCCCGCATAGCCATTACCAATTGACCCTATCCACATCACTGTATGTAACTAATGTTGCGTCAGCCTAATAATTATAGGATCTACTAAAAATAGGCCTAGTGGTTAAAAAGTAAAGTTAAATCATCAAAAGACAATTGACCTATGTATAAAATTAGAATCAACTTCACGAGGAAAGCGTGTTTACTATGCTTGTGAATACGCCCTTGTAACGGGATGTGCTGTGTTACGAGGCCCTAGAAATTGTCGCTATTAGGCCTACTACTATTATTATGCCCTATCCATGTATTATGAAGGAGCCACTGAAAGCAACAGCGTTATTTATTTATACGCTGGAATAAGAAGCTGGACTCTCTGGGTTCGCCGGTTGCTTGTGTCAGATATTATTATTACCTTAGCTGAGTGTCGAGGAGGGCGGAGTATTTCTGGTTCTTTCTGTCCAAGCCAGCTGCTGCTCCGGCTCGGGTGGCTGATGCGGCTAGGTAGGATGGTGCCAGCGTGTACCGTGGCATCCCACGCCAGGCCTCTGCCGGCTCTCCATGGAATAGTTGCCATCCGGTATTATTATTATTATTATTATTATTATTATTATTATTATTATTATTATTATTATTATTATTATTATTATTATTATTATTAGGCCTAAATTCCAGCAACCTACCAAGCTTAAGAACCTAGAACTAACCGTACTCTACCGTGTCATTATCTGTTTCAGTTTGCGGTTTTGTAAACCTGAATTTCTATTAAACGGATATTTGATGATTTGATGATGAAGGGCCCAGCACGAACTAAGTTCATATATACATGCATATTTGCACCACGTTCCGGGACAATTTGGGATCAAACGGGGACACGGAACGCACACGGCAGATTCCAGGCGAATCCGGAACGGTTGGCAGCCCTAATGCATGCATGTATGATTGTATGTATGTATAGACTACAGATGACCTCTGTTAACTATCTAGTAACAGACAATGTATATATAAGTTGCCCTAGCCAGCGGGACTCAGGTCCATTCTGAGTTCCTTTATGTGACCAAAAGAATACTTGTTCTTAGTACGGCGAGATGCTACTTTGTTAACTTTTGGACCAATAAATTGAAGCTTATGGTTGTGGTTATATGAGTATGAATGTTTGTATGCATGCATGTATGGATATATGTATGTACGTATGCATGTTAGTATATATGTATGTGTGTATGCATGCACGTATGTATATATGTATACTTGCATGCATGTATGTATGTATGTATGAATGTGTACAACTGTACATGCGTGTACCTGAATAGTGTGATACGTATGTACTATGTGCTAAAATAGAGCTATAAAGGTGTCATCAACATCCGGATCTGCTATTTTACTGTTTTACATCCGCGAAAAGCTGAACAGCAAATCTATCGCACTGGACAAACTATAGTAGGTCTACGATTACAAGTATCCCCAGTCTATCGTTGTCGGTTGACAGTAGAAGGATGCCTGCGATAATGGCAATGTTGAGGTCACTGTTCTCAATTATGATGACGACGAAAAAGATGTTGTTGATTGTCCTGCTTGTGCACAGGAGACAACGATGAATATGTTAATAGAATTTTGTTAAGAGCAAATTTGGATGAAAATGCTGGTCTATATGTAAATGCAAATCGCCTAATATATTTTTAACGCGACGCAAGACCTGTTAAGAAGGCCAGGAATGTCGTCGGTCCTAATCGACTGATATCCGCATGCAGACCCTGTCAGTATTTGATTGAGCATTGGATGGACTCATGTTGGTTCTATAAGGGTCCCATGTGATAATATGGATCCAATATGGGCTCCTTTTGGGGAACTTACAAAGCAGGAGCCAGGTTGTTAAGTCAGCCTTAGTGCCAGCTCCAATTCCAGATAGGTCAAGTCAGACAGCTAGCGTGGTTCTAAGCCTGGAAGAGCTCTATGTGCCGAGGCTAAGGTAATAACAGGTATATGAATCGTTGACAAGAGACTTTGATGATTTCCGTTTCAGTTTTGAATTAAATTCTCCACGAGAAACGGTATATTAACAGGATGAACGATTCCAAAGATACAAGTGAAAGATAAGTGAATTTTTAAGGAGGGCATTTAGGATTTCTTCCCACATGGTTTAGGTAGGCCCTAGTTGTATAGGCCTACTAGAGGGAGCGTTAAAATAATTATGAAGATGAACAGTAGAACATAATTATAATGATAATTATTGTGATGCTGAGGGGTCGTCCATTAATTATGTCAACAAAATAGGGAGGGAGGGGGTTTGGAAAAGTTTGACAGTTGCTGACAAGGGGGAGGGAGTTTGGTACAATTTGACGTCAACAAATTTTTTCCAATGAATCAACACAGACCCTTCGAAATGGTAGCTTAAACATTAAGTAATGCTGAAAATGTATAAAGTGCTTAATGTTTAATACTACAAAAAAGATGGTAATAAACAAAACTCATATATTTTGAAATTCGAGATTGCATTTTTAGTGTAAAAAATCTAACAGTGATTCTACATGTATCAGCCATTGTGTTTCTTTATTGTAGAAGGGGAGGGGTTCTGGGATTGTTGACATAATTGTTTAGGGGGTCCTTCAATGGACGACCCCTGATGGTGAGTGACAGACACCTGGTCATGCTCGTGAATAAGCTGGTGCCCAGCACTTAGCTTTCAAGTGGAGCTTAGAAATTATTTTGTAGTTTACGATTACGATTGTTTTGCGCGTAAACCTGGAGATGGAGCGTCGGAAGCTGCGAGTTCTGGAGGACATCTGGATCGGTAGAGCACTGGAAGACTGGACAACCGGAAGTCGAGGACCACTGACCTCCTCATCAAACACATCTGAACCAAGACAACAACAACAACGAAAAATATAGGCGCTACAGAAACGCTATGGCCTGCTAACGTTTGTTTGTCTCTTCTACTGTGTAAGTTATTGTACAGCTATGCACGAAAAGGTAATGTACGATTAGATGACAGAAGATAAGATGAGGTAAAATACGATTAGATGACATAACATAAGATGAGGTAAAATACGATTAGATGACATAACATAAGATGAGGTAAAATACGATTAGATGATAAGAAGATAAGGAGAGTCTTGATAAGATTAAGTAGGATGCGATTAGATGACATACACTGTAAGATAAGATGAGGTAAGATACGATTAGATAACATGAGGTACAATAAGATGAACTGACATATGCAGTTAACTGTAAAATTTGGCAAAGGACGAGGCGGTGAGAATTCAGAGGTGACGACAATGTATTCTATTTCACACAAATCTGATTAAATGATTTTGACTGTCGTAAGATGCCTTTACATTCGGGGGTCTGCTGAAAGTTTATGAAAAAGCGCTATATAAATGTCATGGCACAATAACACTTGCATTCGGTTGTTTATTCGTTCACTCGTTCAATCAATCAATCATTCATTCTTAAAACTGCCTAATTGGATACTATCACAGCATCTCAGAGGAAGCCAGAAATGCTTGAACATGGAATTATTCCAGATAATTAGCAGCAGTTGTAACACTTATTAAATAATATCTTTACAACCACTTTAAACCCTTGACATCTCATCGTACGTTATGTTTTGTTATTTCTTCGTTCAATATTCAATCCAATAAATTGATTATTGACAATCATTCGTTCGTTCATCGATACATGCAAAGTCATGCATACTTAAATAAATACAAGCATACATACATACATTGTTACCAAATGTGTACCTGGATAAGAAGACTTAGATGATCGATTTACGCTGTAGTCTGATGGAAGAGATTGATCGGAAGTCACCCCACTCCTTGCAGCTATGCCACTCCTTGCAGCTGGAGGGATGTCGTAGTCATAGTTGTAGTCGTCATCGTCGTCGTCGTCATGGTTTAACCTTCTTCCTGGAAGAAAATCGTATTCGCTTCCAACATACGATGACTTGCAGCCTCTGGTTTTTCGCTGGAACTCGGAGACCGCCGCGTTGTATTCGTTGAACTGGGAGCTGTTGCTGTATTCGCTCATCCTCGCCGACGGATCCAATCGGTCGTTCGAGCGACGCAGGTTCGACTTCGCAGGAAGAGTTGGCGGCGGTGAGTCGGAAGGGGAGAGGGAGACGGCCTCGGGGAAGTAGATGGAGCTGGTCGGCGGTGGATAGTAGGACTGGCTGCCACGGGGTCCGTACCTAAATTCTTCAGGCTGACAGTATGAGGGATAGTCGAAGGCCACGGACACGTGGCTGGGCGGAGGTACGTAGGAAGAAGCAGGCAAGGAAAAAGACTGCAGCTGTTGTTTTATGGGAGAGAGATCCTGATTCCTCGAAGCCACGGATGTCGTGCGATTCGGAGCAGAGAAGTTCTGACCAAACAAAGACGGAGAAAACTGCTGCGGACTCGGCATTCCAGCTGTAGAGGATATAAACATATACTATAATATGTTGTATTTATTAAGCACCTCTATCAAATGGCCAATCATCAACAGGCACTGCCAGGCAGTGGTTAAATTGTTCATCTAGAGGTGGCGGATCTCCGAATATTTTGCAAGTCAAAAGTCTAAGCCTGTCTGACGAATCTATTACAGATACTCGCTATTTGCTATTCGGAAAACACATAAAATAATTATATGAAACAAGAATCACATGGTCGATTTGTGTGACAAAAGCACACTTTAGGTGATGGGACTCCACCTTTAGGTGGCGGATCTCATAGTTTAGGTGCCGCGTCTCAGATCCGGCGAGATCCGGCTGCAGGGTCGGATTAACGCATAAGCCAAATAAGCCATGGCTTAGGGCCGCACAACGTTTTGAGAACCCCAAATATCACGAAAAATTAAATCAAATTGCATCAAGTCCTAATTGACAAATGACAATGGTAAATGCATGTATTATTATTTAGCCGATATTCATTATAAAAAAAATCATTTACATAGAGTTCAAATTTTTTGTTCAGACAACTTTCAGAGACACGTACTTTTGCTTTGCTTTGGGGTTAGGGCCTCGAATGTCTTAACCCGTCTCTTGGCTTAGGGCCCCAGGAAGTCTTAATCCAGGCCTGTCCGGCTGAATTTAACCACTTTCGTAAAGCGCTTTTACTTTGCGATAGCTACACTATTATTTAACAGATATTATTGCTTCTATACATTTCTATAAATGCACTTTCAAAGTAGGAGCACTTTCGAAAGTGAGAGCATTATCTGCAGTCGAGTGTTCTCACTTTCGAAAGTGCTTCTACCTTGCGATAATTCGCATTAACTCCATCTTTACTCACAGTCGCTGTCGTTCATCCTCAGTACCCGGCAGAGGCAACTGATCCAGACATTCATGTCCTCCACAGAGTCAGCGGCCAGAAAGTAGGTTCGAGTCTTTCCTCGGTCCTTCGTGCGCAGTGAGAAGACGTGTTCGTAGAAGACGGAGTCGAGCTGTGCCAGGATTTCTTCGCAGTTCGTCAGATCGATGCATCCCTTCTTGCGTGACTTCTTCGGATTCTTCTCGTTGTCATAGTAATGGAGGTAAGCCAGGGGCGGATCGTCGCCCGATGAGGAGAGAGACTGGGCCTGGCCAGTCGATAGGACGAAGTAACGCCTGCGCCAATGCTTCAATCGAAGACACAGTAGGTAAGTAAGTAAGTAGTTTATTCACCACCAAATAAAGCAAAATCACAATACACAAAATCTACTAACTGAGTGGTGTCCTACCGGTGAAGTCTCATAGGACTCATCTTGCCGGTCACCCAAATAATGCTAATCATAAGATCATGCTACACTTTTTAAACGAGCAAATAGGCCTACAAAGTACTAGTACCAATTAACAAACCAGTCTCAAGGCCATTAATAGTTATTAATCACTTGTTTCCTTCTGGAAAGCAAAAGAGCAAACACATGCAACTTAAGAGTACTTTAAAACTTTAAAACAAGCAACAATTGTCACTATCATATTACTATATGATGTACATATCTGAACTGAAACCTCGTGATACAAAACTCATATACCCTGTAACTAAGTCTTATCTACAAGCACAAGGGGTTAATCAAGTACAACTTTAGCCCAGCTATAATATAAAATGCAGTGATGGTAGGAGAAGAGTTAAGAAATCATGAGATGGAGTGAAGAGAAATCGTCAAATCAAATGAGGTGAAACACGATAACACGACGTGATGACATAAAATGTGAGAGAGATGAAAAGAACAAAATGGTGGTAAGCGTAGATATTACATGAGAAAATATAGAATAATTCAAAGTCTTTGGTGAAATAATATAAATTAGATTTGCTGTTGCTAGAAGCCATTCCAGCAAGCGAACTATTAGAAAGTAAACTGGATCTCAAGAGTTGGATACATATAAGATGAAGTTGCTTTTTCAGACAAGCAGTGTAGACTGTATTTAACAACAATGAAAGCGAAAACAACTCAGAAAGTTTCATCTTTTACTCGGGAATTTGAAACCGCATTGACTCTCATTAAGGTTGATCCTGCTCGGTATGTGTAACACTAAAGAGTTTTCCAAAAAGCTGCATTATGAAAAGTATGGTTGCACTTGCTGCAAAATCAACGCCCCTCTTTGTATGGATTTTGTTACATATTTGGATTGGATACACAGTTTTATGGCAGCTTATGACAACATAGGCCGTTGCCGCCGACAAAGATTATTTTTGGCATATTACAGTTCTTATTGTTACATATTTGAATACACGGAAAGCACAACTGATGGGCTGCTCTGATGTAGATGGTATTTGTTTGACAGCTCCTACAGATGGCTCATCTCACACGTAGCAGTGGCATTGGTGACTTCGATCCACATATTAGAGGAAAACCTTATCTATTTCAGACCTGATTACTTACCGATTATTCCCTGAATGACAGATTCTGACCTCGCCATCGTAATCTTTGGTTCTCACAAAAGCTATTCGTCACAATTACCTTCTGCTACTACATGTACGTTACCTTCTACCATTGGCGACGTTACAACAGGGCAAGCCAGGGCAAATGTCCTGGTAAAAAAAACCTTGGCCCTGGTTGCTGCCCTGCCACAAAGCTGCCAGAATTTTTGCCCTGCTCGCCATCAATCGCCCTCTGCAATGGTTACTTGTATGACTGCCCTGGTCATGACCTGGTTAAAAAAAATTTTGGTGCCGCCTCTCCCTTCTACAGCTCATCGGTGTAGAACCTATGGAGGTCATAGCTGTTCACAGATTCAAAGCACGAACATATCGGGCATGTTGCCATGACTGTGGAGCCGTAAGGTAGACCATACGGATATGAGCGGAAGGGGCCAACGAACATTTCCTTGATCATTGGTTCGATCATGGGCAAATCCAAAGATAGACGGATGTCTGATAAAAGCGCTTTCGCATTCAGCTGTCAAAGGCCGCTTAACTCAACTAAACAGCTAAGGGAAAGTTTACCCGAGTCCCCCTCTGTCACATTAACTCCCACAATACACACTTCTCTATAAAACTACGCTGTCATAAAGAAAATGACAAACTTCCAAAATACCCGGGTAATCAGATTTAAATATAGCATCATAAATATGCCTATCACTTAAAAAATTTAATTACAGTGTTTTGTAGTTGATATATATGGCTATCACTTTGTAAATAATCATAATGCTTAAATATGTGTAGCCTTTATTTTACTTTGTTAATATTTTGCGTCGTATATAGGCTTTAGTATAACTGAGGAATTAGGTGAACTTATAGCCCGGCCCTGGAGGTCAGAGCTTCTTCTACCCTAGTCTACCTTTGCTTAGCTTCAGCTTCTTTCGGCCCGCCTATCCTTTCTGGCTCTTCTCAGCCTATGTTTTTGTATCTGCCTCTGTCTGTCTGCTCGCATTTATTTGACACAGTCTTAGTATATATATATATATATATATATATATATATATATATATATACCTGCCTGTCTGCCTGCCTGCCTGCACTGCCTGCCTGAAGCCTGCCTGCCTGCCTGCCTGCCTGCCTGCCTACCTGCCTACCTGCCTGCCTACCTACCTTGGGACCTGGCCTTCTTCTAATACTGAGCCTGCCTGCCTGCCTGCCTACCTACCTCTTTACCTGCCTGCCTACCTACCTATCCTGCCTACCTGCCTGCCTGCACTGATTTGCCTGCATTCTGCCTGCCTGCCTGCCTGCCTGCCTGCCTATCTGCCTACCTGCCTGCCTACCTACCTACCAGCCTGCCTGCCTGCCTCTATCTCTGTTGATCGCATTGACATAACGTGAGAATAACGCCCAGCGGTGCACTGTGGTATCTTAACGTCTTCTGTTACCTTTTGAAGTTTTGGATAGAGAACATAGAGATCATGCAAGAGAACATTTAGCTTAGCACTATCGATAAGAATATGACTGCTCTATATAAAAGGCGATTTGCATTAGTGTCATAATAATCATGAACTCGTGTCGTTTGTTTCAGTAACCGGATGCTTGGCTCGAAGTCCCTTATCTTCGTGGACTAGTTCATTAATGTTTATCTAAGAAAACCATCGTCTGCATCGGTGATAGACTCTCTCCTCGAGTTAAGGCAGTAATTAAATGATCCTTATAAGAAAAGCGTTATAGTGCAGAAAACTACAAGGAAGTCAGAAATCGCTATCCCTCGACAGTAAGGCAACTTCTAGATACCAGATGGTTCGATTAATCATAGACAAAAGAAATTCCATTGAAATGATGATTTTAACATAATGGCATGTATATACATGCATGTATATGACACTGTAAGATAAAAAGACAGTGATCCCGACTGAGGTTCACACTCAACAACCACCATTCCCGGCTAAAGTTAAAACCTCACAAATATTCTCGGGTAAGATTAAAACTTCACACTCATTATCTTTCCGCCTCTGAGTAGGGATCTTGAAGGGGCGCTATATAAATGCTGATTGATTGATTGATTTCCGGATAAGGTCAAAAGCCCACAACCATTCCCAACTAAGGTTGAACCCCACAATCATTCCGGTTAAGGCTAATGCCCTACAACCATTACGTGTCGGTGCTCATTTACCACCGACCACGGTAGGATGAAGGCCTGATATCGTAACTGTAATCGTAATACTATGTTGCAAAGAAAAAGCTAAGCTGCGTGAACAGGCTCATTGTCAGGCGCTCAGTCAAAACAAATCGATAGGTGGGTGAGGTCAGGTTCGTTAGCAGCTCAAGATCCACAGAAAACACATTCCTCTGCTGCACTCATTGCACTGGCTTTATGTTGAAAAGAGAACTTAGTTACATACATGTATTCTAGTTTACAAATAATTAATGGATAAATCCCCCAACTGAGACGTGCTTCTCTATGGACGTTGCCATCCACGATATATTTTCGGTTGTCTTTACAGTGGGTTCGTACATGTTTAGTCTGAAATTATTCATTGGAAGCTAACTTCAAATCTTCCATCTTTACTTATTCCTCAGATTCACTTCATATGATTCATTATAATATTATAATGCACCCGCTCTTTCTACCCCAAGTTGTAACGGTAATGGGATCCCGATCATTCTGAGTCACTGACCAAAAAGTTGACTGTTTATGTATCGTCTAGGAGTTCTGCGACGTACGTCGTTCAGGTTAAGGACTCAGGTCGCACTCCCTGCTAGCATGCCACATGGAGCCTATAATTAAAGGTCCCATAATTCCATATGGGACCCGTATATAGCCAATACGGAGCCCGTGGGAATGGTGACAGGCTCTATTTCCAGATTGCTTATTCCCCGTATCCTATCTTCGGGCCACAGAGACCTCACGAGTCTCGATTGGTTCTGTCATAATGCATAATAATTTACTCAATGATGCTTGTCTGCACGGGTTTCTAATTTACCAAGTCTGAATTTTGAAACAATTTCTCGGTTGGACTTAGGGTTTTCTTCGTTTATAAAAGGTAAGCTACATGTACAATTTGTACATGTATGCATGCATGTAATCAAAGGCCGACCGTCACTTCTTTAATCAGTCAACATATAGGGCCTAAGCTGGTTCCCGTTTGAACAGACTGAGTCTCAACGCTGAACGAAGAATAGGTTCTAGGGTTAATTGTGCGTTGCGGCGCCTTTCACCATCTACGAGGGACTCGAGGTCAAGTAACCGAATGATCCGGATTTCAGTTGAGCAACTCTTTTGTTATCAGAGCATTGTTTTCTTACTGATGAACGCTTTGTTCTTATTGAGCATTAAGACCACCTAGGGCATAGTCTCTTATGAAGTATCAAAAGGCGCTATATTAAATGTCTAAATAGATCTACATAATATATTATATTGCGGTATGATTTTGGAATGCGACTTCTAAGTGACCATAGATCATGATATAGCGGCAGTTGACAGCTTACATTCCATTAGATTGCGTGCATACTTGCATACACGTACATGCTTATTGTATCGATTGGCTGTCTTTCTTTTCCTGTCTGTGTTTTTTTTACATGTTTCATGTTTGGGTGTCCCTATTTAGCGGGATCTATGATCCCTTCTGGGCCTCCGTGTAGCCAGTACATCTCAAACCTTTGCCTTATTGTTTCATTTGTTCGTTTTCTCTTCTGCAGGTTACATAAATAATTAATTGATCGATTGATTGTCTTACATGTCTATATGTTAGATATAGGTAAGCGTACATACCTGTATGTATGCAATCATACATACATACATACATACAATACAATACAATACAATACCGTACGTGCATGCACACATCCATGCGTATGTGCCTATACGTACTAAGTACATTCATGCATACATACATTGCCTCATACACAATAATTCTTAGTGATTATCTCCGTGAAGCAGACATCCTGTAACTAACCGCCTTGAAGAATTTCAGTGGTCCTTGGAGTTTCTTTTCCGGAGGAGATTTCGTTAGCCAACCAGCGTGTACAGTGGTCAATGCCATGCGCATAACCTATGCAGCTAATCCCAGTCTCCTAAACTCCCGACGTTAAACCGACATCCAAATAGGAATCCGTTTAGGTCTAGAACCCGGTTGTCCGCCAGATAGATAAATACTGCCAAGCTATCGGTTAGAACTGCTGTGTGCCTATAAATAGCTCGATATAGTTTTTTATGGATAAATAGATAGACCTACGTAGGCCTAAAATTGTGGCCTACTCTGGTTCATCGTAGAAACGCGCGATAGAAATTAAACGTGACCTCATGCAGGCGAGGTAGGAAATCGGTTTCGCTTTATCTACTAAAAGCGCAAAGCCTAATACAGACTAATTAACTTTTAAAGCCTACAGGTCGCACAAGCCTTCTGTTGACAGTATTGAAAATACATACATTGTGTAGTTTATACTAGGCCTAATGCTGACTGTATTGACAAAGCCTATATACAATACAGGCAAAACCGAAAGACATGCATGTTTTTAGAATAGCATGTCATTCAAGGCCTATAATAGTTAGAGCTATACAAATGTTATGTTATGAGAGGTCTACTAACTGACACTTTGAAAGGGCATAGATGTTGTGCAATTACAAAATTTAATACTTGTGTACCATGTGTAATGCAACGCACAAATTTGACGCTGAAAAAGGCATTTAGTCAGGTCATGCAAGATCTTAGTTTGACATTTTAGAGCGCATAGGCTACATGTCTCACATGGCCCAAAATAGGTATATAAAGCCTTCAGAGTCACGCATTAAGGATAAGGCTTTCGACTTAGCATATCGATCTCATTTTTATTCTGCCTAATTTAGCCGAATCCAGACATGAAGACGGAAGAGAGATCACGATTTCTGCTTCAGTAGCTCCTCTAACGAACTCAGCTATACACAGCGCACATAGTATAGCTTTCTGTAAAATAATAATAATAACAATAATGATCTTCGTTTCATATTTTCACACTGACAAGTACTCGGCATGATTACAATTCATAGTATGATCGAACGGATGATCACAGGTTATTACAGGAGTCGAATTTAACTGTTTGGCAGCCATGCAAGGCGCCCATCAAGTCCTACTGCTCATTTTTTTTCAACGCCATCTGGCGAATGCAGAGGCTGACCTTAGAGAGGGGTGCTGGAAGCGATCCCACGTTCGTTGCCTCTTCGTGCCAGAGTGTTACCATTACCCTAAACCCCCAAGAAGCCAGGGAGAGGACTGCACAACCGCACTCATACGCCGAGACTAAGAAAGTAAAGTCGTAGCACCATGGCTGCCTCTCACGGTTGGCTTCTTCTTGTTTTGTTTGCTCTTATTCTCATTGTTTTCGTCTTCCTCTTTCTTCTTTCTCTTCCCTTTCTTCTTGTCTTCTTCATTCTTCGTCATCCTCTTCTCTTCAGGCGCTTGTATTATAGTCAGACTAAAAGGCGACTACTGCAACTCGCTGCTGTACGATACTACAAAATCTAAGATATCTGCAACGCACACAGAACTCGTTGGCCGACTGGTAACAGGAAACCGCGATTTGATCGCGTCACCCTTGTACTATCAAAGTTACATTGGCTTCCTGTATGGTTCTAATTCACTTACATTAATCAATGGTTATAACTAGGAATGCATGTCTTTTTATCCATCTACTTTAACTTGCGGGAATCTTGCTTGCTTGCTTGCTTGCTTGCTTGATTGAGCCACAGGCTAAAAAGTCAAATCTTGCGACGACTAGTTCGATCACTTACAATCATTCAATCGTCGTGAAACTTGGCATATAGACTCGCCCAGCACACTTCATTCTATCAAAATTTCAGCTCCCCAAAAAGGCTAGCTTATAGAATCGGGGACTAAACTTTTCGAATCGGGGAATCCCCTTTTCCGATACAGCGTTGTGATTGGCCAGCGTTGTGATTGGCCGCAGTCGTAAAATGAACGCGGACTATATATTTGTAGAGGTAACTGCTTCATAAGACGCATTATAGGATAGTAGATGGATATAGTAAAAAACTTTGTTTTTACGGGCTGTATTTTATTTATCCATCTAGTTTAACTTGCAGGAATCTTGCTTGATTGCTTGATTGAGCCACAGGCTAAAAAGTCAAATCTTGCGACGACTAGTTCGATCACTTACAATCATTCAATCGTCGTGAAACTTGGCAGATAGACTCGCCCTCGCACACACTTCATTCTATCAAAATTTCAGCTTCCCCAAAAAGGCTAGCTTATAGAATCGGGGACTCAACTTTTCGAATCGGGAATCCCCTTTTCCGATACGCAGCGTTGCCATTGGCCAGCGTTGCCATTGGTCGCAACAGAAACGGGTGCGCTGCCTCATTAAACGCATGCTATGTCGTAAAATGAACGCGGACTATATATTTGTAGAGGTTACTGCTTCGTAAGACGCATTATAGGATACTAGATGGATATAGTAAAAAACTTTGTTTTTACGGGCTGTATTTTATTAATCACTTATGGTGTGTTATTTTGTGTTTGGTTTTTAAGCTGCTTGTGTATTAGCATCCTTACGGCCCTCTATCAGCCACTCAGATCTTCGCGATTAAATATACAAAACCACTTACCTGTTCCTGATATAAGAGAACTCGTTCTCAGTAATACTGTCCCACAGCGAATTCAACAATTCAGCACGAGCAATCTGTTGACATTGTCATAACAACATTAGGCAGCGTCGTGTTTTTTCGGTTGTGTCCTTTCATCTCCATGGAATGACCACCCGGCAGGTTTAACAAGTCGCTCAAGTATTTTTTCTTTAGTCGTGGCTTGGCAGGGAACGCTCCTGAGTAGTTTCTTGAAGATATATAAATTAATGTTCAGAATGAATAAGTGAATGAATCTCATTAGGCTATTCGTGACTCGACTTAAGCCCTACTTGTAGCGACTTGCATGCTCTTTAGTCTGTCTGCCTTGACCTCCGTACGATTCCTCGCTCATCGGATGGTGCCTTAACAAATGCATTACTCTCGTTTACTCTCCGGTGCCAAATATAATTCTCAGCATTTAGGTGTTTTCTGTTTGAACAAAATTTCTTTTTCATTTTATTTTTTATTTTTTTTTATTTCGTGAACCAGGTATGTAATGTGTAATGTCAGCATAAATGCGTTCTTTTAAACAAAAGATTGCAAGCGGTAAGGCCCTATTGTATACGTGAACCGAAGACCAACAGAGCAGTTCACAACACGACCAAAGTCGAAATACTTTTCGACAACTGAAATCGTGTGAGAAGTCGTTTGACTCAACCATTTCTTGCGATGCCAAGTTGCTAACCCAACATATACAGACAAATTCAGGGTTAAGTTGGACATTTTTGATCGTGGAAAACAACTTAGTCAGATGAAAACCAGCATAATAAATTACTCCATTATTATCAGCTTATTGCATCAATTGCTCTATTTTACCAGTATAAAAATGTTTCATGGGTCCTGCCCAACTGGCAAAACTGTCTCCTTGATTGGACGTAGGCAATAAGGATTGTCATGAGTCTTCGTTCTCATCCTTATTATGCTTCTGTTTTTCTCAAGTTGCCTCCAACTGTCTTATCTATCTCTTCTCTTGACATGGCCGAGTGGACCAAACAGGAATCGCAAGAAATCACTTCCCTGAACTGGTTTCAACGATACCTAAAATAAATTGCTACTGAAAATATTACGTAGAATAATAAACCAAACGCGTAATTACTATTGTACTACTGTTGTGATTAGCCTATTGTTATAAAGTAAAGTGAAATATTGTTTGAAACGTGGAATTGTTTGATACCCATGCAGCGAAAAATATTAATGTGATACTTTCTTTTCAATGTCTCTTTTGCCCCACATCGCCAGATTGCTGCCACTCCAGCCTCTTACCACTCGTTGCCACTCAGGTTCCGAAGAAACACTTGGCACCGCGTCACGTTTTCCCCACATTGCCATACTGTTCCCATTCCATTTTCGCTTTTCCTCGTCCAATTCTTGCCCACTTAGGTCTCTCTTACCCCACATTGCCATGCTGTTTCCATTCCATTTTCGCTTTTCTTCATCCAATTCTTGCCCACTTAGGTCTCTCTTACCCCACATTGCCATGCTGTTTCCATTCCATTTTCTCTTTTCTTCATCCAATTCTTGCCCACTTAGGTCTCTCTTGCCCCACATTGCCATGCTGTTTCCATTCCATTTTCTCTTTTCTTCATCCAATTCTTGCCCACTTAGGTCTCGCTTGCCCCACATTGCCATACTGTTTCCATTCCATTTTCGCTTTTCTTCATCCAATTCTTGCCCACTTAGGTCTCGCTTGCCCCACATTGCCATACTGTTTCCATTCCATTTTCGCTTTTCTTCATCCAATTCTTGCCCACTTAGGTCTCTCTTGCCCCACATTGCCATGCTGTTTCCATTCCATTTTCTCTTTTCTTCATCCAATTCTTGCCCACTTAGGTCTCTCTTGCCCCACATTGCCATGCTGTTCCCATTCCATTTTCTCTTTTCCTCGTCCAATTCTTGCTCACTTAGGTCTCGCTTGCCCCACATTGCCATGCTGTTCCCATTCCATTTTCTCTTTTCAGCTGAATCTCTTTTGCCCCACATTGCCATGTTGCTAGCGCCCCACTTTCGCTTGCCCCACATTGCCAGATTAGTGGACGACCACTTTCTTTTTCCACCTTCCTTCTTACCCAGTTTCCCCTTCCAGACACGCTTCTCCACATCACCGTCCAGCTTCCCAATCGCCGAATCCCCTCCGCCGCCAGACGACGCTTCCACGCCTTCCTCCACTCGGTTGGACTCGAAGTCGGGTAAGACAAGCGTGTATCCAGTCCAACTGTTGTCTCTTTCTCGGCCTCGGTCGTCGCTATCAGTCTCCAAAAAAGTTCTGGCATCATCGTCGATTGACTGGGATTTATCGGTTTCTGTATCCTCAGAGTCCTGCGGCAGGAGCGAGGGCTGGTCGGATGAGGATGAGGAGGATGCGGAGGAGAGAGTTTTCTGGTTGATGCGATCGACCAGCTGTGGTTGGCTCTTTGTCGATGAAGGATGGACGGCTTCGACGGACGAGGAAAGAGAATCGAGACAGAGAATTCCAGTCCACAGAAGGATCACAAGCATTCGCATCCGACTGATCCCGTCCTGTCCC
The DNA here is from genome assembly GCA_020284085.1 of Aporrectodea caliginosa. Lineage (NCBI taxonomy): Eukaryota > Metazoa > Annelida > Clitellata > Crassiclitellata > Lumbricidae > Aporrectodea > Aporrectodea caliginosa. Next base: position 261,516 of record JACEVL010000160.1, read on the forward strand.
ATTCTATACACGCGGCCTCTGAAAATCAAAGTCAATGTGATTAATTAGACGAAAGGAATCAGGCTTTGCATACGCTCAGAGCATCCAAGCCAACACAAACACGCTTTAACAACGCTGGTTAGACGTTATCTTGAAGGGGCGCTATATAAAAATCCCCAGTGGATGAAAGAGTTATTGCAATGTTCATGGTGGCTGGGATCGCACAACTTCAGAAGCAAAGTCAAATACATTTGGCCTACATGCAACCATGATGTATATAGGCCTATACTCTTTATGAACTTTAAGAAGAGTTAGTTTATCGTAGGAAGCGCCTTCCTTAGGCACTTCAAAGCTCCATATTAAATATCTATAAACAATAAATAACAAACTAAATCGATATTTGTCGGCATTTCTTTTTTTATCCATAGAATTTCAATGCAGCCTAATTACCTTAGTCCACAAAAGTATTGTCAAGGTAGGCATGCTTTCATAAAATCTGTCTTCTTTCTTTCTTCTTTCTTTCTTTCTTCTTTCTTTCTTTTCTTCTTTCTTTCTTTCTTTCTTCTTTTCTTTCTTTCTTTCTTTTCTTCTTTCTTCTTTCTTTTTCTTTCTTTCTTTCTTCTTTCTTTCTTTCTTTCTTTTTCTTTCTTTTCTTTCTTTCTTCTTCTTTCTTTCTTCTTTTCATTCTTTCTTTTCCTTCTTCTTTCTTTCTTCTTTCTTTTCTTTTATTCTCTTCTCTTCTTCTTCTTTCTTCTTCTTTCTTTCCTTTTTCTACATTCTTTCTTCTTTCTTTCTTTCTTCTTCTTTCTCTTCTTCTTTTTCTTTCTTTCTTTCTTTTCTTTTACATTCTTCTTCTTCCTTCTTTTTTTCTTTCTTTCTTCTCTTTTCTTTCTTTCTTTCTTCTTTCTTTTTCTTCTTCTTTCTATATGCATCTAAATGTGTGCGTGTATGTCCCAATTTGGATCAGAATGAGCGGCATAATCTACCGACTTCAGAACCTTTTAGAGTGACACTCGAGGCTGACACTTAGGAACTTCTTGGAAGGAAGATATTGGACATGGAGGGTCAAATTGCGTCGGTGAAAGGGTTCTCCGGTTTTGGATTAGACAGCCCACCGATCTCAATTTAGCAGAAATATACTCGACACTTTATTGACGCAAATTCGAGACGATGCACGAGGAAATTTCAAAGTCCTTCAGAGCTTCCAAGACATCTTAAACTGTATATAGGCCTATGTATGAGTGTTTGCACTTCGCGTTGACCTACGGTTGATCAATCTGTTAGAGAGGACATGGTGGTAAATATCGTAAGAGGAAATTGTAGCGTTTTAATCGATGGCAAAGTAGTTGGAGATTTCCTTCTGTCTGTCGTTTACTTTCTCTGTCAATCTTTGTGTCTGTCTCTGCTCTCCCTCTGTCTCTCTTTATCTGTGTTTCTATTTCTGTTCCTCTGCAGTTCTGCTAATTTTCTCATGCTTCCTATTTCTGTCTGTCTACCTATCCGCGTCTTTAGCGATATTTTTGTCCACAGGACTTTGCAATGCTGTACATCTCTCCACTAACACTACTAGTCCTAGCAGAGCTTTAACTTTTTCGATTCTAACAGCAACATTGACGGAGGGAACAAAATTTTGAGACAATTTAGCAGGAAAAGCAATATACTTCAGCCTATGTAACATAATGAACGCTGCTTTTAGCGGATATTTTTGAACCAAAACCATAAAATGATTGTGCAAATACGCTGTAGGTCATAGATCGCTCAGACGACTGCATATATAGCCTACCTAGCTTCAGATATAGGCTGCATCATTACATGAAGAGTCATAAAGTGCAAATTATTCTTACTAAATACACCGTAATGCGCCATCTACACTGCGAGTGAAAAAATGCGACATTATTTAAAATTTAATGATAACTTGTATTCAGATTTAATAACAATCAAATGCTTGATTAAATTTGGAAACGATCAATTTAACTATTTTTGTTTGACGCATTAAGCTATGCTTCAAACATCCAACTTTGGCTTTGCTGCGGCAATACTAGGCATGTTTATATATCGTTCAGGACCATTTTATCGAAGGCCTACATGATTGTGTACAAAGTCGTCACAGTACATACATTTAAATTGTAGCCTAACGGGGAACCGTCTAAGATTTAAAAAATTGTTAACCGTAATTGTTAATTATACTCAAGTCATTAGAATTTCCTTACATTTGTGAATATTTCGTAGCGAGAACCATTATAATTATAGGCTATCTTTCGCCAAATGGCACACAACTTTGGGGCCGTCCATAAATGACGTCACGCAATTTTGGCCGATTTTGAACCCCCTCCCCTCGTCACACTGCGTCACAAAAAGTAACACCCACTTGAAAAATGAAGTCATAAAGCTCTGACCCCCCTAAAAAAAATTTCCATGGCGAAGCAAAATGCTCCTTCATGGAACAAATAGGGAGAACATGCATATTTTAAAATCTAACGGTGACCAAATATTGAAATAATTAGAAAATTATTATTAATGGTGCCCGTAACTCGCTGGATGGAGGAGATACATGGACAGCGATGATTGCACAACTAAGGGGAGGTACAGCTATTTTTGACCCTTTTTACCCCCTCCCCTGTCACAAACTGTCACAAAACTCGGACCCCCCTAAAGTACGTCACACTTTCAACATAGCGAAAGCAAGGAGGCTTCGCAACAGCATTATTACTAGCGCTCTAGCGAGAGGAATCGTGAAAAACACATTCAGAGATATGCATTTCATGCTATTTTGACATAAAACGGCAAATGTTTCAGAAAATTTTTGAAAATTATTTTTAAAGCTATGAAATTCTGCTAAAAAATATGTAAATAAATGTGTGACGTCACACATGGCCTGACCCTCCCTCCCTGTCACAAACTGTCACACTTTCTTAAACCCCCCTCCCCCTGGAGCGTGACGTACTTTATGGACGGCACAACTAAGGGACGCGGTACGAAGCAGGGAGGATTGGAGGAAGCTGGTCACGACGGTCGCTAGAGTTCCACGAACTGACGGCACAAGGTGACAAGGTGAAGGTGTATGCATTGTTATTTAAAAATTTAAAATTAAATACTCAAAATTAGTGCTGTTATTATTAAAATTAAATTGTTGTTTTTTGTTAAATTTAATTACATAGACCTGATGTGACGTCACATTTCTCCAACCCCACCCCTATGTCACACATCGTCACACATTTTCGACCCCTCCCCTAGGTGCGTGACGTCATTTATGGACGGACCCTTTACACTACCCGATAAAGACTCGATGAACTTTATCCCACGAAAAAGATAGAAACATGTACTAACGAACTCAGAAATAAGTAGCCTTACTGTCAACTGTTATTATTCACCTAGGCTACATCGTTTAGCCTGTTGTATTGTGGAAATAAACGAATAGGCTATACATACAAATACCATGCATAAATCATACGAATAACAATCATATTCGATTCGTATTCGTAGAGAGTCGGGAGGATTTACTGAGAAAGCAATCAGAGGCGTAGTCTTTGATTCAGTTAGAACTCAAGTGATAATCCATCAAAATCCACCTGAGCAATTTTCCCTCAGCGCAGTTAATAGATAACCATTTTACGACTAAAACTGAGCCTGGCCAGACAAATACTTGGCATCATTTGTTTGGATGGCTGAGCTACCTTTAAAGGCGTCTGGTCGCAAATGCATTGTCATTGCCAGAGTCCCGAGGAGACGAAAAACAAATGATGCAAAATCGACACTTCAAGCGGTCGTGTAATACAATGCATCATGGATAATTAATTATGAGAATCTCAATGGCTTAGCAGACGATACCATTTATCACAGATAAATCACAAGTCCATAGACATAATATTATGTGTAGGCTAACTAGTGCAGCCACTTCAATTCTGATCTTTGATATTACCTATTCCACAGTTTGTCCCGTGCAACAAACATTATCTGCCTACGTAGGGCCCTATATTTAAATGACTTGCTGATACATTTGTATAGCGCCACTCCAACGTGCGCTGAGTGAAAGAAATGCAAACTAAGCGTGGATATGAGGACGTTATCTCTTGGTGGGCGTTGAAGAGACGACGGACAGTGAACGACTTGGAAACCGATTTTCCATGAGAATACGTCTCCAGAAGACCGGAAATCGGATCTGATCGATGACGTGTTGCTTCGCTTCTCTTCCGATGTTCATCGATTGGACCATCGGATTGATGCATGGCCCTCAAACTCTGATACAGGACAGAGGTCGTAAATCTTCTTCCATTATGCGTTTACATTGCAACATACGAGCGTCGTCGCCATCCATATAAATTGCTGCAGACTACTGCAATCTATTCATATATGACACATTTTACATATAATTAAAGAAGACTCGTAAAGATTCAGACCTTAAAAGATGCGAAAATGTTTAACATAAAGCTTTGAGAAATGCATATATCGCGATTCATGGAGAGTAATATAGACTTGTAAAAGCTCAGAGAAGGAAATGAAAACTGTGAAATGATGAATTACACTCTGAGTATTGATGCATCAATTGCGCCTAACCCCGATGTTATCGCTCAAATGCTTTCGATTGGCACAGACGACGACCTCCAAGCGCAAGACGATCGACGTCGTTTCAACAAACTGTGGAGCTGTATTCTGCTTTTAACTCAAATAACGTGAAAAGCTTACTTAGTAACACAGATATAGATGTTAAAATAAACAACGTGGCCTTCAGTTAAATTACGACCATAAAATGAAGACCACCATCACAACATCACTTCTGAAAATCTCTCAGAATCAATCAAATCAGTGTAATGTAATGTAATTAGTAATTTATATAGCGCCGCTCACAGCCGAGGCCATTCAGTAGCGCTAACGAATAGCATAAGAAAGCTCTTGTAGCTTTGCATGCAACTCACTCCAATGTATGCCCAGCCTGGGACAGGGGTGTCCATCCTATGTGGGGAATGAAGCAGAAATCTTCATAGCCTTTTCATGGGGGGAGAGAATTTTTTAGTATATTAAATGTCGCCTCAGTTTTTTCTATCTAAGAAATTAATCGATGTGTTTTTGATTTGATGCGGCTCAGCTGACACGTCAGGGCAGACAAAAACTGAAAGATGAGCATTCATTCAGGCAGTCATTCTAGCCCCTTGCAGAAGCACAACGACTGTTCAGATGCGTAAAAAACTTTCATTCAAATGGATGGGGCCATCGAGAAAGACAACCACCGTGGAACAGGCAACATCGTCGCAGAGCGAAAAGTGAACAACAGACACTGGGCGGCAAAGATCACGTAAGTAAGATGGAGACCACTATCGTGCGATATGAGATACGCTGAGACTTGCAGTGTTACATTACGCATGTATGCAGAGACAGGAACACTTAGGAAGCCGTCCAATAAGCCGAGCAGCCGAGCGTAGAACTCGATCTAGTCATGGTAGTCTCTATTTGCAGAAGCACAACGCTGTTGATGCGAACTTTCTGGTTCATCGAGGAAGACAACCACAAACGCAACATGACGAGAAAACTGAGAAAATGTGGTACTCAGACCATATCGTGTTGGTGTTTACTATACAACACTAGATACGGTAGGCCTACTTGTCAAATACAAATCATACGAATAGCAATCCTTCGACATGTAGGTATTTTTGAAGAAATGAATTTTACGCCAAGGAAGCTGATAACAGAGGATAACGTACCGACAGACAGACAGGTAACCTGTGTAAATCTACAATACCCACAGGTAGTGCAAACCGAGCTCCAGGAGTTTCGACACGCATTTCGCGCCATACAAGACATTGTGCCTCTTATTGGCTTGGTCCCAGACGATGGAAAACTGGAACTGATTCACCTTGATGACGCAGGCACAGGCAGTGACGAGGGTGACGAGCAAAGGACACATCTGTCGACAGGACAGTGGATTGAAAGCAGTTGTGTTAAGCCATTACGTGTGATATGGCAACTTTCAGGCTAGGCCTACTCCACGCTCACCACCTTGCACAAAATCCTGGTCACCCTTACGGTGACCAGCTGCTCAGCTGAGCGAATAAAGAGTCACATCCGCATTGTGAAAAATGGACTGAGATCAACCATGGTTGATGACTGATTTGCACCTCTGACAGTATTAGCCTATTCCATCACAAAAACTGGACGAAATTGTTGATCGCTTGGCTACGCACTCTGCTGCTCTGAAGAATTAATTTTTAGTACTTATGTTAGTACTGTCTAGCCGATGGCGCAGTATGCCTCTGTCTGTGTACTAACCTTCGTATTTTATAATGCATAATGTTGCTTGATCAGTGAACTAAAAGTTAAGGAATTCAGCAGTAATATTGTGTTTCAAATTTCGATAATCGAGATTTTCTCTTTTGTCGACAGTCGACCAATCGTCTGGGGCCGTCGTCGTGGGGGGGAATCTGATAACATGGGGGAATGCTTCATAGGCGTAAGGGGGATGGACGCCCCTGCCCAGCCATCATATATCATCACCATTTCTCCATAATCAAACCCGCACCGATCAATCTTTTGCTCATATAATACACTGATTAACCGTTACAACGCGTGAAGGCTCTAATATATGTAGGCTACTACCTAAGTAGCTTTTAACTGTTTATCCCTAACTTTCTGCCTCTCTTCTGCGTTCCTATCGCTTCATCTTCAAACTGTCGTATTTTCAATCTACAAAGCGCTCACTGCGCAGCTTCTTCTTCTTTCTCACAGTCTTTCCTCTGAAACTCGCATCTGGCCTTTTCTCGGCAGTTTGGCCAATTTTATGCAACATGATTGACTCGATCAATCTTCTACGAAGCGTCACTTCATCTCCTGACCTCCATGGCAATGACTGTGCCTGACTTAATTAAAATCTCAATTTTTTACACTTTTCTCATTATTTTGATCTTTCAAGACGAGCAGCTATTGCATCTCAAAGGCTGTTGGTAAGGTCACTGTGATCGTCTTCGTAATAATTTCTCTGGCGTAAAAACGCTTTGCTTCTTAAAACGCACACTGTTTTAAACTGATTTGTTATCACGCTATTTTAAACAGAAATCTTATACCTGTGCAATTTTGAGGCATTTTCACAGAACATTGATCTACGCCAAAGGCTAAACTTTCCGTATGGTCTTCTATATCAATTGCTTCCCAAATCGCAAAGTTACATTCATGAGGTTTCGTTGAATTCGATGACATTGTCGAACATTGTCTTACCCACATACTTTGATACTGTTCAAAGCCCGATCACTTAACAATTCGGAAGTCGTCGATAAATATGCATAGGCCCTAAATAAATACATGCATACATTTATACATACATTTATACTACATAGGTATAAAAACTTACACGTCACCGGCTTAATTTGTTACAGACGCTTATGACTATGTATCTCTCATCTTCATTCTTATCTGCTATAGACTCTCATATCTATATATCTCCTCGTCATTCATTTTTATCTGCAACGTTCTAGACGCAGTCAAATTACATTTACTGGAAGTTGGCGACTTCGTAATTTTCGATGTATAGTTGACGTTTTACGACACTGAACCGTGAACATCAAACGCTGTGGAAAAATGCCGTCGCGACACCGAGCCATAAATCGGTGCATTTGCCGTGGAAGTCTCTTCCAACTCAGCTGCATGGAATTGCCATTTGTCGACGATAAGAGACAGGTCAGGACCTGGAGACGGCGATGGATCGAAGAGTCGTTTCAAACGTAAACGCCACCGACGTATCTCGCGTGCTGTAGTAGATCCCGCACGGATTCACTGCTTAGCCGCTACTGGCGACGTCGGTGAATCTCCGAAGCCGTTGCATGCCTGCTTTTATTTTAAGATCGTTTTGAGACAAAACTCATTGTCTTGAAGTTTATGTGGCACATTTATAACGTTTTGAAGCTGTCTTTTACAGTGATCGTTCATTTTACTATATGCGAGAAAAGCATGTATTTGGAAATTTATGAAATGCCGATGGATTGGGCGCTTGGGGAAAGGATACATGGGCGGTTGTATTCATAGTTTAGAAACACCTACATATAAGCAGTTACTCATCTGAAAAGGATACTTGAAGATAACAATGGCAAGCTCTACGTAAAGCCATTTTGCCAGCAAGGCTCAGATTCTGGTGATTACAATGAGTTTCAAACTGGGTCTAATTAGTATCATATAATTACTATTTGAACCACAGTTTTTACCTTGACCTGACTCAGAGAACTGTACATGTGACCCTTATGTATCTCATTACGAAAATAATGGTTTCTAGTAATCGATTCTATATTTTTCAACAAAATTCCAATATATGGGAGCTTATATTATGCCAAGAACTCGAAACTTAAAGGAAATCCGCGGCATGCGTTGGACTTCTGAATAGTCGGCATATGCGTAGTCTGTGCCTGGCATCTACTACGAATTGGAAGCTTCCTGTGTCGTGATTTCGAATTCACGAACTGATTGGCGAATTCTGAATGGCGCCAATTGAACAATCTTGTACGACAAGATGGAGCGGAAGCTTTTACTCGGACAGCATTCACTGTGACATAGACAACGATTCGTAGATGAGGAGACACAGGTTATAAGAGAGAGAGAGAGAGAGAGAGAGAGAGAGACAGAGACAGACAGACAGACAGACAGAGAAAGAGAGAGAGGTAGATGAGGAGACACAGGTTATAAGAGAGAGAGAGAGAGAGAGAGAGAGAGAGAGAGAGAGAGAGAGAGAGAGAGAGAGAGAGAGAGAGAGAGAGAGAGAGAGAGAGAGAGAGAGAGATTCGTAGATGAGGAGACACAGGTTATAAGAGAGAGAGAGAGAGAGAGAGAGAGAGAGAGAGAGAGAGAGAGAGAGAGAGAGAGAGAGAGAGAGATTCGTAGATGAGGAGACACAGGTTATAAGAGAGAGAGAGAGAGAGACAGACAGACAGACAGACAGAGAGATAGACAGAGATAGACAGAGAGAGACAGAGAGAGAGACACAGAGACACAGCGAGACAGAGAGAGAGAATGAGAGACAGGCACACAGACAGAGACAAAATAATATTCAGAGAAATTGTAATACGCGAGCGTAAGCTCGGAAAGAGCACATAGAAAGACGTAGAAAGACCGCAAAGCAGAGATACAAAGATATATTAGCAGTGAGACAGAAAGAGACGCAGCCATGCAGAAACAAGGCCTAAACACAAAGCGATTAAGAGACAGGCAAAGTGCGAAGACGGTATCGGATATATTCATTCACAACGGGGACAGTTGAACATATCAATTGCCAAATGCCTCAGCGAGAAAGAGTTCTTCAAATTCTGTATCGCGTCTCCAAGAACTTTCCCTGCTGTGATAGAAAGCGTATAATAAATAATCGATCATCGTAACTTACTCTACATTAGGGCCGTCCATAAATGACGTCACGCAATTTTTGGCCGATTTTTGACCCCCTCTCCCCCCCCTCGTCACACTTCGTCACAAAAAGTAACACCCCTCTGAAAATGACGTCACAAAGCTCTGACCCCCCCTAAAACCAACTTTCCATGGCGAAGCAAAATGCTCCTTCATGGAACAAATAGGGAAAGCATGAATATTTTAAAATCTAACGGTGATCAAATATTGAAATAATTAGAAAATTATTAATAATAGTGCCCATATACATTAAAATAATTAAAAAATAATGACAATTTTATTCCTCAAAATTAGTGCTGTTATTATTAAAATTAAATTGTTGTTAATTGTTAAATTTAATAACATAGACCTGGTGTGACGTCACACTTCTCAGACCCTCCCCCACCCCCATGTCACACATCATCACAAATTTCTGACCCCCGTCCCCCTAGGTGCGTGACGTCATTTATGGACGGCCCTTACCACCGTTGAGATTTCTGATGAGCTGTGCGTCTATTATCCGGTCTACTTTCCTTCCGAGTCTTTCTCACGTTTTGCATATCTTCCTTTCACAATCCTCACTTCCGACAATCTGATCTAAGGATCGCGCTTCCATTTCCTGGTCTACTATGGCGATTGGCTTTCAAAGAAAGGCAAGATAAAAGCTAAGACAAGGCAAGAAAAGGCAAGAAAAAGGTAAACTTATGTAAGCAAGGAAAGAAAGAAAAAGTAAGATAAAACTGAAAAGCAAGACGACAAAAAGTAAAGGCAAGTTACGGTAATCGATTATTTATTATACGCTTTCTATTGCAATCATTAATCGTTAGGCCTAATTATTGTAGTCATAGTGTGGTGTGTCAGTCTGAAATAATAAACGAAGATAATTATTATTAAAGTAATGTATGTATGTACGGTATGTATTAGCACTTGTTACAGCGCCCCTTCAAGATTTCTACTCAGAGGCGCTCCCGACTACAGCGCGGACACTGAATCGGAGTTTCACGCCGAAGCGCATGAGCAATGGCGAGTGAAGGACTTGCCCAGGGTCCATACGCGGGGCTTGAGGTGGATTGGAACTCGCAACCCTCCGGCTGCAAGGCACCGAACATACCCCTACACCACCGCGCCCCACTAATGTAGGATAAGGCATAGGGCAAGGCAGAAGGATAACCCAGCAACCGGAAATCGCTTCCCTTAGAGTTCACGTGTCCTCCTTTGGCAGCTAATCTGAAGCATCGCATGAAAATTCCACCCGAAGAGGCAATCGCGATAGACCGGAAATGTGACGGTCAACCGAGCATTCTATGAAATCGACCTTTGAAACACGGTTGAAATGAAGTCTCGGCCGCCACCGAAGGATAAATCTCTTTGGTCATCTGTCAGCGAATCGGAGCCGATCGCACGAATCTCGAATCGTCTTTCACGGCCGTCGGAAATGCGAGAGATAAACAACGATCACGAAGAAGGCACCAGAGCATCACCATCATCATCAGCAGCATCACCTGCTGCAGCAGCCGCAAACGACAAACTCATCTGTCATCCTGACACGACTTACACACGAAACCGTGCGATTGAAACTCGAGTAATGTAATGCAGCTAGAATTACTTGGCGCCTATTCAGTCAAGAGGATCCATTCTGAGTAAATTAATAATATTCTTTTTATTAATTAAAAATGACAAGTACGCAGTGTGATTACAAGTCATAGTATGAACGGATGATTACAAGTTATTACAGGAGTCGAATTTAACTGTATTGCAGCTAAGCAAGGCGCCATCATGTCCTACGGCTCATTTTATCAACGCTACCTAGCGACTGATAGGCTGAGTCGACCTTTGGAAGGGTATTGGGTATCGATCCCGCTTTCTACTTGATATTCTGCTCTTCACACCAGCGATGTTACCACTCATCTATCCCCTCCCCAACCACGATTAAGCAACAAAGTGAAACAAACGTGTTATTTTCACTCCCATACAAAAACATTATGTACGACTAAAGACTTACTATAAGTAACATACGCGTACAGGGTTATAGCGTTATATATTCTGTTTATGTATGTATGTATATGTATATGTATATCATATATGTATATGTATATGTATATATCTATATATATTAACCCTATAAACGCGGGAGTTCTCTATTTATAACTGTGAGTAACTTAGGCCCTATAACGCCCGAAGTCCATTTTTTGTTATTTGACGTGGGTCGGGCGCATCTCTTAATCGCTGTCTGGCGCTTTATAAATGTTCGATTACAACTACAACTAAAAATTACAATTACAGACAGAACTTCAGTATAATACGTCGTTGAGAGGAAAAACAGCACGAAGAGAGAATCGTGCAAAGTATACGTTACAACTTACAACTAGACTGATGTGAACTGTGGCATTAGGTGATTATAATCGCTTGTTGCTGGACTGTTGCATCATGTTGTCATTCGCAATTAAACGAAGAACACCTGCGTCTAGCGGACCAAGTAAATCTAGCAGAACTCTAGAATGCCACCCATGCGAGAAAAAATTTCATACATTAAGCATTGCAAATTGCTTTTTTGTATAATATTCATCTTTTACTTCATTGTTCTGCCCGAAGGTAGGTCCAGTAATCAAACGACGCCACTTTTCTCTCCTGTCTACAATATCCTTGACTTCAGATGTCTATCTCCATATTATGCTTCTTGATCCAGTCCAGTGACGTATACAGTAAATTCTTGCTGTACGGATTGTCTTCAGTAATTACAATTGCATACAGTGCATTTGTCTCTTCTCTTTTGTATCTACTCTACCTGTACCAAACGCATCACGCTCTCATTTGTCCTATGCTCTTTCCAGCAGATGTCTGTTCGTTACCTCTACATCCATATTTCAAACGCCTCTAAACTCCCAACTTCTGCCTTTCCCATAGTCCGTGTCTTAAGTCCACGCGGTGTTGTAATCCATACGATACTTTCACCATTCTTCAAGATCATATTCAGCTTCTCTCCTCCTCAGATCCTCTCCTCTCTTATGAAGTGGTTATTGTCCATTACAAAACTCTGCTAGATTGCAGCATAATATCGCAATAGTATCCTAATATTTGAGCGTCCTGCGATTTTCCAGAGGTCGACCGGAGAGTCGCCGATGGAGCGGAATGACGTCGCAAAGCAAATCCATTCTGCACGCTACTTAACGGCATGACAGGAATTTATGTCATCCACCAAAGAGACAGCAACTGGAAGAGAAGGATGAGGATGAGGAGGAATCGACAGAGACCAGGACCACTGGCGGGAAAGGAATTAGTCAGAGAACTGTCCGTTGAACGTGAAACTAATGTTCTTCTGCACAGGATTCGTTACTTTCGGTCCAACGACCGATTTTACCTATAACGCATCGGACGAGTGTTGCAGTGCAGAGTTACGCCATGGGCGTAGCCAGAAAAAAATTCGGAGGGGTTTTAAGATTTCAGGGGGGTTCCATTGAAAATCGTCGCAAAAGACCAGGTTTTTTGTATTTTGCATGTAAAAGCATATAAAAAAGTTTTCGGAAACTTATTTGGGGGTTCGAACCCGTAAAACCACCCCCTAAATACGCCCATGAGTTACATGCGTCTCTGTGTGCACTCGTTAAACGAATGTCTACCATTTGCTAAAGTCCTTTCTCTTTGGCCGTGGCTGGGCTGGGAGCGCCTCTTGGTAGGCTTCTGAAGAGGCGCTATATAAATTTCCGAAATGAATGAATGAATGAATAAGAAACCAGAGACACTCAGTAACTTTTAACACTCATAGAGTTTAAAGTATACCTATTAATTACACGCGTTTCTTGGCTTTCTCTTTTCTCTGCCTCTTCTTTGCAACGTTTCAGCACCATCATATCCGATCGTCGTATTGTGTTGCCAGGTCGAGAACGCATCGTAAGAGTAGCCTATCTCTTGAAGTGGCGGCATATTGCAATTATAAGTTATAATTGCGACTAAGCTTAGTATTTCCGACCTTAACGAAGCCACGGTAACTGTACCTAATTACTAAAGCCGACCTGATCTGAAGACTTATATAGCGCTGATATATTATACTACAGAAGTCAGTAGTCGCTTCGAAGTATAGGCCTATTCATATAGTCGCTAATGATGATCTTTTAGATCATGCCAGCCAGTTGTTCTCCAAGAGGCCAGGATGACAAATAAGCTTCAGTTTATGTCTGGCCACATTGGTATCTGCTGCGAGTAGACATCATGCGTGGTGACTGATGCGTTTTTGATGGTGCAAGGGTTCCGTCAATGCCTCATTAGAGACGACATTTTGACGCTTATTACAAGGTTGTATCGAAACCGATCGAAATGGATCGAAATGGATCGAGGCCAAGGAGATGCAGATTAAACATTGGAATGCATTAGGATAAGTTACGACGAGTGGAGTATGATGAGTGGCAGACGGAGCGAAATGTGTGGTGAGTCTTAAGAACGAAAAAATAAATGAATATCAGCTTAGAGTTTATCCAGTTTGAAACTACAGAATTATCGGCTTTTCTTTTTTTAGACTTAACAAGGACCATCGAGTTCCTAGAATGATATATATCTATGCGTTTACATGCACTCTGCAACGACTTTAGACGCAACTTGACAATTATCTAAGATAGGAACCTACTCAGCGTAACATTAGGCCCTACTCGAGCGCACAGGGTTTATATAAATAAGTTTACAAACACACACAGAAGCACACACTCCTACACACACACCTGCACACACCTACATACACCTATACACATATAAATATATATACTATAGATTAAACTGTAACTTTAATTGTATATATGTAACAAATATGACTGATGTGGTTACATAAGAATGGCGATGACACCATTCAGTCACATAACAGGCCTATAGTTATTGTTTTGTGGCATCATTAGGCTGCAAGCCGTTGGCTATGGCTCGGATGAAGTCACAATGCGCACGTGCAACGTGTGCGGTTACTTTAAAAATGAGTTCATGGACCTTTTCGTTGTAAAAGTCAGTTTAGCTACACTAATCTTTCAAGGCTATAATAAGGTAACTTAATTCACTGTAGGCAATTCACTTAGGCAAATTATCTGAAGCTCGAGAAAGTTACCCTGAAGCAACGAAATTAATAGTCTTACGGAAGCAGCAGTTAGTTTTAATTGAGTAGCATAGTGTTTCATTGACGCAAAATTAGAGTAATTGCATCTACCAGGAAACCTCGCAGGGAGTTATTACGCCTATGCTGCTGACGCCGATCATTCTGTCAAATAACAGGCTGCACAGAGATAAGTTAACTAACCAAAACTGCTCCAAAATCAGTCGTTCTGATGGCAATAGATTATGGTCGGATTATCCGAGCAAGCGTTGCAAAGCCATGCTGCAAATTATAGCGTTAATTGTGCAATTAGTGCTCCTGTGAACACCTGCGTTCTCTGAAGACGAGGCCAAGGCTTCTCCATCACTAGCATCGTTTAATGTGGTCAATGGTAACCACGCGATTATCATTGTATGACGAGCACGGCACTGGTTGGCTGTCTTAACCCAATTGATTCCTATGTTTTGTATCTGGGCATTTATAAAGCGCCTCTAGCAGTAATGACTATTCAGAGGCGCTCCCAGCGCGAGAACTCCGAGAAACAGAAAAGTTTTCAAGCAACGGATCGAAGTGGATAAACCACCTGCCAAGATCTCAGCCCGAATTTGTGGGGAAGGTTATTACACAAAGAAGGACTCACAGTTGTGGTAAACTGTGATCTACTGCCTTGGACAGCTGCTGTTTAAAGAGGCGTGTATTAAGTGGCCAGGGGGCCCGATAGCGCGTTGGATAACACACTGGCATAGAGAGCACAGTTGCTAGAGGTACCGACATCGAGTCCGTAGGCGGACATGCTTTGTAGGCTGCTATTAGCGCCGTGTATTGCAGGCTGTCTGTTCTGTTAGTACTTAAGCTTTATGTCTTCTGTCATTTGTGTTCTTGTGAATTGTTTCAATTGCATAATTGTACACTGTAACGGTAACCGGTCGCGGTTTGTCAACCGGATTGATTCAATAAAGAATATTATTATACCTTGTTACCGGTTAACTTAAGATTACATTACTTTATCTCTCGTTTGTCGTTACCTTACGTTTCACCGCACGGCTTCCTTCACAAACCGATCCTATCTTATCATATAGTCTACTTTATCCATACCTAACCAATGGGACATTTGGCTCAGTTATCTGATTACCACTTATCGAAAATAAGATCTAACAACACAGACCAAACCTAAATACGAAGCTGTTTCTGATCATCAATATTTACAAAATCAATTCAATTACACGTAGGACTACAATTACTGTGCCTTTAGAGAGGTAGACTTTTACGCTCAGTGATGAATGCCTGTCGTGAGCGCTAAATCCTATGAGCCTATGTGAATAAGACCTCGGTGATCACTTATAAGTTGGAAGCAGATGCTACAATAGGCAAGGTGAAAATAACATTGAAACTTCGTAAGAATTGTTGCTTGCTGGAGTAGACTACGCAAATGCTTTTTGCTTCAATGTTGATTCGTAATAAAGAGTCTACAGAAAAATAGTATAATCTGATGTCGCGTAATGTTAATGATCAAAGGAGGAATTTTGTTTAAACTACAATACTGAATAGCAATGAATTTAGACATGAAGGTTATATTTGAAAGTAGTTCTGTTTCTAATCAGGGACGGCAGAAATCCTTGAAAGGTTTGCCTTTAGATGGATCAATCAGTAATTATAAATACATAGAATTCATTATTGTAGAAAATTAGTTTGTAAATACCAAAATAGCAACACAAACATCACTTGAAGGTTAAATCAAAGGTAACATATATGGAAACTGAGCGCCTCTGAATGGGCAATCTGGTAGGGGCGCTATAACAAGTGTTCAAATACAATACAATACAAAAACATTAAAAACATTGCAATAAATAGATACGCAGAGTAACTGACTGTAAATATAGGCCATATACTGCTTATTAATATCCATATAGGCCTATATGGAGATATGAGATGGCGAGCACTTGATACATTTTACTTATAGGCTAATAATAGAGAAATGAACAACGCCGACACAATAATAATTAATGACGGTTTTGCAAAAACTTAAAAATACTGTAAGCTATCCATATACAGATAAAAAAAAAACATAATGATTAATTATCTTTTTAGGGTAAGTGTTTACTTAAGGGTTTGTGCGTTAAGTCAATTCACCCCATCATCCTTTATCTTGGAATTTAGTTGGAGTCTCTTGGCCCTGCTTTGACTGTCTATCATTTTGAATATTAATAGGAATTCTGACTCAAGACAAAGTTTGGGGTCGGACGTACGTCTATAATTCGTATCCTGAGTTCACAGTAGGCCTAGGTCTATCGTCTCCTAAAAGAGCGTTTTAGTGTCGCCTATTACGTCTTTTTCTTCTGCCTAGACTGTGCTATTATTATTATTATTATTATTATTATTATTATTATTTATTATTATAGTTATTATTATTATTATTATTATTATTATTATTATTATTATTATTATTATTATTATTATTATTATTATTATTATTATTATTATTATTATTATTATTATTGCGCTGCGTTACGTCAAGAAAGTACGACGAATGGCACTGAATAATAACGTATTATATGAATTGGTAATGGATGGTACTTAAAGGTACTGGGTGGTACTTAAAATCACAGGACCGCAATTAGGTAGTACAAAGTACAATAATGAAAAGGCTATCGGAATAGGCCTAACTGAACGATGTATATGAATAGTGACAATTAGATATTTACATGATTAACTAAAACCATGCTCAGCTTGTAATTGAAAATTATGTATGTAGATCTAATTGAAAAATAGGGCCTACCTCTGTGTTAGGTTTGAGAACAATTTGGAAAACTTGTAATTTAAATATAGTAAATGTCCGTTAAGTATTTCAAAAGCGAGCTTTACCAAAATTAACTGGGCACATCTTACTATAATATTTCATGGGCCCTATATGTAATTGTATAAGGCGTAGGAAAATAAAACGTAGGCCTACATTTAACTAAGAAAAAGAAGCGGTAAGAAACTTACGGAAGCGTTGCAGAAAACGTTTGCAGTCGAGATAGCAGATGCCGCACTGTAACAGTCACAGCCACCCGAAGCAGCAGTTTGAGCGGACCGAGAGAAAGACGAAGTTTATGACGCGGATCCTTAATCGGTGACGGCGCAGAGTACGATGTCCGTCCGTCTACTAATGGTCTTCCGTCTTATACACGTCGGAAATACCTGCCCCTAAGAGGAGTAGCTAGCTGGCTGTTGTGCGGGCGGCAGGGAGACGACGCTGTGTCGGCCGACCGGAGACAGCCACCACAGAGGAAGGAAGACAGACAGAGAGAGGAAACCAGGAAGTGGATGGAACAGAGTAAGAGTGGCTACTGCTGCTGCTTCTGCTGTTGATAGAGACGGCTGCGATAGGCGCGCAACAAGTGGATGATGCATTATGAGAATCACTTTCATTCAGTTTTAAACTGTCCTTAGTAATATTAACCTTAGACCTAACATTCTTATTTCACTGTTAAGCTTACATTAGTAATATTAATATTCAGTCAGCGTTAAACCAACATATTATGACGCCGAGTACAAAATCTTATTCATTCAAAATTCTTATTAGCATTCTGCATTTATGCGCTTTTATAAATGCACGTAGGGGCCTATACATTCCAACTAAAATGCATTTTTCAATAGTTGGGCATATATTTTAATCATTATACGTAATTCTAAGACATGACTTCATATGAATTGAGTTGCAAATGAATTGATTTGCATGGATAAATAATGCGGCAGAATGTAATTATCATTACTTCTAAATGCTAATGCTATTTTTGCTAATACAGTATAACGCATACTTGTAGCATGTAAAACGCCTATTAGCAAACACTATGGGCCAAGTATGGCAGCAATAATAATAATAATATTCCCTACTAAATCTATTCTAAACTAAATTTACATATTTTTATTTAGTGCAAATGTTCTTTGATGTGCTAAATTACATAAATGTACAATTGTACATACATATAATATATATCTTTATCTAAATTATATATCTAGTATATATGTATATATAATTTATATATATATATATTCACGTTTCCTTGAGGAAACGTATAAATCGTATACTCGTATGTTGCGCTATATTTGA